>SJYT01048671.1:23228-33358 GCA_006410635.1 Cephalophus harveyi | reverse complement strand
GAAGAGTTGACTCATTGGAAAAGACTTTGATGCTGGGAGGGATTGGGGGCAGGAGGAGAAGGGGACGACAGAGCATGAGATGGCTGGATGGTATCACTGACTAGATGGACATGAGTCTGAGTGAACTCCTGGAGTTGTGATGTACAGGGAGGCCTGGCGTGCTGTGATTCATGGGGTCACAAAGAGTCGGACACGACTGAGTGACTGAACTGAACTGAACTAAAAAATGTCTGACACTTATAGTCTATTTCTTTCGTTTGGAGGCCCCTGCCCTTTCTGCCTATTACTCTATCAGTAATATAAATGTTTCAGTGCTCTTTTCTCAAATCATCCCACTTTCACCTTCTCCCACAGAGTCCAAAATTCTGTTCTTTACATAATTCCATATATATATGTTAAAATACTGGATTGTTTTTCTTTCTGAGTTACTTCACTGTATAATAGGCTTCAGTTTCATCCACCTCATTAGAACTGTTTCAAATGTGTTATTTTTCAGTTCAGTCACTCAGTCGTGTCCGACTCTTTGTGACCCTATGAATTGCAGCATGTCAGGCCTCCCTGTTCATCACCATCTCCCAGATTTCACTCAGACTTACATCCATCGAGTCCGTGATGCCATCCAGCCATCTCATGCTCTGTCGTCCCCTTCTCCTCCTGCCCCCAATCCCTCCCAGCATCAGAGTCTTTTCCAATGAGTCAACTCTTCACATGAAGTGGCCAAAGTACTGGAGTTTCAGCTTTAGCATCATTTCTTCCAAAGAAATCCCAGGGTTGATCTCCTTCAGAATGGACTGTTTGGATCTCCTTGCAGTCCAAGGGACTCTCAAGAGTCTTCTCCAACACCACAGTTCAAAAGCATCAATTCTTCAGTGCTCAGCGTTCTTCACAGTCCAACTCTCACATCCATACATGACCACAGGAAAAACCATAGCCTTGACTAAACGGATCTTAGTCGGCAAAGTCATGTTTCTGTTTTTGAATATACTATCTAGGTTGGTCATAACTTTTCTTCCAAGGAGTAAGAGTCTTTTAATTTCATGGCTGCAGTCACCATCTGCAGTGATTTTGGAGCCCCCAAAAATAAAGTCTGACACTGTTTCCACTGTTTCCCCATCTATTTCCCATGAAGTGATGGGACCGGATGCCATGATCTTTGTTTTGTGAATGTTGAGCTGAGCAATATTCTGCTGTGTATATGTACCATTACTTTCTTATCCTTTCATCTGCTGATGGACATCTGGGTTGCTTCCATGTCCTAACTATTATAAACAGTGCTGAGTTGAACACTGGGGTACATGTGTCTCTTTCAATTCTGGTCTCCTCAGTGTGTATGCCTAGCAGTAGGATTGCTGGGTTATATGGTAGTTCTATTTCCAGTTTTTTAAGGAATCTCCACACTGTTCTCCATAGTGGCTGTACCAGTTTGCATTCCCATCAACAGTGTAGGAGATTTCCCTTTTCTCCACACGGTCTGCAGCGTTTATTATTTGTGACTTTTTGATAGCAGCCATCTAACCAGCATTTAAAGCACCTTGTGGTTTTGATTTGCATTTCTCTGATAATGAGTGATGTTGAGCATCTTTTCATGTGCTTGTTAGCCATCTGTATGTCTTCTTTGGAGAAATGTCTATTTCGTTCTTTGGCCCATTTCTTTTTTTTTCTCTTTTTCCATTGGGTCATTTATTTTTTTGGTATTGAGCTGCATGAACTGCTTGTATATTTTTGAGATTAATTCTTTGACAGTTGCTTCATTTGCTATTATTTTCTCCCATTCTGAAGGCTTTTGTTTCACCTTGCTTATAGTTTCCTTCATTGTGCAAAAGCTTTTAAGTTTAATTAGGTCCCATTTGCAGATGGTGATTGCAGCCATGAAATTTAAGACACTCCTTGGAAGAAAAGTTATGACCAACCTAGATAGCATATTCAAAAGCAGAGACATGACTTTGCCGACTAAGGTCCGTCTAGTCAAGGCTATGGTTTTTCCTGTGGTCATGTATGGATGTGAGAGTTGGACTGTGAAGAAGGCTGAGCGCTGAAGAATTGATGCTTTTGAACTGTGGTGTTGGAGAAGACTCTTGAGAGTCCCTTGGACTGCAAGGAGATCCAACCAGTCCATTCTGAAGGAGATCAGCCGTGGGATTTCTTTGGAAGAAATGATACTAAAGCTGAAACTCCAGTACTTTGGCCACCTCATGTGAAGAGTTGACTCATTGGAAAAGACTCTGATGCTGGGAGGGATTGAGAGCAGGAGGAAGAGGGGACAACAGAGGATGAGATGACTGGATGGCATCACAGACTCGATGGACGTGAGTCTGAGTGAACTCCTGGAGTTGGTGATGGACAGGGAAGCCTGGTATGCTGTGATTCATGGGGTCTCAAAGAGTTGGACATGACTGAGTGACTGAACTTACTGACTGTTTATTTTTGCTTTTATTTCCATTACTTTGGGAGGTGAGTCATAGAGGACCTTGCTGTGATTTATGTCAGAAAGTGTTTTGCCTATGTTTTCCTCTAGGAGTTTTATAGTTTCTGGTCTTACATTTAGATCTTTAATCCATTTTGAGTTTATTTTTGTGTATGGTGTTAGAAAGTGTTCTAGTTTCACTCTTTTACAGGTGGTTGATCAGTTTTCCCAGCACCACTTGCTAAAGAAATTGTCTTTTCTCCATTGCATATTTTGCCTCCTTTGCCAAACATAAGGTGTCCATAGGTGCATGGATTTATCTCTGGGCTTTCTATTCTGTTTCATTCATATTATTTCTGTATTTGTGCCACTACTATACTGTCTTTATGACTCTAGCGCATTGTAATGTAGTCTGAAGTCAGGCAGGTTGATTCTTCAAGTTCCATTCTTTTTTCTCAAGATTGCTTTGGGTATTCGAGGTTTTTTGTATTTCTATACAAACTGTGAAATTATTTCTTCTAGTTCTGTTAAAAATGCTGTTGGTAGCTTGATAGAGATTGCATTGAATCTGTAAATAGCTTTGTTTAGTATACTCATTTTCACTATATTGATTCTTCCAATCCATGAACATAGTATATTTCTCCATCTATTTGTGTCATCTTTGATTTCTTTCATCAGTGTTTTACAGTTTTCTATAATATAGGTCTTTTAGTTATTTAGATAGATTTATTCGTGTTTTATTCTTTTTGTCATAATGGTGAATAGGATTGCTTCCTTAATTTCTCTTTCTGTTTTCTCGTTGTCAATGTATAGGAGTGCAAGTGATTTCTGTGTGTTAATTTTATATCTTGCAACTTTTCTATATTCATTGATTAGTTCTAGTAATTTTCTGACAGTGTCTTTAGGGTTTTCTATGTAGAGGATCATGCCATCTGCAAACAGTGAGAGTTTTACTTCTTTTTTTTTCCAATCTAGACTTCTTTTATTTCTTTTTCTTCTGTGATGGCTGTGTCTAAAACTTCCAAAACTATCTTGATTAGTAGTGCTAAGAGTGGACGCCCTTGTCTTTTTCCTGACTTTAGGGGAAATGATTTCAATATTTCACATTGAGGATAATATTCACTATGGGTTAATAATATATAGCTTTTATTATATTGAGGTATGTTCCTTCTATGCCTGCTTTCTGGAGACTTCTTATTATAAACTTGTGTTGAATTTTGTCAAAGTCTTTCTCTGCATCTATTGAGATAATCATATGTCTGTTATCTTTCAAATAGTTAATGTGGTCTATCACATTGATTGATTTGTGGATACTGATGATACTTGCATCCCTAGGATAAAGCCCACTTGCTCATGATGTATGATCTTTTTAATATGCTGTTGGATCCTATTTGCTAGAATTTTGTTGAGGATTTTTACATCTATGTTCATCAGTGATACTGGCTTGTAGTTTTTCTTTTTTGTGTCATCTTTGCTTGGTTTTGGTATTAGGGTGATGGTGGACTCATGGAATGAGTTTGAGAGTTTACCTTCCTTTACAGTTCTCTGGAAGAGTTTGAGTAGGATAGGTGTTAACTCTTCTCTAAATTTTTGGTAGAATTCACCTGTGAAGCCATCTGGCCCTGAGCTCTTGTTTGTTGGAAGATTTTTAATTACAGTTTTGATTTCCAAGCTTGTAATGGGTCTGATAAGATTTTCTGTTTCTTCCTGGTTCAGTTTTGGAAGGTTACACTTTTCTAAGAATTCATCCACTTCTTCCAAATTGTCCATTTTATGGCATATAGTTGCTGATAGTAGTCTCTTATGATCCTTTGTATTTCTGTGTTGTCTGTTGTGATTTCTCCATTTTCATTTCTAATTTTTTTGATTTGATTCTTCTCCCTTTTTTTCTTGAGAGTTATTTATTTTGTCTATCTCCTCAAAGAACCAGCTTTTCAGTTTTTGCTGATTTTTGCTATAGTCTCCTTTGTTTCTTTTTCAATTATCTCTGCTCTAATTTTCATGATTTCTTTCCTTCTGCTAATCTGGGCTTCTTCATTTCTTTTTCTAGATGCTTTAGGTGTAAAGTTAGGGTATTTATTTGATGTTTCTCTTTCTTCTTGAGGTAAGCTTGTGTTGCTATGAACCTTCCTCTTAGCACTGCTTTTACTTAATCCCACAGGTTTTGGGCTGTCATGTTTTCATTTTAATTTGTTTCTATGAATATTTTTATTTCCTTTCTGATTTCCTCCATTATTTGTTGGTTATTCAGAAACGTATTGTTTAGCATTCATATGTTTGTTTTTCTAATAGGCATTTTTCCTGTATCTGACATCTAATCTTACTTCATTGTGATCAGAAAAGATGCTTGAAATGATTTCAATCATTTTGAATTTACCAAGGTTAGATTTATGGCCCAGAATGTAATCTATCCTGGAGAATGTTCCATATACACTTGAGGAAAAGGTGAAATTCATTGTTTGGGGGTGAAATGTCCAATAGATATCAATTAGGACTAATTGGTCCATTTAAAGTTTGTGGTTTCCTTACTAATTTTCTGTTTGATTGATATATCCATAGGTATAAGTAGGATATTAAAGTCTCCCACTATTATTGTGTTACTGTTAATTTCCCCTTTCATACTTGTTAGCATTTGACTCATGTGTTGAGGTGCTCCTATGTTGGGTGCATATATATTTATAATTGTTATATCTTCTCCTTGGATTGATCCTTTGATCATTAGGTAGTGTTTTTCTTTGTCTCTTCCCATGATCTTTATTTCAAAGTCTATTTTATCTGACATGAATATTGCTACTCCTGCTTTCTTTTGGTCTGGAACCTTGTCATTTTCCTGATCTTAGAGGAAATTATTTCAATTTTTCACCATTGAAAATGTTTGCCATGGGTTTGTTGCATGTGACCTTTATTATATTGAAGTAGGTTTACTCTATGCCCATTTCCTGGAGATTTTTTATTTTTATCATAAATGGGTAGTGAATTTTGTCAAAATCTTTTTCTGTATTTATTGAGATGATCATTTGCTTTTATCTTTCAATTTGTTAATATGGTGTATCACATTGATTAATTTGCATATATTATAGAATCCCAGCATCCCTTGGATAAACCCAACTTCATCCTTGTGTATGATTCTTTTAATGTGTTTTAGATTTTGTTTGATTTCATTTTGTTAAGGATGTCTGCAACTGTGTTCATCAGTGGCAATGGCCTGCAATTTTCTTTCTTTCAACAATATATTTTTCTTATTTTGATGTCAATATCATAGTGGTCTCATAGAATGAGTTTGGGAGTGTTCCTTCCTCTGCAATTTTTTGGAAGAGCTTGAGAAGAATAAGTGTTAGCTCCTTTCTAAATTTGATAGAATTTGCCTCTGAAGCTATCTGGCCCAAGGCTTTAATTTTTTGGATTATTTTTTAATCACAATTTTGATTTCAATGCTAGTGAGTAGTCTGTTCATATTCTTTATTGTTTCCTCATTCAATCTTGGAAGGCTACACTTTTCTAAAAATTTTTCCATTTATTCCAGGTTTTGCATTTTATTGCCATGTAATTGTGTGTAGCGGTGTCTTAGGATTCTTGGTATTTCTACAGTGTCTGCTGTAAATTATTACTTTTTTTAATTTCTAATTTTATCAATTTCAGTCTTCTCTCTTTTATCCTGATGAATCTGGCTAATGGTTTGTCAATTTTATCTTTTCCAAGAATGTGCATTTAGTTTTTTCCTTAATTGATTTCTATCCTCATAGTGTTGTAGTAAAAAAAGATGCTTGATACAGTTTCAATTGTCTTAAATTTATGAAGGCTTGTTTTGTGACCCAAGATGTGAGCTATCCTGGAGAATATTTTGTTTGCAATTAAACACACATATTCTGCTGCTTTTGGATTGAATGTCTTATAAATATCAATGAAGTCCATCAGTTCCAATGTGTCATTTAAGACCTACATTTCCTTATTAACATTTTTTTTGGTCTTGATCATTTGTACGTTTTGTAACTTAGGTGTTAAAGTCCTATTATTGTCTTACTGTTGCTTTCCTTTTGTATGACTATTAGCATTTGCCTCTTGTATTGAGGTGTTACTATATTTGATGCATAAATATTTATCACTGTTACGTCTTCTTTGATTGATTCCTTGTTCATTATGTAGTGTCCTTCATTGTCTCTTTTAATATCCTTTATTTAAAACTCTATTTTATCAGATATGAGTATTACTACTCCAGCTTTCTTTTGATTTCCATTTGCATGGAATATTTTTTTCATTTCCTCATTTTCAGCTTTATGTGTCCCTAGGTCTGAAGTTGGTCTCTTATAGATAACATATATATGGGTCTTTTTTTCATGTCCATTCAGCCCATCTATGTATTTCGGTTGGAGCATTTAATCCATTTACATTAAAGTAATTATTGATACATATATGTTTCTATTAGCACTTTTGTAATCTTTTTGTGTGTGTAAGTCTTTTTCTTCTATTGTATTTTCTGCCTAGACAAATTCCTTTAGTATTTTTTGTAGAACCAGTTTGGTGGTACTGAATTCTCCTAACATTTCCTTATATGTAAAGCTTGATTTCTCTGTTGTCTCTGAATGAATAAACAAGAATGAAAATATTGAAGACACTCTCAGAGAACTCTAGGATAATATTAAAAACATCAGCATTTGAATTATATGTCTCCCAAAAGAAGAAGAAAAAGAGAAAGGACCTGGGAAAATATTTGGAGAGATTAGTTCAGTTGGTAAAGAATCTGCCTGCAATGCAGGAGACTCTGGTTCAATTCCTGGGTTGGGAAGATCCACTGGAGAAGGATAGGCTATCCAATCCAGTATTCTTGGGCTTCCCCTGTGGCTCAGCCCCCAGGCACATTATTGGACAGGTATCTTGGTCCTGAGTTTGTAGGGCCACGCCATAGATTTTCTGTGATATTCTCACTCTCTCCAGACTATCACAGCTGCTTGATCCTTCTTCCAACAGCCCCAAATGCTTCTTTTCTGTCCAAACCAACATCCCTGTATGCAGGAATCTCTCCCCACTTCAGCTCCTCCACCCTGGGGTGAATGTCCAGTCCTGTTTGCTCTCATCCTCCTTTTCCCATCTTTTGTCCTACCGAGTTATGCTTGGATCTGTATGGTCCTTCTGATGATCAAGGTCTCCCCTAGTTTTCAGCAATGTTCTGTGAGAACTGTTGTATATATAAATGTTTTCTTGATGTTGTTGATACAGATGGATTCTACCTCCACCTCCTCCTTTGCCATCTTGAAACTCCTCTGTCTTTGTCTTCTTGAAATGGAAACAGTTTAACTATACTCAGAGATAAAATATGGTTACTTTACTTTTCATTATTTTCATAATAATTCATTCATTTAGCGAGCATTTACTGAGTACTTATTATGTATCACTGTTTCAGTGTTAGAGATCTGAAAGTCTGCCTGTGATATCTCTGCTGTCAATGATTTTATATTTGGATAATGCATGTGGCTGAAAGTAAATATCACTAGTTAAACAAAAAATGGTAAAGTATCAGGTAGGTATAAGTAATGAGAAGACACATTGATTTGTGTTATTAGGTTAAAAAGGGGTGAGGATTACTATTTGAGATCAAGTGGTCAGAGGATGTCTCTCTGGAGAGGTGACGTTGAACAGAGATCTGAATAAAGTTAAATAGAGCCTCCTGCAAAATATTTGCTTAAAGAACATTGTAGTCAGAATAAACAGGTCATGAAAAAGTGTTCATATTATTGTTTGACATATTGGAAAAATTTTAAAAAGACTCACGTGGTAAGACATTATTTTGAAGATTTTATTCAGAAGTTGCCAAATGCCCTGAAATGAGTTTATTTATGGATTTAGCCAGCGGTTTGCAAATGAAGATGCAAATTAGAATGATTTGATCCATAGAAGCCACTAATATCTGAATTCTACCTCTAAACATTTTGACTTAATTAGTACTGTATGCAACCGAGGCTGTTAATTTTTAGACGTTTACCTAGTGGTTCTAATATGCAGCAGATTTTGGCAACTTAGCTATGCTTTAAGTTGTTTTTGAATCATTGCACAACATAAATATCAAATTGCATAACAGAAAATCAACTTCACAATCTATCTTCAATTTCTGCAAAGTCATATCTACCACTATTCTCAAGTCCTCTTCCTTCTCAGTGTTCTGCTTATGCAGGGCACTATATGCATAAATTTTCTTTCTTTTTGCCCTCTCTCTCTCTTTGAGTAGCTTCCAATTCAAATTTAATTTCAGATGTCTCTTGTAGAGTCTTCTATATCTGCCAGATTAGTGTGTCTGTTAGTCCAGATTCCCTGCATATTTTTATTATCATTTTCCCATCATAATTATAAGTGACACCCATTTTACCCACAAAAGAGCTCTTTTGTACCATACTTTATATGGCCATGTTTTAATCTGTTCCCATATTTCACATAATGTTCATAATTTGTCAAAGCATACTATAAAATTTAATTAACTTTGGTACATCCCTTATTATTTTGCAAATTCTATAAGGGAAAGATTGTACTGCATTCTGTTTTGTAAACTTCACAAGAACATTGACACAATAATTATTCACATACATTGTTGAACTGATTTAATGTATGTATAAAGTTAATACATACAAAAAATATGTAGCATTTTAATAAAATGGCCTCAAATATTTATATTTTTAATTTTAAAACTACTTTAGCTCTTACATTTTAGGCCAATCTTCAATCAGCTGTCTAGAATATTGTGGATTGAATTTGCACAAATCCAGTTAAGGTCTCATCTGCAACACAGTGACAATGATTTTACCAATACAGTCTGAAGCAAATTGAGGTCAGTGTACATTTTCTCAAGGCCTTGCTCTCAGCTTTTTTCCATGAACTGCAGAAGGCTTCAATTTACTGAAACACTGAGGTAGGTAAGATCCAATCAAAGTAAAGGCCAAATCAATAAATACTAACTTCGAAGCGCTAAATCGTAGTGACATCAGTCATGAAGAGAAGTTGTTTGTAGATAAGAAACACTCTTGTTCTATAATGGTAAGAGAATAAAACTTCAACTATGACCATGATATATTTGCTTTATTTGTTTTATTTATCCTAGCATATTTAACATGTAGACAAAGAGATTCAAAGTGAATTTCATTTTATATATAGATTCATGCCTAACAAGGAGAAAAAATTTGATCTTTTTATATTTATATTTAACTGGAGCTAAAAAGCCTCTTGATGAAAGTGAAAGAAGAGAGCAAAAAAGTTGGCTTAAAGCTCAACATTCAGAAAACTAGGATCATGGCATCTGGTCCCATCACTTCATGGGAAATAGATGGGGAAACAGTGGAAACGTTTCAGACTTTATTTTTGGGGGCTCCAAAATCACTGTAGATGGTGACTGCAGCCATGAAATTAGAAGATGCTTACTCCTTGGAAGAAAAGTTATGTCCAACCTAGATAGTATTTTCAAAAGCAGAGACATTACTTTGCCAACTAAGGTCCGTCTAGTCAAGGCTATGGTTTTTCCTGTGGTCATGTATGGATGTGAGAGTTGGACTGTGAAGAACTGATGAAACCCGAAGAATTGATGCTTTTGAACTGTGGTGTTGGAGAAGACTCTTGAGAGTCCCTTGGACTTCAAGGAGATCCAACCAGTCCATTCTGAAGGAGACCAGCCCTGGGATTCTTTGGAAGGAATGATGCTAAAGCTGAAACTCCAGTACTTTGGCCACCTCATGCGAAGAGTTGACTC
>SJYT01048671.1:0-23118 GCA_006410635.1 Cephalophus harveyi | reverse complement strand
AAGACTCTTATGCTGGGAGGGATTGCGGGCAGGAGGAGAAGGGGATGACAGAGGATGAGATGGCGGGATGGCAACACTGACTCGATGGACGTGAGTCTGAGTGAACTCCGGGAGATGGTGATGGACAGGGAGGCCTGGCATGCTGCGATTCATGGGTTCGCAAAGAGTCGGACACGACTTAGCGACTGAACTGAACTGATTGTAACATTTCTGCTATAGTCTAATAATAATCACTTTAAAATGCTTTTAATGTTTGTGGTAATGTTTACAAACATTGTTGCTTCTTTTAAAATTAATACTTTTCAGGTGTATGTGCAAATGTATACATTGATTTTACATCTAGAGCAAAATGTATTCAATATAGAGGAACAGAGAAACTATATATCAAAAATATATAGAAAAGTAGTTTAAAGGACATGATGTTTGAGTCCAAACTTTGCCACTTTTATGCTGTATGCGCTTATTTATCTTCATTAATCCTGTTTGTAATACAATGCTATTTATCTAATATGGTATTTTAAGTACAAGAAAATATACGCCTTAAATATTTATCAGATAAATGAATAAGTGACAGCATGAAATAGTAAATAATCAACTAATTGATGGCATGCAAGAGGAGGGCACTAGTTTTTCCATCAATAATTTTGTAAAGATCAAATGAATAAAATTATCTGAGTGTCAAATGTAACTTGTAACATAGTTTGTTTCCAGTTTATTTTTTACTAATTTTAATATGGTTATCCACTTTCCTTTCATTGATTCATAAATCAACCAGGAGTAATTGTTCTATTTAACCATTTTTGTCTCACAAAACCATTGGTTTTATATATAATTTCATAGTTTCATTCTTCATACAAATTCCTACAAAGATTATACCTTGCATCTATTTTTTAAATCTGTGGAAATAAAATTAAGGGAAGAATTATTCACATCTTATGTTTAATATGGTCACATAGAAAGCTGTAATCCTGAACTCATGACAATATTGTAAAATGATTTTTGCACTACTCTATCACACAGTTCATTGTTCCACATCTAGTACATGTGTATACTTAGTCTGACTCTTTGTGATTCCATGGACTTTAGCCCACCAGATTTCTCTGTCCATAGAAATTTCCAGAAAAGAATACCTGAGTGGGTTGCCGTTTCCTACTCCAGGGGATCTTCCTGACCCCAGGGATTGAACCATATTTCTTGTGTCTCTTGCATTGGCAGGGGGGTTCTTTACCACTGCACCACCTGGGAAGCTCCAATACAGGGAGCATCATACACTTACTTACATTTAGGTTATTGTTTTAGTACTTCTACACTGTTGTAAAATATCTGATCTTCAAATCTGTAGTATAGAATATGTATTTCTATAGTGCAAATATTGTGTGTGTGTGGAGTCGCTCAGTCGTGTCCGACTCTTTGCGACCCCATGGACTGTAGCCTACCAGGCTCCTCCCTCCATGGGATCCTCCAGGCAAGAGTACTGGAGTGGGTTGCCATTTCCTTCTCCAAGTGCAAATATTAGTTCACATCATATTTAAGCATGCTTGCTTTTGAGTAGTGTATGCTTTCCCAAAAAAGTTTATAATTTATCCAGGGAAGAAGTTTAAGACAAGCTCCTAAAACTAGGAAGATGAGGCTTACATATTTTTGCCTAGGGGCAGACAAGTTCAAGGACTTCACATTCATCTGCCACGTGAATTGGGTTGGGACCCATATGGATATTATCCTCTCTCATTTTTGCCCTCTTATTATCACTTAAAGCCTAATACAATTTTGATAAACCTAGTCTGATTTCATCTTTTGCAGGTGGAGGACGACAGGGTCAAACAGATTAGTGCATTAGAGAGAGAATAAGGATCCCTGAGAACCCCATATTATCATGTTAACTGATTGGAGATCCTGAAATTAAAATAAATAGTAGGTACAACAGAAGGGGGCCCAGTGAAGTCTAGCTGCACTTTTCCCCACATATTGTCCCTTCTTTGACAACTTAAATAATTTGTATTATTTAGCCTTAAATGAGAAAAAAATGTTGTTATTTGTGACAACATGAGTGAGCCTGGAGGACACTATGCTAAATGAAATAAGCCAGACAGAGATAGATAAATATTGCATAATGTCACTTGTATGTGGGGATTTTAAAAGTCAAACTCATACTAACAAAGAGTAGATTGGTACTTGTTGAGTGCTGAAGTTATGGGTAATTGAAGATGTCAAAGGGTACAAACTTTCAGTTATAAGGTGAATAAGTTCTAGAGACTAATGTACAATATGATGACTATAGTTAATAATAATATACTGTATATTTGAAATTTGGTAAAAGAGTAAGTCTCAAGTTTTTTCATGATAGACATGCAAACATACAAATGTAGCTATGCAAGGTGATGAGTGTGCTAATTATCTTGTTTCATAATGTACATGTATGTCAAAACAGCATGTTGTATACCTTACATACATATACTTTTTATTTGTCAATAATTTCTCAATGAAGCTGGGGACAAAAAAGTAAACTTTTCTTTCTAATGCTGAAAAAATAATTTTAGAGAAACATATATTGTTTTTTTCCTACAAATTAAAAAGCAAGATAGTTATTTTTATTATTACATTGATGACAAGATTTCATTAAAGCAGTCAACTTTTCAATCTAGAAAATAACATAATGATATGATCAATAAATTTAGGTTTTTGAAATTTACTTGTAGGTAGAATGAATAAAAACTTTGTTGTATGTTTTATACTCAGTGTTCAATATTTGATTCCAGAAAGACCCCTGGTTGGGGGAGGACAATACATAGTAGTCAGATCTCTACTACTGATGATGAGAAATTTTTTCATGTGTGTTGTTTTGGTTTGGTTTTTGCTCAACTGAAATCAAAGGAGTTAACAAAACTAGAAGGGCAAACTGTGCCAGGAATAGAGGTATAAATCAAAATTCAAGACATTCACTTGGAAGTCTAGATATTACTGAAATAATAGAGTAGAAGCAAATATCAAAGCAAAAATAAGCAACTGTAGTCGAAGAAAGAGATAAGAGCATGAGGAAGCTTCAAGAGGACTCAAATCTTGTCTGTAAAATGAATCCTATCCCCTTTTTCAAATGAAAGAGTGAACAACCAAATGAGTTTTCATTTAAACAGTGACTGAGTGAGTGAAGGGGGAAAAAAGAAGTACCTGAGAAAGAGATCAAGATAGCAGAGGAGTAGGAAGCAGAGTTCACCTCCTTCCACAGAAACATTGAAAATACTAGTGAAATGCATCCGCAAGTGAAATGATTCATACAGAACACATACTGTGTACTGACAGAAGACATTAGACTTTCAAAAAGACAAGAAACCTTCACATAATCAGAGAGGAAAAAAGAAAAAAATAATTAGAATGGGGTCTTTTCTGCTGAGAGGGAACCATGAAGGAAGAAATATTCCTGCACCTCGGGAAGGCTCCTCACCAGTGGGGAGATCAACCTGGATAGAGGAAGAGCTTCAAGGCCTAAGAGGAGAAAGCAGCAAACTGTTAAGAATAACCCGCATAGAAGGTTGACACCACCACGCTGTGACCCCAACCTGAGATACTCCTCTGTCAGTGGAGGTGGGGATTGGGTGCTGAAGCTCAGACTCCAGAGCTCAGGCCCAGGGAAAGGCCCAGAGTTAAGTATGGAAATAACCTGAAGAGGTCAGCTATGACAATTAAGGGTATATTATGAAGAAGCTTGAGCCTGCCAGAGAGGCAAGCTACCATTATTGGGAGACACATGAGGAGAAGGGTGGGACCACCATAAGAACTTCTTTCCCTGTAAATATTCCCAGGCAAGAAGGCAGCACCAATGGGAGCTCCAGGGGCTGGCATGAATTGCTACAGCCATCCTGGGCTCCAGAGGAGGGCATTGGGTTGCCATTTCCTTCTCCAAGTGCAAATATTAGTTCACATCATATTTAAGCATGCTTGCTTTTGAGTAGTGTATGCTTTCCCAAAAAAGTTTATAATTTATCCAGGGAAGAAGTTTAAGACAAGCTCCTAAAACTAGGAAGATGAGGCTTACATATTTTTGCCTAGGGGCAGACAAGTTCAAGGACTTCACATTCATCTGCCACGTGAATTGGGTTGGGACCCATATGGATATTATCCTCTCTCATTTTTGCCCTCTTATTATCACTTAAAGCCTAATACAATTTTGGTAAACCTAGTCTGATTTCATCTTTTGCAGGTGGAGGACGACAGGGTCAAACAGATTAGTGCATTAGAGAGAGAATAAGGATCCCTGAGAACCCCATATTATCATGTTAACTGATTGGAGATCCTGAAATTAAAATAAATAGTAGGTACAACAGAAGGGGGCCCAGTGAAGTCTAGCTGCACTTTTCCCCACATATTGTCCCTTCTTTGACAACTTAAATAATTTGTATTATTTAGCCTTAAATGAGAAAAAAATGTTGTTATTTGTGACAACATGAGTGAGCCTGGAGGACACTATGCTAAATGAAATAAGCCAGACAGAGATAGATAAATATTGCATAATGTCACTTGTATGTGGGGATTTTAAAAGTCAAACTCATACTAACAAAGAGTAGATTGGTACTTGTTGAGTGCTGAAGTTATGGGTAATTGAAGATGTCAAAGGGTACAAACTTTCAGTTATAAGGTGAATAAGTTCTAGAGACTAATGTACAATATGATGACTATAGTTAATAATAATATACTGTATATTTGAAATTTGGTAAAAGAGTAAGTCTCAAGTTTTTTCATGATAGACATGCAAACATACAAATGTAGCTATGCAAGGTGATGAGTGTGCTAATTATCTTGTTTCATAATGTACATGTATGTCAAAACAGCATGTTGTATACCTTACATACATATACTTTTTATTTGTCAATAATTTCTCAATGAAGCTGGGGACAAAAAAGTAAACTTTTCTTTCTAATGCTGAAAAAATAATTTTAGAGAAACATATATTGTTTTTTTCCTACAAATTAAAAAGCAAGATAGTTATTTTTATTATTACATTGATGACAAGATTTCATTAAAGCAGTCAACTTTTCAATCTAGAAAATAACATAATGATATGATCAATAAATTTAGGTTTTTGAAATTTACTTGTAGGTAGAATGAATAAAAACTTTATTGTATGTTTTATACTCAGTGTTCAATATTTGATTCCAGAAAGACCCCTGGTTGGGGGAGGACAATACATAGTAGTCAGATCTCTACTACTGATGATGAGAAATTTTTTCATGTGCGTTGTTTTGGTTTGGTTTTTGCTCAACTGAAATCAAAGGAGTTAACAAAACTAGAAGGCAAACTGTGCCAGGAATAGAGGTATAAATCAAAATTCAAGACATTCACTTGGAAGTCTAGATATTACTGAAATAATAGAGTAGAAGCAAATATCAAAGCAAAAATAAGCAACTGTAATCGAAGAAAGAGATAAGAGCATGAGGAAGCTCCAAGAGGGCTCAAATCTTGTCTGTAAAATGAATCCTATCCCCTTTTTCAAATGAAAGAGTGAACAACCAAATGAGTTTTCATTTAAACAGTGACTGAGTGAGTGAAGGGGGAAAAAAGAAGTACCTGAGAAAGAGATCAAGATAGCAGAGGAGTAGGAAGCAGAGTTCACCTCCTTCCACAGAAACATTGAAAATACTAGTGAAATGCATCCACAAGTGAAATGATTCATACAGAACACATACTGTGTACTGACAGAAGACATTAGACTTTCAAAAAGACAAGAAACCTTCACATAATCAGAGAGGAAAAAAGAAAAAAATAATTAGAATGGGGCCTTTTCTGCTGGGAGGGAACCATGAAGGAAGAAATATTCCTGCACCTCGGGAAGGCTCCTCACCAGTGGGGAGATCAACCTGGATAGAGAAAGAGCTTCAAGGCCTAAGAGGAGAAAGCAGCAAACTGTTAAGAATAACCCGCATAGAAGGTTGACACCACCACGCTGTGACCCCAACCTGAGATACCCCTCTGTCAGTGGAGGTGGGGATTGGGTGCTGAAGCTCAGACTCCAGAGCTCAGGCCCAGGGAAAGGCCCAGAGTTAAGTATGGAAATAACCTGAAGAGGTCAGCTATGACAATTAAGGGTATATTATGAAGAAGCTTGAGCCTGCCAGAGAGGCAAGCTACCATTATTGGGAGACACATGAGGAGAAGGGTGGGACCACCATAAGAACTTCTTTCCCTGTAAATATTCCCAGGCAAGAAGGCAGCACCAATGGGAGCTCCAGGGGCTGGCATGAATTGCTACAGCCATCCTGGGCTCCAGAGGAGGGCATTGGCTTCCTCTTCTAGACCCACAGGCAGAAGTCAGCTCCCTCCTCCCTTGCAGGCCTGGAAGAGTGCAGACAGCTCCTACCACTAAGAATTCTGCTAGTGGGCCCCAGGACCCTCCCATGCTGACCAGGAAGGGTGGGGATAGCTTCCACCACTAGGAATTCAACAAGCAGGCTATAGAACCCACTCTTACTTACTGAGAAGAATGAAAACAACTCTTGCCACTAGGGATTCTGTGAGTTGGCCCCCAGACTTACCTACACTGTTCTGGGAGGGCACCAATAGATTCTGTGACTAGGAAATCCGTCAGTGGTGCAAGAACCTGTCCTTTTGTTCTGGGAGCATGCAGATAGTTACCTTCACTAGAAGATCTGTCAGTGGGACCAGGACTTGCCCACTCTGTCACAGGAGGGCACAAAGAAGCTACCCCAGTAGAAAATGATCCAGAAGTGGGGCTGAAACCACAGCTGAAAACCAGGGGCTGTGTAAATAGGAAGAAGAGCTGAAATCTTTCCATGTGACTGTGCAAACTATGAAGTTACACCTCTGCTGATGACTTTCTAAATTCATTACCTGTGAAACATCTGAAAGGACAATAAGTTCTCCTACAGTTGGGACCATTCTGGTTTTAATAGCTGTAGGCTTTGTGGGCACATACACATTGTGTTGGGCCAGGCCAGGGTCTGAGTTGACTCCATAGATCCCACAGTGGGTCCAAGTGCACAACTACTGCAGTCCTATGACCTGACAACAATGATTTACACCAGTGTCCTGGTGAAAAATGCCAGAGAGACACCAGCCTATTTGCAAACATACCCAGAGTTAAGGTGGGACCAAAAGTAGTGTCAACCAGAGTATACTTTGTGAGTCTGCACAACAGGCAAAGGGGGTACTACTGCAGTCCTATGACCTGACAACAATGATTTACACCAGTGTCCTGGTGAAAAATGCCAGAGAGACACCAGCCTATTTGCAAACATACCCAGAGTTAAGGTGGGACCAAAAGTAGTGTCAACCAGAGTATACTTTGTGAGTCTGCACAACAGGCAAAGGGGGGCACAACAGGCAAAGGGGGACACAACAGAGCACATTCACAAGTGAAAGCAATTCCAGAGGAGAATACTCAGTGGTTTTTCTCCCAGTGTGAGTGCTCCAACTTCACCCACCTTGAACTGTACTTCAGCAATTACAACCAAGAAACTGATCTGGGGATGTTCTTGGTTTTCCAGTGATTAATAATGTGGGTTTGATTCCTGGTTGGGGACATAAGATACCATATGCCATGGAGAAACTAAGCCCACTTGTTGCAGCTACTGAGCCCACACACCCTGGAGCCCATGTGCCACAGCTAGAGAGTCTGTGTGTTGCAATGAGAGATCTCTCATAACACAAGGAAGATCCCACATACCACAAGTAAGACCCAACACAGCCAAATAAATAAATAAATAATAAATAGATCTGGTGTCCTCTATCCCAACAACAAGGGAGCAGACCCTGCTCCTGACAGGGCAGTGACAACCACAGAACAAAGGGGAAGTTTTTAGCACAAGCCTCTGCACCATTCTCACCCACCTGGAGCAGACACCAGAAGCAAAAGGAACTACAATCCTTAGCCTGCAGAGAGGAGACCATAAACACAGTAAGTCTGACAAAATAAGATGACAAAGAAATATGTTACACATGAAGCAGAACATATGAAGGAGCAAGAAAAAAAAAAAACCTGCAGGAACAACCAAATGAAGAGAAGCTAGACAATCTGTCTGAAAAAATTCGGAGTAATCATAATAAAGAGATCCAAGATCATGAAAAAGGAATGGAGTCACAGGTGAAGAAGATGAAGAAAAGATTAGCAAATACCTAAAGTAACTAAATAATAAGCAAACAGATGAAAAATGCAATAACTGAAATGAAAAACACTTTAGAAGGAATCAATGGCAGAATAACTGAGGCAAAAGATCAGATAAGTGTACTGATCTGAAAGATCAGTGAAAGATAAAATAGTGGGAATCTGCCACAGAATAGAATAAAGAAAAAGTGAATAAAAAGATGAGGACAGTCTCAGATTTCTGGGGCAACATCAAACTCACCAGCATTGGAATTACAAGAGTCTCTAAAGAAGAAAAAAAAGAGAAAGAATCTGAGAAAATATTTGAAGAGATTACAGTAAACAAACTTCTCTAATGGAGGAAATAAAATAGCCACCCAAGTTCAAGAAGCACAGACTGTCCCATAGAGGATAAATCCAAGATACAAATAATGGGCAAGTATTAATCAAATTAACAAAAATTAAATATAAAGAAAAATATTGAAAAAAAACAAGGGAAAATAACAAATAACAAACAAGGGAATCCCCATGAAGTTATCAACTTTTTTCTCAACAGATATTCTGCAGGTAAGAAGGGAGTAGAAAGTTATATTTAAAGGAAAACAAAACAAAACAAAACACCAAAACCTGGCAATACCCTACCCATACTCAGCAAAGATCTCACTCAGATTACATGGAGAAATATAAAAATTTACAGACAATCAAAAGATAAAAGAATTCAGCACAACCAAATCTACTTTACAACAAATGCTAAAGAAAATTCTCTAGATAGAAAACAGAAGAGAGAACAAAAGAGGAAGGGGAAAAAAATACCTACAAAACAAAACAAAACAAACACCTTAAAACAATTAAGAAAATGACAGTGGGAATATACACAGTGATAATTACCTTAAATACAAATGGATTATAAATTCCAACATACACACTGAGGAAACCAGAATTGAAAGAGACATGTGTGCCCCAATGTTCATTGCAGCACTGTTTATAATAACCAGGACATGGAAGCAACCTAGATGTCCATCAGCAGATGAATGGATAAGAAAGCTGTGGTACATATATACAATGGAGTATTACTCAGCCATTAAAAAGAATACATTTGAATCAGTTCTAATGAGGTGGATGAAACTGGAGCCTATTATACAGAGTGAAGTAAGCAAGAAAGAAAAACACCAATACAGTATACTAATGCATATATATGGAATTTAGAAAGATGGTAATGATAACCCTGTGTGTGAGACAGCAAAAGAGACACAGATGTATAGAACAGCCTTTTGGACTCTGTGGGAGAGGGAGAAGGTGGGATGATTTGGGAGAACAGCACTGAAACATGTATAATATCATATATGAAATGAATCACCAGTCCAGGTTTGATGCATGATACTGGATGCTTGGGGCTGGTGCACTGGGACGACCCAGAGGGATGGTACGGGGATATGGTGGATTCATGTCAATGTATGGCAAAACCAATACGGCATTGTAAAGTAAAATAAAGTAAAAATAAAATAAAAAAAAAAATTCTCCAATCCAAGCATCAACAGTACATGAACTGTGAACTTACAAATGTTCAAGCTGGATTTAGAAAAGGCAGGGGAACCAGAGATCAAATTGCCAACACCCACTGAATCATCAAATAAGCAAGAGCGATACAGAAAAACATCTGTTTCTACTTTATTGACTATACCAAAGCCTTTGACTGTGATTGGATTACAACAGACTGTGGAAAATTCTTAAAGTGATGGCAATACCAGAGACCTGACCTCCCTCCTGAGAAATCTGTATGCAGGTCAAGAAGCAACAGTTAGAATTGGACATGGAACAACAGACTGGCTCCAAATTGGAAAAGGTGCACATCAAGGCTGTACATTGTCACCCTGCTTATTCAACTTATATGCAGAGTACATCATTGGAAATGCTGGGCTAGATGAATCACAAGCTGGAATCAAGGTTTCTGGGAAAATATCAATACCTCAGATATGCAGATGACACCATCCTTACAACAGAAAGTGAAGAAGAACTTAAGTGCCGCTTGACAATAGTGAAAGAGGAGAGTGAAAAAGCTGGCTTAAAACTCAACATTAAAAAACGAAGATCATGGTATCCAATTCCATCACTTCATGGCAAATAGATGGGGAAACAATGGAAACAGTGACAGATTTTTTTGGACTCCAATATGACTGCAGATGGAGACTGTAGCCATGAAATTAAAAGATGCTTGTTCCTTGGAAAAAAATCTATGAACAATCTAGATAGTATATTGAAAAGCAGAGACATTACTTTGCCAACAAAGGTCCAAGAGCAGAGCTGTGGTTTTTCCAGCAGTCATGTATGTATGTGTGTGTTTGACTATAAAGAAAGTGGAGTGGCAAAGAATTGATGCTTTTGAACTGTGGTGTTGGAGAAGACTCTTGAGAGTCTCTTGGACTCTCAAGGTGATCAAACCAGTCAATCTTAAAGTAAATCAGTCCTGTATATTCATTGGAAGTACTGATGCTGAGGCTGAAACTCCCATACCTTGGCCTCCTGATGTGGGGAACTGACTCACTGGAAAAGACCCTGATGCTTGGAAAGATTGAAGGCAGGAAGAGAAGGGAATTACAGAGGATTAGATGGCAGGATGGCATCACTGACTCGATGGATATGAGTTTGGGCAAGCTTTGGATGTTGGTGATGGACAGCAAAGCCTGGCTTGCTGCCTTCTATGGGGTCTCAAAGAGTCAGACATGACCAAACAACTGAACTGAACTGATGTACCCAACATAGGAGCATCTTAATATATATGGCAAATGCTGACAGCCATAAAATAGAAACTAACTATAACACAATAGTGGGGGCCTTTAGTACCCCCACTAAAGGAAGGGTACACCTCTTTATTGTTGTTTATTGTTACACCAATAAACAAATCTTCCAAACAGAAAATTAATAAGGAAACCCAATCCTTAAATGACACATTAAACAAGATAGACTTTAACTGATATCTACAGGACATTCCATCTGAAAGCAATAAAATGCACTTTCTTCTCAAGTGTGCAGGTAATATTCTCCCAATGAGATCATATCTTCACTCACAAATTAAGTCCGAATAGGCTTAGGAAAATTGAAATCATATCAAGGACCTTTTTCTGATAATAAAGCTATAAGATTAGGAATTAATTTCAGGGAAAAAAAGAATAATACTGTAAAAATCACAAAGACACTGAGGCTAAAGAGTATCTTACAAAATAACCAAGATGTCACTTAAGGAATTAAACAGGAAATATATAAAAAAAAATCTAGAAACAAATGGTGATGAATTCAAGATAACTGAAACCTATGGAATGCAGCAAAATTGTCCCTTCTCAAAGGGAAGTTCATAATAGTACAACTTTACCTCAAGAAAAATCTCAAACACATAGCCTAAAGAGATGAGAAAGATAATAGCACAAATAAATGAAATAGAAATGTAGAGAACAGTAGCAAGGATCAATGAAACTAAAAACTAGTTCTTTGGAAAGATTTGAAAAAACTTGATAAATCTTTAGCCAGTGTCATCAGGGAAGAAAAGGAGATGATTCAAATCAGTAAAATCAGAAGTGAAATAAAGGGAAATTATAACTGACAGCACAGATATACAAAGGATAATAATAATGTACCACATACAACTGTATGCCAATAAAATGCACAAGCTAGAAAAAATAGAAAATTCTTAGAAAGTTATAATACAACTTTCCAAGACTGAACCAGGAAGAAATAGAAAATATAAACAGACCCACAAGTACTGAAATTGAAACTCTGATTAAAAATCCAACAAACAAAAATCCAGGGCCAGATGGCTTCATAGGTGAATTCTATAGAACATTTAAAGAAGAGTTAACGTCTACCCTTAATGAAAATTCCAAAATACAGCAGAAGGAGGAACACTCTCAAGCTCATTCTATGAGGCTACCATCACCCTGATACCAAAACAAGAGAGAGATATCACAGTAAATAAAATTAGAGGCCAATATCACTTATGCATATAGACACAGAAAACTCAACAAAACATATGTAAACAGAACACAACAACACATTAAAAGAATCATACACTATGATCAAGTGGGGTTTATCTCAAGGATTCAAGGATTCTTCAATTTACCCAAATCAATCATATTATCAAATTGAAACAAACCACATGATAATCTCAATAGATGCAGAAAAATCTTTTGACAAAATGTATCACCCATGTGATGAAAAGCTTTCTTGAAAGTGGGCATAGAAGGAATCTACCTCAACATAATAAAGGCCATAACAAATCCACAGCAAACACTATTACCAATGATGAAAAATGAAAGCATTACTTCTAAGTTCAGGAAGAAGACAAGAGTGCCCACTCACTACTCTTATTTAATATAGTTTTGGAAGTCCTAGCATGGTAATCATGAGAAATGCTGGGCTGGAAGAAGCACAAGCTGGAATCAAGATTACCGGGAGAAATAACCTCAGATATGCAGATGACACCACCCTTATGGCAGAAAGTGAAGAGGAGCTAAAAAGTCTCTTGATGAAAGTGAAAGTGGAGAGTGAAAAAGTTGGTTTAAAGCTCAACATTCAGAAAACGAAGATCATGACATCTGGTCCCATCACTTCATGGGAAATAGATGGGGAAACAGTGGAAACAGTGTCAGACTTTATTTTTTGAGGCCCCAAAATCACTGCAGATGGTGACTGCAACCATGAAATTAGAAGACGCTTACTCCTTGGAAGAAAAGTTATGATCAACCTAGATAGTATTTTCAAAAGCAGAGACATTACTTTGCTGACTAAGGTCCGTCTAGTCAAGGCTATGGTTTTTCCTGTGGTCATGTATGGATGTGAGAGTTGGACTGTGAAGAGAGCTGAGTGCCAAAGAATTGATGCTTTTGAACTGTGGTGTTGGAGAAGACTCTTGAGAGTCCCTTGGACTGCAAGGAGATCCAAACAGTCCATTCTGAAGGAGATCAACCCTGGGATTTCTTTGGAAGGAATGATGCTAAAGCTGAAACNTTTTTTTGTATTTCCATACAAATCTTGAAATTATTTGTTCTAGTTCTGTGAAAAATACCGCTGGTAGCTTGATAGGGATTGCATTGAATCTATAGATTGCTTTGCGTAGTATACTCATTTTCACTATATTGATTCTTCCGATCCATGAACACGGTATATTTCTCCATCTATTAGTGTCCTCAGACCAGACTGAGCGACTGAACTGAACTGAACTGATATATAGGTCTTTAGTTTCTTTAGGTAGATATATTCTTAAGTATTTTATTCTTTTCGTTGCAATGGTGAATGGAATTGTTTCCTTAATTTCTTTTTCTACTTTCTCATTATTAGTGTATAGGAATGCAAGGGATTTCTGTCTGTTGACTTTATATCCTGCAACTTTACTATATTCATTGATTAACTCTAGTAATTTTCTGGTGGAGTCTTTAGGGTTTTCTATGTAGAGGATCATGTCATCTGCAAACAGTGAGAGTTTTACTTCTTCTTTTTCAATTTGGATTCGTTTTATTTCTTTTTCTGCTCTGATTGCTGTGACCAAAACTTCCAAAACTATGTTGAATAGTAGTGATGAGAGTGGGGACCCTTGTCTTTTTCCTGACTTTAGGGGAAATGCTTTCAATTTTTCACCATTGAGGATAATGTTTGCTGTGGGTTTGTCATATATAGCTTTTATTGAGGTATGTTCCTTCTATGCCTGCTTTCTGGAGAGTTTTTATCATAAATGGATGTTGAATTTTGTCAAAGGCTTTCTCTGCATCTATTTAGATAATCATATGGCTTTTATTTTTCAATTTGTTAATGTGGTGTATTACATTGATTGATTTGCGGATATTGAAGAATCCTTGCATCCCTGGGATAAAGCCCACTTGGTCATGGGGTATGATCTTTTTAATGTGTTGTTGGATTCTGATTGCTAGAACTTTGTTAAGGATTTTTGCATCTATGTTCATCAGTGATATTGGCCTGTAGTTTTCTTTTTTTGTGTCATCTTTGTCAGGTTTTGGTATTGGCCTCATAGAATGAGTTTGGAAGTTTACCTTCCTCTGCAATTTTCTGGAAGTATTTGAGTAGGATAGGTGTTAGCTCTTCTCTAAATTTTTGGTAGAATTCAGCTGTGAAGCTGTCTGGACCTGGGCTTTTGTTTGCTGGAAGATTTCTCATTACAGTTTCAATTTCTGTGCTTGTGATGTGTCTGTTAAGATTTTCTATTTCTTCTTGGTAAATTTCTTGAGATGACTCAGAGATTTGAAATGCATTCAATATACTTTAAGAAAATATAATTTTCAGAAAATCGAGAAAGCCTATATATATTATTGGGCTTCCCTAGTGGCTCTGGTGGCAACAAATCTGACTGCAATGTGGGAGACCCGGGTTTGATCTCTGGGTTGGGAAGATCCCCTGCAGGAGGGCATGAAAACAATTCCAATATTCTTGTCTGGAGAATCCCCATGGACAAAGGAGCCATGGGGTCACAAAGAGTCAAGCATGACTGAGTGACTAAGCCAGCACAGTACGTATATTATTAATATTTACTGCCTATGAGAACTAACAGAAATAATAATAGGTTTCTAAGTTTTTAAAAACATGTGCTATTGATGCATGTTCATTAAAAATTTGTATTTCTTCAAGCTTAAAATATTTTAAATATGACCCAATTATTCTATACCTTATGCTACAAAAATATTTGCCATTTTCTTTAGAATATAGCATTTTTAATCTTTCAGAAGCTGTTGCTTAGCTTTATAAGTTAAATTGAACAGTTTTTAAATTAATTTTTAATTGAAGGATAATTGCTTTACAGAATTTTGCTGTTTTCTGTCAAACCTTAACATGAATCAGCCATAGATATACATATATCCCCTCTTGAAGTTCCCTCCCATCTCCCTCCCCACCCTACTTCTCTAGGTTGATACAGAGCCCCTGTTTGAGTTTTCTGAGCCATAAAGCAAATTCCTGTTGGCTATCTATTTTACAAATGGTAATGTAAGTTTCCATGTTACTCTTTGCAGGCATCTCACCATCTCCTCCCCTCTACCCATGTCCATAAGTCTATTCTCTATGCCAGTTTTTCCGTTGCTGCCCTGTAAGTAAATTCTTCAGTATCTTTTCTCTAGATTCTGTATGTATGTGTTAGAATATGGTATTTATGTTTCTCTTCCTGACTCACTTCACTCTGCATAGTAGGTTCTAGGTTCATCTACTTCATTAAAATTGACTCAAATCTATCCCTTTTTATGACTGATAATATTCCATTGTGAATATATACCACAACTCTTTATCTATTCACCTGTCAATAGACATCTAGGTTGCTTCCATGTTCTAGCTATTGTAAATAGTGCTGCAATGAACAATGGAGCATATGTGTCTCTTTCAATTTTGATTACCTCAAGGTATATGCCTTGGAGTGGGAATTCTGGGTCATATGCTGCTTTTATTCCTAGTTTTTAAGGGAGTCTCCATACCGTCTTCCATAGTGGCTGTATTAATTTACATTCCCACCAAAAAGTGCAAGAGTGTTCCCTTTTCTCCACACCCTTTCCAGCATTTATAGCTTGTAGACTTTTTGATGAGGGCCATTTTGACTGGTGTGAGGTGATATCTCATTGTAGTTTTGATTTGTATTTCTCTAATAATGAGTGATGTTGAGCATCCTTTCATGTGTTTGCTAGCCATCTGTATGTCTTCTTTGGAGAAATGTCTGTTTATGTCTTTTTCCCACTTTTTGATTGGGTTGTTTGTTTTTCTGGTATTGAGTTGTATAAGCTGCTTGTATATTTTGGAAACTAGTCCTTTGTCAGTTGTTTCACTTGCTATTATTTTCTCCCATTCTGAGGGTTTTTTTTTTTTTCATCTAGCTTATAGTTTCCTTTGTTTGCAAAATTTTTTAAGTTTAATCAGGTTCCATTGTTTACTTTTGTTTTTATTTCCATTACTCTAGGAGGTGGGCCATGACACGACTGAGCAACTTCACTTTCACTTTTCACTTTCATGCATTGAAGAAGGAAATGGCAACCCACTCCAGTGTCCTTGCCTGGAGAATCCCAGGGATGGCGGAGCCTGGTGGGCTGCCATCTATGGGGTTGCACAGAGTTGGACATGACTGAAGCGACTTAGCAGCAGCAGCAGAAGGAGGTGGGCCATAGAGGATCTTGCTATGATTTATGTCATCGAATGTTCTGCCTATGTTTTTCTCCAAGAGCTTTATAGTTTCTGGTCTTACATTTATGTCTTTAATCCATTTTCAGTTTATCTTTGTGTACAGTGTTAGGAACTGTTCTAATTGCATTATTTTATACGTAGCTGTCCAGTTTTCCCAGCACCATTTATTGAAGAGGCTGTCTTTGCCCCATTGTATATTCTTGCACCCTTTGTCGAAAATAAGTTACCCATAGGTGCATAAGTTTATTTCTGGGCTTTCTATTTTGTTCCATTGGTCTATATTTCTGCTTTTGTGCCAGTACCATACTGTTTTGATGAAGTTAGCTTTGTAGTATAATCTGAAGTTAGGAAGCGTGATTCCTCCAGATCCATTCTTTTTTCTTAAGACTGCTTTGGCTATTTGGGGTATTTTGTGTTTCCATATGAATTATGAATTTTTTTGTTCTAGTTCTGTGAAAAATGTCATTGGTAATTTGATAGGGATTGCATTAAATCTGTAGATTGCATTTTGTAGTAAAGTCATTTTCACAATATTCATTCTTCCTACCCAGGAACATGGAATATCTCTCCACTTGTTTATACCATCTTTGATTTCTTTCATTAGTGTCTTATAATTTTCAGTATACAGTTCTATTGTCTCCTTAAGTAAGTTTATTCCTAGATGTTTAATTCTTTTTGTTGCAATGGTGAATGGGATTGAGTCTTTAATTGCTCTTTCTGATTTTTCATTGTTAGTGTATAGAAATACAAGTGATTTATGTATATTGATTTTGTATCCTGCAACTTTGCCAAATGCACTGATTAGCTCTAATAATTTTCTGACACTATCTTTAGGGTTTTCTATGTACAGTATCATGTCATCTGCAAATGGTGGGAGCTTTATTTCTGGTTTTCCAATCTGTATTCCTTTTGTTTCTTTTTCTTGTCTGATTGCTGTAGCTAGTAATTCCACAACTATGTTGAATAATAGTGGTGAATGTGGACACTCTTGTCTTGTTTCTGATCTTAGGGGGAATGCTTTCAGTTTTTCACCATTAAGAATAATATTTGCTGTATGCTTATAATACAGGGCCTTTACTATGTTGAGGTAGGTTTCATCTATGCCCATTTTTTGAAAAGTTTTAATCACAAATATGTCCTGGATTTTGTCAAGGCTTTCTCTGTATCTATTGAGATGATCATATGGTTTTTATCTTTCAATTTACTAATATGATGTATCACATTGATTGATTTTTGTATATTGAAGAATCCTTGCATACCTGGAACAAACTCAACTTGATCATGGTGTATGAACTCTTTGATGTGTTGCTGAATTGTTTGCTAAAATTTTGTTGAGGATTTTTGCATCTATATTCATCAGTAAAATTGGCCTGCAGTTTGTGTGTGTGTGTGGTCTTTGTCTGGTTTTGTTATCAGGGTGATAGTGTCCTCATAGAATGAGTTTGGAAGTATTCCTTCTGCAATTTTTTGAAAGAGTTTTAGAAGGATAGTCATTAGGTCTTCCCTAAATGTTTGCTAGAATTCTCCTGTGAAGCCATCTGGTCCTGGGCTTTTGTTTTTTGGGAGATTTTTGATCACAGCTTCAATTTCAATGCTTGTAATTGGGTTGTTCATACTCTATATTTCTTAATGGTTCAGTCTTAGAAGACTGAACTTTTCTAAGTATCTGTCCATTTCTTCCAGGTTAGCTACTCCATTGCCATAGTTGTTCTTAATAGTCTCTTATAATCCTTTGCATTTCTGCATTGTCTGTTTAACCTCCCCTGTTTCATTTCTAATTATGTTGATTTGATCCTTCTCTCTGTTTTTCTTGATGAGTCTGGCTAAGGGTCTGTCAATTGTGTTTATCTTCTCAAAGAACCAGCTTTCAGTTTTATTAATCTATACTATTGTTTCTTTCATTTCTTTTCCATTTATTTCATCTCAGATTTTTATGATTTCTTTTCTTCTACTAATTTTTGAGTTTTTTTCTTCTTCTTTTTCCAGTTGCTTTAGGTGTAAATTTAGGTTGTCTATTCAATGTTTTTCTTGTTTCTTGAGGGAGGATTGTTTTGCTATAAACTTCCCTCTTAGAACTGCTTTTGCTGCGTGTGGTAGGTTTTGAGCTGTTGTGTTTTCATTGTCGTTTGTTTCTAGAACTTTTTTTTTTGATTTCGCTTTTGATTACTTCAGTTACCTGTTTGTTATTTAGAAACATGTTATTTAATCTCCATGTTTTTGTGTTTCTTACAGCTTTTTTTCTTGTAACTGATATCTAGTCTCATAGCATTGTGGTCAGAAAAGATGCTTGCTGTAATTTCAATTTTCTTAAATTTACTGAAGTTTGATTTGTGACCCAAGATGTGCTCTATCCTGGAGAATGTTCCATGTCCACTTGAGAAGAAGATGTGTTCTGCATTTGGATGGACTTTCTTGAAGATATCAATGAGATCCTTCTCATCTAATGTATCATTTAAGATATGTGTTTCCTTATTAATTTTCTGTTTTGATGATCTGTCCATTGGTGGTTGGAGTGTTACAGTCTCCTACTATTATTGTCTTACTGTCAGTTTCTCCTTTTATGTCTGTTAGTGTTTGTCTTATGTATTGAGGAACTCCTATGTTGGGTGCATAGATATTTACAATTGTTATGTGTTCCTCTTGGACTGATCCCTTGATCATTCTGTAATGTCCTCCTTATCACTTGTAATCTTCTTTATTTTTAAGGTCTACTTTGTCTGATACAAGGATTGCTACTCTAGTTTTCTTTTGTTTTCCATCTGCATGGGGTATATTTTTCCATCCTCTCACTTTCAGTCTAAGTGTGTCTTGAGGTCTGAAGTGGGTTTCTTGTAGACAGCATTTATATGGGTCTTGTTTTTGTATCTATTCAGCCAGTCTGTGTCTTTTGGTTGGAGGATTTAATCCACTTACATTTCAAGTAATAATTGATATATATGATCCTATTGCCATTTTCATAATTGTTGGGGTTGATTTTGTAGATATTTTTTCTTCCGATGTATTTCTTGACTATATATGTCCATTTAACATTTGTTGTAAAACTGGTTTGGTGGTACTGAGTTCTCTTAACTTTTGCTTGTCTGAAAAACTTTTTATTTTTCCATCAATTTTGAATGAGATCCTTGCTGGCTTACAGAGTTTCTGCTGAAAGATCAGCTGTTAAGCATATGGTATTTCCCTTGTATGCTATTTGTTGCTTTACCTTTGCTGCTTTTAATATTCTTTCTAGAGTATTTTTAATTTCAGCAATTGTGTTGTTTGTCTCTGTATGCTTATTCTTCAATCCTAGGACTTTGTGGATTCTTGCCTTTTTTTCCATTTTGTTTTCAAGGTTTTTGATCATCTTTATTATCATTATTCTAAATTCTTTTTCAGAATAATTTTCCTATTTCCTCTTCATTTATTTAGACTTTTGTGTTTCTAGTTTTTTCCTTTCGGTTCAGTTCAGTTCAGTTCAGTTCAGTTGCTCAGTCATGTCTGACTCTTTGCAACCCCATGAATCGCAGCACACCAGGCCTCCCATTTCACTCAGACTCACGTCCATTGAGTCAGTGATGCCTTCCAGCCATCTCATCCTCTGTCATTCCCTTCTCCTCCTGCCCCGAATCCCTCCCAGCATCAGAGTCTTTTCCAATGAGTCAACTCTTCTCATGAGGTGGCCAAAGTACTGGAGTTTCAGCTTTAGCATCATTCCTTGCAAGGAAATCCCAGGATAGCTGGTTCCCAACCCAGATCGTTGGGTCTCCTTGCAGTCCAAGGGACTCTGAAGAGTCTTCTCCAACACCACAGTTCAAAAGCATCAATTCTTCGGTGCTCAGCCTTCTTCACAGTCCAACTTTCACATCCATGCATGACCACAGGAAAAACCATAGCCTTGACTAAGACTTTAGTCGGCAAAGTAATGTCTCTGCTTCTGAATATATTATCTAGGTTGGTCATAACTTTTCTTCCAAGGAGTAAGCATCTTCTAATTTCATGGCTGCGGTCATCATCTGCAGTGATTTTGGAGCCCAAAAAATAAAGTCTGACACTGTTTCCACTGTTTCCCCATCTATTTCCCATGAAGTGATGGGACCGGATGCCATGATCTTCGTTTTCTGAATGTTGAGCTTTAAAAAAAACCATAGCCTTGACTAAGACTTTAGTCGGCAAAGTAATGTCTCTGCTTCTGAATATATTATCTAGGTTGGTCATAACTTTTCTTCCAAGGAGTAAGCATCTTCTAATTTCATGGCTGCGGTCATCATCTGCAGTGATTTTGGAGCCCAAAAAATAAAGTCTGACACTGTTTCCACTGTTTCCCCATCTATTTCCCATGAAGTGATGGGACCGGATGCCATGATCTTCGTTTTCTGAATGTTGAGCTTTAAGCCAACTTTTTCACTCTCCTCTTTCACTTTCATCAAGAGCTAAAGAAAGAAGAGAAGCAAAAAGGGAGAAAGGGAAAGATATATTCAAATAAACACAAAGTTCTGACGAATAATATGGAGACAAGAAGGCCTTTTTCAATGAACCATGCATAAAACTACAAGAAAACAATGGAAGGGGAAAGAGTAGAGATCTCTTCAGGAAAATTGTAGATAACAAGGGAACATTTTACCCATAGATGGCCACCATAACGGACAGCAAGAGTAGAGACCTAGTAGATGCTGAAGAGATCAAAAAGAGATGGAAAGAACACATGGAAGAACTGTACAAAAAAAGATATTAATGTACTGGATTACTGTGATGGTGTGGTCAGCCATTCAGAGCCAGGCATTCTGGAGAGCGAAGTCAAGTGAACCTTAGAAAGCACTGCTGTTAATTAAGCTGCTGCTGCTGCTGCTAAGTCACTTCAGTCATGTCCGACTCTGTGTGACCCCATAGACGGCAGCCCACCAGGCTTCCCTGTCCCTGGGATTCTCCAGGCAAGAACACTGGAGTGGGTTGCCATTTCCTTCTCCAGTGCAAGAAAGTGAAAAGTGAAAGTGAAGTCGCTCAGTCGTGTCCGACCCTCAGCGACCCCATGGACTGCAGCCTTCCAGGCTCCTCCATCCATGGGATTTTCCAGGCAAGAGTACTGGAGTGGGGTGCCATTGCCTTCTCCAGTTAATTAAGCTAGTGGATGCAAAGGAATTAAAGTAGAACAATTAGAAACCATAAATGATGATGTCATCAAGGTTTTGCATTTAATATGTCAGTAAACCTGGAAGATCCAGCAGTGGCCACAGGACTGGAATAGGTAAATCCTCATTCCAATTCCCAAGAAGGGTAGTACTAAAGAATGCACTAACCATCAGATAATTGCACTCATCTCCCATGCTAGTAAGGTCATGCTTAAAATCTTGCATGATTGACTTCATCATTATGTAAACCAAGAACTTCCAGATGTCCAAGCTGGGTTTAGAAAAGGAGAAGGAGCCAGAGATCAAATTGCCAACATCTGTTGGATCAAAGAGAAAGTTAGGGAATTCCAGAAAAACAACTATCTCTGTTTCATCAAATTGCACCAAAGTCTTTTGACTGTGTGGATCATAATAAGCTGTGGAAAGCTCTTTAAGAGATAGGAATACCAGATCATCCTACCTGTCTCCTGAGAAACCTTTATGCAGGTCAAGAAGCAACAGTTAAAACCCTGTATTGAACAACTGATTGATTCATGATTGAGAAAGCAGTATGACAGGGCTGTCTGCTGTCACCCTGTCTGTTTAATCTATATGCTGAACACATCATGAGAAATGCCAGGCTGGATGACTTACAAGCTGGAATCAAGATAGGCAAGAAAAACATCTACAACCTCAGGTATCCTGATGATGCAACTCTAATGCAAAAGAAAAAAGGAACAAAACACCGTCTTGATAAGGGTGAAGGAAGAGAATGAAAGAGCTGGCCTAAGACTAAATATTAAAACAAAAACAAAAACAAAAAACAAATATTATGGGACCTGTCCCAATTATTTCATGGAAAATAGAAGGGGAAAAGGTGGAATTAGTAGAAGATTTTCCTCTTCTTGGATCTAAAATTACTGCAGATGGTGACTGCAGCCATTAAATCAGCAGATGATTGCTTCTTGGCAGGAAAGCTATGACAAACAAAGACAGTGTGTTGAAAAGCAGAGACAATACTCAACTGGCAAAGGTCCATAGAGTCAAGGCTACAGTCTTCTCAGTGGTCACAAATAGTTGTGAGAGCTGTATCGTAAAGAAGGCAGAATGCCAAAGAATTTATGCCTTTGAACTATAGTGCTGGAAAAGACTCCTGAAAGTCCCTTGGACAGCATGGAGATCAAACCAGTCAATCTTGAGGAAAATCAACCCTAAGTACTCCTTGGAAAGACTGATGCTGAAGCCTAAGCTCAAATATTGTGGTCATCTGATGAGAACAGCTAACTTATTGGAAAATTCCTGATGCTGGGAAAAATTAAGGGCAGAAGAAATGGGTGTCAGAGAATGAGATGGCTCGATAGCATCACTGATGCAATGGAAATAAACTTGGGCAAACTTTGGGAGACGGTGAGGGATGGGGAGGCCTGGCATGTAAATATGGGGTCACAGAGTGGAACACGACTGGCTGACTGAACCCCATATGACAACAACATATGGGGTATTTCTTGAAATATATAGCTCTTTTTGAAATATATAGCTTTTCTTTTCTGAAAATTATCAACTGATATTTAGCATATTATTGTGAATACTTGCATAGGTACCTATCATTGTTAAAACAATTTTAGTAAAGTAATTAGCCTCCAATTAAAAAAAAAACAACCCATTTTTTAAAACTTGAATGACTCCCAGCAATCCCACTGCTGATCATACACACCAAGGAAACCAGAATTGAAAGAGACACGTGTACCCCAATGTTCATCGCAGCACTGTTTATAATAGCCAGGA
>SJYT01048660.1:224468-307672 GCA_006410635.1 Cephalophus harveyi | reverse complement strand
TGGGGTGGCTCCAAAATCACTGCAGATGGTGACTGCAGCCATGAAATTAGAAGACACTTGCTCCTTGGAAGAAAAGTTATGACCAACCTAGATAGCATATTCAAAAGCAGAGACATTATTTTGCCAACAAAGGTCCGTCTAGTCAAGGCTATGGTTTTTCCTGTGGTCATGTATGGATGTGAGAGTTGGACTGTGAAGGAAGCTGAGCACCGAAGAATTGATGCTTTTGAACTGTGGTATTTGAGAAGACTCTTGAGAATCCCTTGGACTGCAAGGAGATCCAAGCAGTCCATTCTAAAGGAGATCAACCCTGGGTGTTCTTTGGAAGGAATGATGCTAAAGCTGAAACTCCAGTACTTTGGCCGCCTCATGCAAAGAGTTGACTCATTGGAAAAGACTCTGATGCTGGGAGGGATTGGGGGCAGGAGGAGAAGGGGACAACAGAAGATGAGATAGCTGGATGGCATCACCGACTCGATGGACATGAGTTTGAGTGAACTCCGAGAGTTGGTGATGGACAGGGAGGCCTGGCGTGCTGCAATTCATGGGGTCGCAAAGAGTCGGACAGGACTGAGCGAATGAACTGAACTGAACCTCCACTGCCCATTTTTGTTGTTGAAATCAATCTAGGGTTTAACTCTTTGGTGAAAATGGTACATGGTTAATGTATAATTGCTGCCTATGGTTTTCTTGAACTCTGACATTTATTATAACTTAATTCTTGTCTTTACTGTATTAAAACAACCAAGATTGTACTGTTAAACTTCATCCAGTTTTTCAATTTGCTCAGCTTTTTGTTACTACAGAAATGGGGGAACTATCTGTTTCCAAAACATACGTGACCCATAGATCTATTTTTTACTTCTCACAGCCTCTAAGGAGAACTGCCACCACATCCATGGCAGGGATTTTGCGCTCAATAGTTCAGAGGCCCCCAGGGAGACTACAAGTAAGTGTTTCTTTTCAGTAATTATCTTTTTCAGTTGTCTTGCTTTTCTATTCCTTAAGAACTTTTAATCTCTTTTCTAATTAACAAAACCTACAGGCAAGTTAAATTTTTAAGTTTCTTTATATATTTTTCTTTTTTTTAATGTTGAGAGGGGATTTTATTTGGTTTATTTGCTGTTTTATTCCTAAAGAATTGAAATCACAAAAGAACTTTTCCTGGAGAACATGCTGGTGAAAAATGACTTGTGTTGATTCCCCTTTGTTCACCTTAATCTTTTTAGGTCTTTTTCCCTTCAATTTTAAAAAGAGTCTATTTTCAATCTTAGAAAATTAGAAAAATGTAGAAAAGTAGAAAGAAGAGAAACAATTTCTCAGAGATCATTTATGTTTGTGCTTTCATGTATTTCCTTCTAGTCTTTTAAAAATTGCAGTGGTGTAGCCTAGTCTACTCATGAGGGCCAGAATCTAGGTAGGGCCTGCAATTTGATGATAATAATGTCAGGTGCTTGAGATTCTTACCTTAGCCTCAGATTAATCTTGAGTGGTCAGTATTATTTCCGGGTGGATCAGAGCCCGTGTCCATCACTTCCCCCCACCCCCGGCCCCCATTCCTTCCTGCTTATTCTCCCAGTGCTCTCTGCTGTCCAGGGAAGGCATAGAGGGGATGATTCCTGCCTACCCAGAGGAGTTTCCTGGTATGAAGGATTGGCAGTGAATCCTTTTTCTTTTGCAGCCTGGGAGAAATACTACTGGAGGCTTGTAGAAAGAGAACAGGAGACCAGAACCCAGAGTTGATGGGACTGTTGGCACTAGAAAGAAAACTGGAAACTCATTTTGACTTTCTTTTACATTGTGTTGTTGAAGGGTAAATTACTGTATGTTGTCTTGAGCGCATTGATGAACTATAACCTATAGACCAGGTTCAGCCCACCATCTGTTTTTGAAAAAGTTTTATTAGAACATAGCCACAACGATTTGTTTACATATTGTTGATGGCTGCTTTGGCCCTGCGGTGACAGAGCTGAGACTTGGCTCTGGGAACCATGTAGCCCAGAACTGGAAATGTTTATTGTCTACTCCTTTACAGAAAATTATTGCCAATCGCTGGTTTAAACGTTTGTATTAATATTTAATGTTAGTGGTAAGATAAGATGTATTCATTCAGGTAGGTGGTTGAGATAAATGTTTAGTAATTACAGGTTAGGTAAGAATAGGGCTTCCCTGATGGCTCAGACAGTAAAGAATCTGCCTGCAATGCAGGAGACCCAGGTTTGATCCCTGGGTTGGGAAGATTCCCTGGAGAAGGAAATGGCTACCCACTCCAATATTCTTGCCTGGAGAACTCCATGGACAGAGGAACCTGGCAAGCTAGAGTCTATGGGGCTGCAAAGAGTCAGACAAGACTGAGCGACTAACACGAGAACAAAAAGAATAGACTTTTGTCACCTAAAAATAGTAGTTTTGGATTTCTGCAGTAGATAAGAGTGCTAAAAAACAAATGTTTTATGTCATATTTTAGACGGCAACAAAAGGTGTGGAACCTCTTGTTTGTACAGACTGGATTCGTCACAAATTTACGAGGTCAAGAATTCCAGATGAAGTAAGAACAAGGTTTTGTTTTTCTGTTACAATTTTTGAAAAACATGTGTTTTGAAAGGTACTGGGTTTTGCAATGTTAGAAACTTTCATGTTAAATTATTTGTCGATATAGGTAGAAGGGTAGAGTTTTAAACATAGTGTGATTTAGGTAAATAATTATTAAAAATAAAATTGTGCTACTGGCCTTTTAAGTAGTAGATTTTTTTATCATCTCAGAACCTGTTTGTTCCTGATTATGGTTTTTTCCCTTAATATTTTGTGTTTTCATATCACCATTGTCCTGAGAAAACAAACTGTCTTCCTCCTGCTCAGACTGTCCCTATGGCTCTTGGTTTTCACTCTCTATCAGCTGTTGCTAATTTGGATCTTCTCTGCTAAACTTGTGTGTACCTGTCATTCTTTCAAAAAACTCTGGCTAAGCCCTCAATAGATTTTTGTTTTGTTTTCTCCAAATTTTCAGTATTATGGTAAAATGCACAAGATATAAACTTTAGTATCTTAACTGTTTTTTTAAGTGTACACTTCAGTGATATTATGGGGCTTCACTGGTGGCTCAGATGGTAAAGAATCTACCTGTAATGCAGGAGACCCTGGTTCAATCCCTGGGTGGGGAAGATCCCCTAGAGAAGGAAATGGCAACCCACTTTAGTATTCTTTCTTGGAGAATTCCATGGACAGAGGAGCCTGGTGAGCTACAGTCTAGGAGGTCAGAAAGAGTTGGACACAACTGAATGACTAACACTTTCACTCAGTGATATTAAGTACTTTCATATTATTGTGTGACCATCACAACCATCCCTCTCCAGAACTCTTCATCTTACAAAATTGGAACAACTCTGTTCCCATTAGACAGTAACTCCTCACCTTCTTTCCCCCGTCTCTGGCAACCACCATTCTCTACTGATTGTTTAAAAGCTAAAATAGTATTACCGTCAATTATTTTGATACCTTTAACATGCTTGATATTCTTTTATCAGAACTCTCTTTTTTTCCAAGTCATGGTCTGCAACTACGTTGTTAAATCTTTCCATGTTTCTTAGACTGTAAACTTCTGGAAGAAAAGGATAGATACAGATGTTAACATTTGTTTAAAATGTAGAAGGCAGTGATTTTGATCGCCAGCTGTAGTGAGTGTGAAAACTTTCTAGCCTCATAGAAATGACTCTGAAGTGTGCATCTGTAGCCCGTTGCCTATCTTCCAGACTTTTTCCTGTTTTCTCAAATAATTTCTAAACCTTGCTGCTTGGATAACCCATAAGTATTTCAAGTTATCCAAAATTGAACTCATTGTCTTACTTTCCCTTCAAATAACCAAACTAAAAGAACGCGCTTGTATTAGTTGTATTTCTAATACATCACTTGTATTAGTGAAGTCAGTTGATCCTCTGTCTGATTTCCCAGACTGAAAACCTTTGAGTCAATCTCAACCCCGTCTGCTCCCTCACCCACCACAAATCCATCTATTTTACTGGCCAAAGTCCCCAGATCAGTCCTTTTCTGTTACAGCTGCTGTATTTCAGATCCTTAAACCATGTCCCTAAGTCCTTCCTGAGTTTTTTGTATCAGTCTCCACCTCCAGTTCTTTTGAAAGAGTTTTCTTTCCAAATCTATCTTTGAAATGTCATATTGTTTCAAAATTCCAATAGCTTTATATGCCTTCTGGAGATTTCTAAAGACTCAGCATAGTTGAGCTTGGTTTAACTCCCCTTGCATTGCTTTTCATGTTTTTTTTCCTGCCTTATTCACATGGAACCACTGACTTTTCCTGAATATTCCATGCTCCTCACACCATTTCTTTATGTCGTCTCTCCTTTTCTTTGGTGCACCTACCCCATCCTCTGTCTGCCACCATTCTTCTCACCCAACATTTCATCAAAATCTCTAGAAAAATACCCTTCACCCCACCTGTTTGGAGACAACCACTGCCCACACCCTCCATGTACTTCTCTTTTACATATTTTTAAAGATGTGCATCATCTTGGCTATAATGCTTCTCTAGCGGCTTTCATCATTTAGCAATGTAACCTGATCCCTCCGTGGAGAAATTCATGATTGAATAATATTCTTTGTGATTAAAGTAACATCTTTTTTTGTCCTTCCTCAGTCTGTTTCCCCAGAAGTATGACTCTCGACCTAATGTTTTTGAGACCTTTCTACATTTAAGGGTGTGTGTGTGTGTGTGTGTGTGTGTGTGTGTGTATGTATGTATGTATACACACACATATATGGGTTCCCTGGTGGCTCAGTGGTAAAGAATCTGCCTGCAATTCAGGAGACCTGGGTTTGATCCCTGGGTCGGGAAGACCCCCTGCCCACTCCAGTATTCTTGCCTGGAGAATTCCATGGACAGAGGAGCCTGATAGGCTATAGTCCATGAGGTTGCGAAGAGTTAGACATGACTGAACGACTAACACACACATATGTGTGTGGAATTGTTAGACTCATGTTTAGAATTTAAGGTCATATTCTTAGAATCAATATTTATAGAATACATCATATGTACACACTCATCATGGTATCAGATCAGTTCACTCGCTCAGTCGTGTCCGACTCTGCAACCCCATGAATTGCAGCAACGCCAGGTCTTCCTGTCCATCACCAACTCCCGGAGTTCATGCAAACTCAAGTCCATCAAGTCGGTGATGCCATCCAGCTATCTCATCCTCGGTTGTCCCCTTCTCCTCCTGCCCCCGATCCCTACCAGCATCAGAGTCTTTTCCAATGGGTCAACTCTTCGCATGAGGTGGCCAAAGTATAAGAATTTCAGCTTTAGCATCAGTCCTTCCAAAGAACACCCAGGACTGATCTCCTTTAGGATGGACTGGTTGGATCTCCTTGGAGTCCAAGGGACTCTCAAGAGTCTTCTCCAACACCACAGTTCAGAAGCATCAGTTCTTCGGTGCTCAGCTTTCTTCACAGTCCAACTCTCACATCCATACATGACCACTGGAAAAACCATAGCCTTGACTAGACGGACCTTTGTTGGCAAAATAATGTCTCTGCTTTTGAGTATGCTAGCTAGATTGGTCATAACTTTTCTTCCAAGGAGTAAGCGTCTTTTAATTTCATGGCTGCAATAACCATCTGCAGTGATTTTGGAGCCCCCCCACAAAAATAAAGTCTGACACTGTTTCCACTGTTTCCCCATCTATTTCCCATGAAGTGGTGGGACCAGATGCCATGATCTTAGTTTTCTGAATGTTGAGCTTTAAGCCAACTTTTTCACTCTCCTCTTTCACTTTCATCAAGAGGCTTTTTAGTTCTTCTTCACTTTCTGCCATAAGGGTGGTGTCATCTGCATATCTGAGGTTATTGCTATTTCTCCTGGCAGTCTTGATTCCAGCTTGTGCTTCATCCAGCCCAGCGTTTCTCATGATGTCCTCCTCTTATAAGTTAAATAAGCAGGGTGACAGTATACAGCCTTGACGTACTCCTTTTCCTATTTGGAACCAGTCTGTTGTTCCATGTCCAGTTCTAACTGTTGCCTCCTGACCTGCATACAGGTTTCTCAAGAGGCAGGTCAGGTGGTCTGGTATTCCCATCTCTTTCAGAATTTTCCATAGTTTGTTGTGATCCACACAGTCAAAGGCTTTGGCATAGTCAATAAAGCAGAAGTAGATGTTTTTCTGGAACTCTCTTGCTTTTTCCATGATCCAGCAGATGTTGGCAACTTGATCTCTAGTTCCTCTGCCTTTTCTAAAACCAACTTGAACATCAGGAAGTTGATGGTTCACGTTATTGGTGAAGCCTGGCTTGGAGGATTTTGAGCATTACTTTACTAGCGTGTGAGATGAGTGCAAGTGTGCGACAGTTTCCGCATTCTTTGGCATTGCCTTTCTTTGGGATTGGAATGAAAACTGACCTTTTCCAGTCCTGTGGCCACTGCTGAGTTTTCCAAATTTGCTGGCATATTGAGTGTAGCACTTTCACAGCACCATCTTTCAGGATTTGAAATAACTCCACTGGAATTCCATCACCTCCACTAGCTTTGTTCATAGTCATGCTTCCTAAGGCCCACTTGACTTCACATTCCAGGATGTCTGGCTCTAGGTGAGTGATCACACCATCGTGATTATCTGGGTCATGAAGATCTTTTTTGTACAGTTCTTCTGTGTATTCTTGCCACCTCTTCTTAATATCTTCTGCTTCTGTTAGGTCCATACCATTTCTCTCCTTTATTAACCCCATCTTTGTATGAAATGTTCCTTGTTATCTCTGATTTTCTTGAAGAGATCTCTAGTGTTCCCCATTCTATTGTTTTCTTCTATTTCTTTGCATTGATCGCTGAGGAAGGCTTTCTTATCTCTTCTTGCTATTCTTTGGAACTCTGCATTCAAATGGGTATATCTTTGCTTTTGGCTTCTCTTCTTTTCACAGCTATTTGTAAGGCCTCCCCAGACAGCCATCTTGCTTTTTTGCATTTCTTTTCCATGGGGATGGTCTTGATACCTGTCTCTTGTACAATGCCACAAACCTCCGTCATGGTATAGATGAAGCAAATACAGAATCCTACTACACATAGTGGTGTGGAAATTTGTTTTTTTGTGGTGTGGTAATTTGGTTGTTTTTGCTCAAGAGTATATTGTGACCATCCTTCAAAATTAGTACCTACAAAAATGGTAAATGATAAGCCTTATTCATTTTAATAGCAGCATTAAATCCAGTAGAATACATCAGAATTTATTTTCATCATATCTGATTTAGTTATATTATTGCTAGTTTTATTTAGAATGTAATAATTATGACTATGCAATAATCATAATTTTTTAGCTGTTCTCTTGAGGAATGTGGATATGACCTTTAAATGTTTCAGTATTATAAACAGTGTTATACATATATCCTTATTTGGGGATGTAGCCCAGTACATACTTCTGTTTAATAATTCTCATGTGTTACTGTAAGTTTATATTTATCCCCTCCTCGAATGGGGTAGGGGAGGCAGTCAAGGCCCATCCAGTATAGTGCAGTGCCTTCTCCTGACATTTGTCATCCGGCCCCTCCTGCTTTGTTCTTTATCAAAACAAAACAAAATCCCTGGCTGTGTGATGTTTTTCTTAGTGCATGAACTCCTTCGACTTCTTCTATCTGAGTAGTTAGACTGGTAGAAATGTTCGATTTGAGGATGAGGATTGTAGAATGATTAGATATGAAATCATTATGTAGTTGTTTGAAGTTTGTTTTTTTTTTAAGAGAAAAAAGGGGGGGATACATTGAAGCTATGTTGAAAATTTATCATTTATAGTTCTTCTTTCTAGGTTTTTCAGCCTTCACCTGAAGATCATGCAAAATATGGTGGGGATCCACAGCAACCTCATAAACTGCATATTGTTACCAGAATAAAAAGTACAAAAAGACGTCCATATTGGGAGAAAGATATAATAAAGATGCTTGGGTTACAAAAAGTATGTACCTATTTTAGTCATCTTTAGTGTTGTTTAAATTTGCTGTAAATTTTCCACCTTTAAAACTTTTAACCTACTTATTTAATATTTCTTTTGTTTAAACACATTATTTCATGTAATATATTAGAAAGTTTGATTTAGATAGAAGGAGACGTCACCTTAACCTCTTCCTGACACGTGGGACCATCTGCACTGTTGAAATTGATCCCTAATGTTGTTTCCTTTGTTTGTAGGCACACACTCCTCAAGTTCACAAGAATATCCCTTCAGTGAATGCAAAGCTGAAAGTGGTTAAACATTTGATAAGGTTTGTTATTTGTTATTCTAGCAATTTCTTAAAATATGTTACCTGGTATGACACTAACAGCATCCTCTCATGTCACAGAATCAAGCCCCTGAAGCTGCCCCAGGGTCTCCCAACAGAGGAGGACATGTCCAACACGTGCCTGAAGAGCACTGGTGAGCTGGTTGTGCGGTGGCTTCTGAACCCCGCGGACCAGGAAGCGAAGAAGTGCTGACAGCCCAGCAGCTTCAGAGTAAAAAGTGGAAGTCATTTCTGTTTAAAGATGGTGAGAAAGTGTTCTCATTAAAATATTGAAAAAATGCTGATCCTTTTCACTGGCTAAACGTGGTGTGATTCTTCCTTGGTGTAGACTTGGAGGTTTTAGTGCTATTAATTGGTTTAATTCACTCCCCACCCCACCCTCAGCAGTTTAAAGCTTCTGAACAGGGGAGTGATATGATGGGAGTATTTTAGGAAGATTCTTCTGGCAACACAGCACAGGTTGGGTTGGAAGAGCTGTGTAGATGTGTATAAGAGACAGCCCCCCAGTAGTGTAACTGGAAAATGGGTTAGAACAGCAATGTTTAAACACGTGGGTTCAGGTGACACATTAGCAATCATTAACTTTTTTAAAAACTAGTTTTCTCATTTGGATTCAGCACACTCTGTGAGTGGTCCTTTAAAAAATTTTTTTAATTTTTAATTGAAGGATAGTTGCTTTACAGTATTGTGTTGGTTTCTGCCAAACATCAACATGAATCAACCATAGGTATATATATGTCCCCTCCCTCTTGAACCTCCCTCCCCATCCCATCCCTCTAGGTTGTTACAGAGCCTGTAAGTGGCCCTTTGAGTGAAGAGAGTATTATGTGTTGGGGAAATCCGGAGCTGACCAGATGTGGTTCCTGCCCTAAAGGAGCTCAGTCTGCTCTGCTGGAGAACAGGAATTCAGCCGGAGGCGTTAGACCCCGGGTATAGCTCGGCAGATGGCTGTGTGCTGTCGTGTCTATACGTACATGTGTGGGCTTGGCTTCATTCTGTTCTTTAACACCCAGCAGTATCTATTTTCTAGTTATAAATCTCATGTGGCCTCAACTTTATTGATATTCCTTGAATTCCTAGAAACCTCTGTCAACAATTGAGGTTTATTATTTAAAAGAAGTAAATGAGAAGGGAAAAATTCTTTAGGGAAAATTATTTTCATTCGTTCCCTTTTCAGATACTTGTAGGGGTGGGGAGAAGTAAGAATTTTAGCAGAGGTTCAGTACTGGGAGATCCTGTGGCAGCTGATAACTAAAGATGATGCTGAAGACTCGGAATTCTAGTTGGCCTTTATTTTCCTTTATTTGCCCTTTATTCTCCTAAAACCTGGCTCAGGCAGCAGTAACATTGGCATACTCGCTGCCTGTGGTCCCGTGTCTGTCCCGTCAAAATCTGGGCATCAAGCAGAAGTGCTGCCTGAAGTGAAGCGAGATCCATGAATTAATAAGCTTCAAGGCAGTCACAGTTTCAGTTCTACAATTACTGAACATCCGGTACATGTATAGCCTGGAGAGGATATAAAGCAGAAGGATGCTAACTTCACAGGGCTGGTTCTAACTGGAGAGACACCTATTTGCCACAACAGAAGCTGTCCATGCTTTAGTAAGCTTGAGGCCAGTTGTGGATATGAAAGTTGCCCCTGCTGATGTTTTCCCATCTTTTATTGGGCTAATATTGTTTAACATGGGGAGAGGACCATTGGTTAATTTTTACCCAAAGAGTCTAACAAAGTTTGGATAAGTTGTTTTAACCTTAGCTGTGCCTGACTCAAGGAAAATATCTAAATCTTCATTTGGATGTTTAGAAATGGAACTGTCCAGAAGAGTAAAAGCCTGTCGGGAGATGAGCACAGGCTAGAGCATTTGTTTTCTGTTGTCATGTGACATAGTACCACAGTCTCAGCCACTTAAAACACATGTGCTCATTACCCCACTGTTTGTCTGTGTCAGGCATCTGGGCATGGCTTAGCTTGCTAGTCCACCTAGGGTCTGACAAGGTTACAAAAAAGGTATCAGCCAAAACTGGCCTCTTGTCAGAGCCTTGAGAGAATGGGTATCTGCTTCTAAGCTCTCTCAGGTTGTTGGCAGAATTCATTTCCTTGTGGCTATAAAATTCAAGGCAAGTTGCTTCTTTAAAAGCAGCATCAGAGTTAGAGACTCAGCAAGATGGGTGCTACCTGTTAGGTAACCAAGTAAATGCAGTCATCTGGATTCCATCTCCTTTGTGCATTCCACTGGTTAGAAGCAAGTCACGGGTCCAGCCCACATTCAAGGAGGAGGGAAGTTCCACAAAGGCATGACCACCAGGGGCCAGGATCCAGGGGGCCTCCATGAAGTTGATATGCCAAGCCTGGTCAAGTCCATCCTCAAGCTGGACAAGGGGAATCCGAGATTCATACTCCTTTGCCTCCCATCATTTCAAACCTTTTAGGGACTTCTTCTCTCCTGTCTTTGTGTCTCTGAGAATTGCTTTATTTCAGAAGGTTTGTCTGGCCACTCCTTGGTGAAACCATTGGCCCTTTGGTCAGGCTCAGGGGAGATAAAGTTAGCTAAGTACTATCTTTTTAAGAGCCTCTCCAGTTCCCAGGGTCTTTTCAATCTAAATGGTGCCTCTTTCAGTCCAAACACCTGTTTTCTTCATCTTTTCTTGTTAACAGTACTAACTGTTAATAGTATGCTTATCATTCTGTCACAATTTCACCAAAGTTTGGAATTGCACTGGCCACTTTAGGAAGCTTTTGACATGAGCAAGATTGTGTGTTTGGGAGGTACTTTAGAACAAAAGGTAAAGAAATCTCGATGAAGACATTATTTGTCTGGCCTTGAAACATCTATAATATCATATAAGAAACGAATCGCCAGTCTAGGTTCAATGCAGTGCAGGATGTTTGGGGCTGGTGCACTGGGATGACCTGGAGGGATGGTGTGGCGGGGAGGTGGGAGGGGAGTTCAGGATTGGGAACACGTGTACACCCGTGGCAGATTCATGTTGATATGTGGCAAAACCAGTACAATATTGTAAAGTAAAAAAAATAATAAGAAAAAAAGACATTTTTGTCTTTTCTTTAAAAAAAATTTTAAAAGACTTTTGTCGGGGTCCAGCCTCAGCACAGTCCAGGAATATCCTCAGGATGGATGACGTCAGTGAATGAAGAAAAAGAGATAGAGATAAAGAAAGACATGGGGTGACCAGGCTTCTTCGGTGAGCGAGGTCCGTTTACTTTATTTTTTCTCAGGGCTTTTATACCCTGAGTGCTACATACAGCAAGGTGAAAAATGCAGAGTCAACTCAACATTCCATCAGTAATAACTTTTATCGATAACAGGTTTCTTTCTGCAAGAGTCCCACATTCTGCACATCATCCTCTGTTTCGGAGGCCTGTTGATATTCCATGACCTCTTTTTGATAAAGGTCGGTCAGCCAGAACAATGATTTTCCTTTAAAGTATTTCTTAAATTCCTAGCCTGCCTCACCCTTAAAGTACAGAGTTACATTTTTATGGAGCAAAGATTCAGTGGGTTACAGCAAAGAAAGGACTTATTAACTCAAAGTCTAATGTTGCTAATGCTAAGGCTATTACTTGTTTCTTCTACATCCTGACTAGATGCACTCCCAGGAATAGGATGGATAAGGCATGTGAGAACTTGGCAGCAAGCATAGGCTCAACAATGTTGCAAGAGTCTGGATAAACCTGCCAAGTAAGCTAGAATGATAATAGGGGGTTTGAAACACTCCTTTCATGCCCAGGAGACTTATTAACTAAAGCCCTAAGTTAACTCTTTCCAGCCAGAGGTGGTCGGGGCAGCCCCCTGTTAATATCAGAAGAGTTGGTGAAAGACATAAAATAGTAAGACAGACACATTCTGGTTTGGGGGCAGGTGCTCAAGCAAGACAAGGGGGTCCCTTGAGTCCCGATCTTGCCTTTGTCTATCAGGCCTCTTCCTCATGACCTTTGCCGTGGGTAGGATTCTCCACGCTGGCTCCCGGCAGACTTTTTTTTAATGTAGGTGGTATTCTTCCCTTCTTATATTTTGAGGAGTATTAAGTATTGACTTGAGCACACAGCTTGATAAAAATGTCAAGGGTCTAAATTACTGTCTAAACCATCTGTCACCTTTTTTAAAGTATACATGTCACAATCTGTTTTATACATTTAAACTTTTCTCAACTTTTAATATCTTAGGTAAATAATTAATTAATTAAGACTGGGGGACTTCCTTGGCTGCAGCCTGGCCAAAAATAAAAAAAGACTGGAAGTCTGGACAGTTTCCAAATAAGAAACAGATACAAAACATTAATCACTAAATAAAAATTTTACCCTTATTTCTTAGAATGGCAATCTAGTGACAAATGATGAAATGCCTTTGGATAAGATTACTTATATTTCTTTTTTCCCTTGAAAGTAGTAAGATGATATGAAATGATTAGAGAAAAAAATAGCTAAACAATATTTCATTTTCTATCCTCTAATTTTCTTCATTGTCTGGAGAAAAAAATTATTGATCACTTTAGTTAATGATAATGTAGTTAATTATGCATGTGTGCCTGCTTAGTCAGTCAGTTGTGTCTGACTCTTTTTGACCTAGTGAACTGTAGCCCGCCAGGCTCCTCTGTCCATGAGATTTCCCAGGCAAGAATACTGGAGTGGATTGCCATTTCCTCCTCCAAGGGATTTTCCCAAACCAGGGATGGAACCCAAGTCTCCTGCATTGGCAGGTAGATTCTTTACCACTGAGCTACCTGGGAAGCCCAGAGGGAACATACCTCAACATAAGGGCCATATATGACAAACCCAAAGCAAACATCATTCTCAATAGTGGAAAACCTGGAAGCATTTCCTCTTAAGATCAGGAACATGACAAGGATGTCCACTCTCTCCACTATTATTGAACAGAGTTTTGGAAGTCCTAGCCATGATAATCAAAGAAGAAAAAGGAATAAAAGAAATCCAAATTGGAAAATTAGTATGCATAGAAAATCCTAAAGATGCCAGCAGAAAACTACTAGAGCTCATCAATAAATTTGGTAAAGTTGCAGGATACAGAATTACTACACAGAAATCTCTTGCAATCCTATACACTAAAGACAAAAGATCAGAAAGAGAAATTAAGGGAACAATCCCATTCACCATCAGATCAAAAAGAAAAAAGTTCCTAGGATTAAATCTACTTTCAGTTCAGTTCAGTCGCTCAGTCATGTCCAATTCTTTGCAAACCCATGAATCGCAGCAATCACATTCCAGGATGTCTGGCTCTAGGTGAGGGATCACACCATTGTGGTTATCTGGGTCGTGAAGCTCTTTTCTGTATAGTTCTTCTGTGTATTCTTGCCACCTCTTCTTAATATCTTCTGCTTCTGTTAGGTCCATACCATTTCTGTCCTTTATTGAGCCCATCTTTGCATGAAATGTTCCTTGTTATCTCTAATTTTCTTGAAGAGATCTCTAGTGTTCCCCATTCTATTGTTTTCCTCTATTTCTTTTCACTGATCACTGAAGAAGGCTTTCTTATATCTCCTTGCCATTCTTTAGAACTCTGCATTCAAATGGGTATATCTTTCCTTTTCTCCTTTGTTTTTCGCTTCTCTTTTTCACAGCTATTTGTAAGGCCTCCTCAGACAGCCATTTTGCTTTTTTGCATTTATTTTTCTTGGGGATGGTCTTTATCCCTGTCTCTTGTACAATAAATCTACCTATGGGAGCAAAATTACTTTTAAAAAGTAATAAATTCATATCAGCAAAAAATAAAAAATGGGGGGAATTGATCTTCCTAGGTTAGTTACATGTCTATTAAATACATTTCAGTTAATATATTTTTTAAGTTAAAAAAAACATAGTCCTTGGACACAAAGACTAGTACCATGAAACTATTTTCTAGAAGTTTTCTCCATTGTTCTGAAATTAAAAATTCTCTCCTTGCCCCGACTCCCTTTTTTTTATTATGAATCTGAACAGGCACTAGGGAACAGCTTCAGTTAAATGGAAATCACCAGAGGCTCTTGGCTTATTTCAATCTTTCTTTACCTCTAGTAGCCAAGATGTGTATCTGCCTTGCCTAAGAACCACAGCAGCAATAATAAAAGTATGAAAACTTCAGTTGATCTAGTTTCTGGGTCTCCATTAATCTCAATGGCTTCGCATGCTGTGCTATATAGATAGACTTCCACTGACAGTAAACCCTTGGCATCTTTCAGGTAATCACCTAACCTGTGGTAAACTGGTGCTGTTCCTTCACACATCACTGTCAATATTGTCACTCTAAACCCAGCCACCTCCTTCCCTCTCCCACAAAGGGACAGCCCACAGTTGCTTGCCTCAGGGAACTAGCCATACCCTAAACTGACCTTCTAAAGACTCCCCAGAATAATTCTGATTTAATTGTGTGTGTAGATTATACATACTTAGTAAAATTAAAAATTACTAAGCAGGCTGGGTCATCAGACTCAAATTTGCCCTTGAAATATAAGCTTTCCTCAAAAGTTATATCCATTTGGATTTCCTTGGTCCAGAGATTAAGAATCTGCCTGACAATGCAGGGGATATGGATTGGATCCCTGGTCCAAGAAGATCCCACATGCCACGGAGCAAGTAAGCCTGAGCACCCTAGAGCCCGAGCTCCACAAGAGAAGCCACCACAGTGAAAAACCTGAGCACCACAATGAAGAGCAGCCCACCACTTGCCACAGCCAGAGAAGGCCCAAGTGCAGCACCAAAGACCCAGTGCGTCCATAAATAAATAAATATTTTTAATATTTAAAAAATTATATCCATTCAATGCCCTTTCCCAGATCTGCCCAGTAACAAAACTAAATATTTATACTGATAGGCTAGGCAGCTGATTTGGAGTTATTCTGTGACATTGAAATGCCTTAGAAACAAATGTGCTGATCATCACAGGAGCCCTACAAAACTAACAAAGAATTAAAGAGCCTTGAAGTGCTTTTCTATATGTAAGGAGGTGGACATAATAAAAAGTGAAACTTAGCATGTAGGTTTTGTGATATTACCCACGAAGCAGGAAAATCAGCAGCAACATTGGACCAGCATTGGTAGGGTAATTTTAAAGATACCACTGAGGGTTTTTCCACTGCACATCCTACCTGCCAGCAATGCAATTCTGACAAGACTAGACAGGATGTTCAAAGCCCCTTTGAACACCTTAATTTCCTCTCAAATGGTGGTGGTTGGGGGTGAGGTGGTGTATTTCTGATCGTGTTTACATACTACAGGGCAAGCACAACTGTGGATATAAGGATACGTAAAACACCTGATTCTCTAAAGGATCCTGCTGGATTCTGGGATGTTTTCAGTGTGTTCATTGCTTGGGTTTTATAATCTGGGACTCTGGCTTTGTAAGACTTGTCACAAGACTCATGAACCTTTGGTTTCTGGTACTTGCCTGTGTTATGGTTGGTCATTGTTATTGTTCAGCTGCTAAGTCATGTCCAACTTTTTGCAACCCCATGAACTGCAGCACGCCAGGCTTCCCTGTCCTTGACTATCTCCTGGAGTTTGTCCAAACTCATGCCCATTGAGTTGGTGATGCCATCTAACCATATCATCCTCTGTCATCCCCTTCTCCTCCTGCCTTCTATCTTTTGTCATTGTATCCTGTCCAAAACCTTAAATGCTGCTGTGCAGTCATTGTCACATCAGATGACTCAGCAACTCATCCTATGACCAAAGAGGGGGCATTAGCTCTGGTCCAGTAAAGACTATGCCCTCTGGACATCTTCCTGGTCTCACCTGGCAAACCTTCCTGTTTTGTTTTTCTTTTTTTCCACACCCCACGGCATTCGAGATCTTAGTTCCCCAACCAGGGATGGAACCCATGCCCCCTCCAGTGGTCTTAACTGCTGGACCCCCAGGGAATTCCCTGAATCAGCAAACTCTTAACAAGTGAAAAATCTGGCTGTCGTGGATTCATGCCTGTGGTCTGACTTGTCTTTGGCCAAGGAGGATCATTAGAGAAAAACAACTCTGACAGTCAGGAGCTAGCTTGGAACCATCACACCTTGGTGTGTCTAGGAGCTGGAGCGATTTCACAGCTCACCAACATCAGATAAAGCGGCTGTGTGACTGATGGTGGTTTAGTAGCTAAGTTGTGTTCGACTCTTGCGACCTTATGGACTATAGCCCTCCAGGCTCCTCTGTCCATGGGCTTCTCCAGGCAAGGATACTGGAGTAGGCTGACATTTCCTTCCCCATCTGTGACTGACGGATCAAGACAAAAAAAAGCTCATTGTGTAGTCATGTCTGAACATAGATGAAAACACCAATATTGTTCAAGCCAGAAAAATGACTGAACATTCCCCTCTTCTGGGTAACGTGGGGGCTGCTGCTCCTTGTCACACCGCTTCAGCCTCACTTTTTCCCTCTCACCTTCTAGATGAGATTAATGAAGACACCAGTCATAGAGCCATCTCTTTTTCCTGACAGCGTCCAATCCAGAGCAACCCCTGCTTCTTTGAACACTCATTAAAATCATCTAATAAAAGCCTAAATCCTGTAAAGTCCTTCCCAAAGAACTTTTTCTGAGATGCAATAAAGTGAACTTACCAAGCTCCAGATATGTCTTGTGGTCTGTGGCGAGCCAGCACTCTCGATGCTAATTCTTTTTTTTTTTTTGGCTGCGTCAGGTCTTAGTTGGGGCACTTTGTTGTGTCGTGAAGGTTCTTTCATTGCATTGCATGGGCTCAGGAGTTGCAGTGTGGCCTGAGTTGCCCCATGGCATGTGGGATCTTAGTTCCCTGACCAGTGGTTGAACCCAAGTCGCCTGCATTGCAAGGTGGATTCCACTGGACCACGAGGGAAGTCCTCTGATGCTAATTCTTGTTGCTCTCAGGGACTAAGCTGCTAGGATCTCTCCTTAAGATCATTCCACTAAGCCTCAACCTCTTTAGGTATCTCTGTGCTCCTAGCTTCACCATAGGTAACCCAGTCTGGGTTCCCCTGCTTGGAGAACTTACCAGAAAGAAACTCAAGTGGTCCACGTCTTCCTTTCTCTTCTGTGCAGGGGGATCCATCACTTCCCTGCTTTCTGTATTCCATTTCCCAGCGTGGCTAGTGCAATTCCAGGCCCTCAGGATGGCTTGGCATGACATGTGAGGGGAATCTCCAGGGAAGAGAATATGAGGTCAAGCCATGGGGGTGAGGAACAGGGTGCAGGGAACAGGGTAGGAGTAACCATCAGGTGCCGCTGCCCCACCAGGACACCCTGCCCCTGTTCCTCCCCGTCTGAGGCTTGTGCCCTGCCCTCCGCATTCCCAAGAACATCCCTGATAAGGGCCACTGTCAACAACTGCATGTCATTATCTGGCTGTGAGGTGTCTTCATACATGTACATTTATGGAATCTCCCAGAGCTGGCATTCTGCTGTTTGGGAGCCTGGAGAAGATGCTGCTTCCACTGTTCCCACTTCAGTGTCCACAGCCCTCTTGCTGAGCCTCCCTGACACCAGCCTGCACCTTCTCAGTGGGCCCTACAAGGTCTCCCAGCCTCTGCTGGAGTGCCTTCCACAGGCCCATTTTCCCTCACTGCACCTGTCCAGGCTCCCCTCATTGTCTCCCTTCTCACTGGTGGGTCCTGCCCCACCACACTTTCCCACCTCATCACTGGCTTTTGTTTTGCCCCTCCCTTCTCACTGACATTTCCTGCTCCCATGGCTGGCCTCACCACTTTGCTCCAGAATGCCCTAGCCACTGTGTCCTCCTAATCGTCACTCATCCTCTTTATTCCATCTCATCTCCTCTGGCTTCCTTATCTTGGCCACCAAGGTCTTCTCTGCCATTAGTCCCACCTCTTTCCCACCAGAGCCCTTTGTGCCCCTGAACTACAGTCTTTCTGGACCATCCTCCAGCCTCCACCAGAGCACACTAAGATACACACTCTTGTTCCCCAACTAGACTCCCCCTTTGTCTCTGGGGGTCTCTTCTATACCCCCATGTTCATAGCAGCATTATTTACAATAGCCAAGACATGGAAATAACCTAAGTGTCCATCAATGGCTGAATGGATAAACAATGTAGTTGTATAATGAGCATTGCATGCTAAATCACTGCAGTTGTGTCTGACTCTTTGTGATCCTTTGGACTGTAACCCTCCAGGTTCCTCTGTCCATGGGATTCTCCAGGCAAGAATGCTGGAGTGGGTTGCCATGCCCTCCTCCAGGAGAGCTTCTTGACTCAGGGACTGAACCATTGTCTCTTATGTCTCCAATTGGCAGGCCACTTCTTTACCACTGTACCACCTGGGAAGCCCCATATTATTCAGCCATAAAAAGAAGGAAATTCTATTGTTTGCAACAATAGGAATGGGCCTTGACAGCATTATGCTAAATGAAATAAGTCAGACAGAGAAAGACTAATGGGGTATGATATCACTAATATGGGGACTCTTAAAAAAAAAGAAAGAAACAGCTCATAGGAAGAGAGATCAGGTTTGTGGTTACCATAGGCAAAGGTCCAAACTTCCAGTTATAAGCAAATAAATCCTGGGAAGTAATGTACCATGTGATAACTTGTTAACACTGCTGTATGATGTATTTGAAAGTTTGTAAGAGAGTAGATCCTAAGAGTCCTCTTCACAAGTTAAATTTTGTTTCTTTTTTAATGTGTCATCATGAGATGATGGACATGAACTAAATGCATTGTAATCATCATTTCATAAAATGTGTAAATCACATTATTGTGCTGTATACCTTAAACTTACATAGTATTATGTGTCAGTTATGGGGGCTTCCCTGGTGGCTCAGTGATAAAGAATATGCCTGCTAATGCAGGAGACATGGATTCAACCCCTGAGTCAGGAAGATTCCCTGGAGAAGGAAATGGCAACCCACTCCAGTATTCTTGCCTGGAGAATCCCATGGACAGGGGAGCCTGGCAGGCTGCAGTCTGCGGTCGAAAAGAGTCAAACATGACTGAGCGACTTTCACATATACAGTACATTCATTAGAGAATAAGATTAATTTGCCATCACTGATCAGTATTCAATGAGTAATACCGTTACTAATAGGGGTACTAATGTACGCTTTGCACAAAGCTGCTATTGAAACACACTCTCAGGTGGACATTCACCCCTTTGCTCTTTGAGCAGAAGGCTTCTCTCCTCTCAGACTGCATCTTCCATACTCTGAAGATACCCATGACTCTCACAACTTCCCCCTCCAACTCTGCTCTCACTGGGGCTACTAGACCTCAGGACTTTTCAGAGGTTTTTCCCTGGTGATGATAGTTAAGGCCTCCACAGATCTCCATAGTGTGGACACTCTCCCCAGATCCCCCTGAGAAGACCCCAAGGCCCAGAACCATCCATAGAGCCTCATGCTCTTCACCTGTCTTCAAAGAATGCCGAGTATATGAGACAACATGGTAATAGACCCTATCTCTTAGCACTGCTCTGTAAATAAGAGCATAGACAGATGCTAGAAAGATAGGTAACAGAAACTAAAACAACCCATGCAATGCACATATAGGAAAGTCTTCACAAGCACCACAATGTTGAGCAACTGTGAGGAAAGCTGTGTTTTGTTCACTCATAAACCCCACAACAATACCTTGAAAACTGTACTGCACTTAAGATGTATCTTTTTCCCCTAAGATACTCTTGTCAAAACATTCCAGAACCCAGGACAATCCTAAGATCCATTAAATATATTTTTGCAAGAAAATGAAACTAAAAATGTGTGTGCATAATCCAATTTAACCTAATTAGTATGCTTTCTATAACTTTAATAAAGGATAGGACACATATTGGGACAAAATTTTTATCTGATCATTTTTATTTTAGATCCACGGACACAAAGCTCAAAGGATACCTGAGCAGGGAACTCTTTTTCTTTAGAGAGGACTCCAAAAAACCTCCTCAAAGCTGTAAGCGTTAAGGAATTTTTGTTCTTTACCTGTGAAAAGGCTAATCCAGATTCTCTGGCTCCAGTTCCTTAAGTCAGAAGTAGCACATCTTTGAAATACCTTGACCGAGAGTTCACTTTGTAACATGTCTTTGTCTTAATTTTAGAATTCAGCATGGGAAAAAGGCAGGAAGTAGTGACAGAAGGCTAGGGAATAGAGGCAGCAGGAGGGGATGCCAAGCCCATGGAAGACCCTTAGGAAATGGAGAGGTTTGTGTAGACCTAAGAGTTCAGAAGGGGCAGACAGCCTGGGGAACAGGTGGAGGAGCACAGGCCCTGCAGAGGGAGGACCATGGGTGTGAGTGACTGAGTGAAGGACATAGTGGGAACGAGAATTAGGTAGGCTAGGAGAAGACACGGTTAGGAGCAGAGCCACACGGAGAATTAGGGAAGCCAGACCTGTTGATTTTCACAACATTGACTTGGGATGTGCAAACAGATAAGATGGGATGCTTACAGTCATGGCTCCATATGGTTTTGCTAGTTTCACATTACAGCGAACAGCCTGCAGCAACTTATTTCATTCTTTAAAAAATGAAAAAAGCTGTTTTTTCTCAGTGAGACTTACACTCAAAATGGATTTGACAAAGCCAAGCACTGGAGTGATGTTGCTACTCTTCGCTGCTGTTAAATTTGAGCTTGTCAATCAAATAGGAATTCAACCCCAGGCAACCAGCAAAAAAGATAAACAAATGAAACAGAAATGAGAAGCAGTTCACACCCAAATTCTGGTGGCTACTGGTGTGCAGCCCTTCTCAGGATGCCAGAGCCTGCAGATTCGTGTAAAACAGTGGTCCCTAACCTTTTTGGCACCGGGGACCAGTTTCCTGGAAGACAATGTTTCCACGGACTGGGGGTGGGGATGTGGTTTCAGGATGATTCAAGTGCATTACATTTATTGTGCACTTTATTATTACATCAGCTCCACTTCAGATCACCAGGCATTAGATCTTGGAGGTTGGGGACCCTGTTGTAAAGTGTTCAGGCTCTTTAACCTCAAAGGCATAATCAGAAACCATGCCTCCCCATCCCTTTCTGCCCTTCACATTTTTAAAGCTTCAGCCATGTTTTAACCTTTCATCTTCTTAAAAATAAACAGCATAGCTTTTCTGAGGAACGTATTGAGTGAACACAAGCAACAGGAATGTCCACGTGGCATAATTCCTTTCACACTTTAATCTGTGTTTTGTTCTTTGTGTTTTCTCTCCCTCATTGACCAGGCCTTCCTTTGTGTTCCTTTGACTAAAGCCAGCCTCTGTTCCAGGCATTTGTAAGGTTTGTTTTGGGGTCAGGATCTTAGTTCCCTGACCAGTGATTGAACACGCAGGAGAAATAAGAGACATGAGTTCAATCCCTGGGTCGGGAAGAACCCCTGAAGGAGGGCATGGCAACCCACTCGAGTATTCTTGCCTGGAGAATCCATAGACAGAGGAGCCTGGTGGGCTACAGTCCATAGGATAGCAGAGTTGAACACGACTGAAGCGACAGCACACGCTAGAGGGAGGAAAGAGAGGTTTTCTGGAGAGTGCCCTATACACCAGCAAGGGCCTTCCTATGTCCCTAGACATTTCAGGATCCTCAGTTGACTTACAACTGCCAGGATCTGCATGTCGGCATCTACGGCCCCCTTCCCTTGGAAGTGCAGGTAAGTACACCGCCTAGTTGCACGGCAGACCAGAAGAGCAAAGAATTAACCTGCTCTCCCCTCAACAGGTAGATACTCAGTCAATGGCTCTTAGAAGTTGATGCATAAATACCCCAGCTCCTTGTCCCTAGAGTGTAATATTAGTAACTCTGCAGTGTGTGTTTTGTACAATTCCTTGATGTTTGCTTGGAGGACCAAACTCCACTGCCCACTGTGGTAGCCAGCTTGATGACATATGTTTTGTGAGTTGTCTTCCCTTCCCTGTATCCCCGAGCCACTTCATACCAGCATTCCCTGCACCGCTCAAATAAACCACCTGCACCTGAGGGTCAGGGGCAGGGTCTACTTCCATGATAAGCAAACTATGACACCTTAAATATGGACTCTCCTCTATAACATCTGGTATCTCAGTCATAAGTCATCATACTGTTTCTTGTTTTTAAATTATTTTGAGATGATCTCACCTGGGTGTACTTTATTGTTTTAGTGGTGACATTGAAGGAGTTTGCAATTAAATGGAGAACATGTTTGTGGTTTCCCCCACAGAAGAAATCATTCTTGAGCAAAGTGAATGTCTAAAGAATGTCCTGGATTGCCTATATGCAGAGGTAATAATCAAAATATTTAACAGCTGATACAGCATGGTCCTCATCTGATCATAGAAGATGCTGGCCTGTATACTGCAGGGCTGTCACACTATTGGCTCTGCCCCAGTGAAACCCAAGGGTCCCAGTTCTGCCTGGGTCACATCTTCAGGCAGGGTTGAGAGGTCATTGAGCAGAGAAGGATTTACCTGGCTTTCTCCAGGGGGGCTCAGATGTAGGCAGTTATGATTTTGTTTTTTTTTTTTTTTTTTTTTGGCTGTGCTGAGCCTTGGTTGCTGCTCAAGGGCTTTCTCTAGTCTCGGTGAGTGGGGCTACTCTTTGTTGCCATGCAAGGGCTTCTCATTGCGGTGACTTCTCTTTCTGTGGAGCACAGGCGATAAGGCACAAGGGCCCAGCAGTTGCAGCACACAAACTCAGTAGTCTCAGAGCAGGTGGGATCTTCCCAGACCAGGGATCGAACCCCTGTCCCCTATATTGACAGGCAGATTCTTATCCACTGGACCAGGGAAGTCAGGTGGGTATGATTTTGATTCCTCCTCAGAAAAAGAAGTTATGCATACAAACATTAATCAAATATCTCTGAAGGAAGCTAAAGGCCCAGCAAGGACCACATCAGCAGGGACTTTGAGAACTTTACAATCCAACGTGTTACTGGTGTTTTCTCCTAAGTATGGAAGTAAAAGCCACACTCTACCTGAGGTTTCAGGAGGAATGTCTCTTCCCCATGGTAGGTGGTCTGGGCAAGACCAAAAAGCAAAGCAGCCAGCCCATGGGTATGTGTATGATCCAAGATAGTCCATCAGACTCTCACCCCTGGGAGAACAAAAGTGAAGCAGAATGGTGAAAGGATGGGAGAAAAAGGCATTGGATTTCATTTATGCAGTGAGCGCACTAGTTGATTCATGCAGTAGGGTGCTACAAAGCACAATCAGCTGGTTCCTGCTACCCAGAGTCCAGAGTTGCCTGGTTTCTCTTCTTGTCCTCGATCTTCTCATTGGCTCTGTGAGCCTTTTGATAGCCTTTCAGTAATTTCCTTTTATTGCTTAAAATTTCGAGGACTGGCTTTTACTTGCACTTAAAGAACCACAACAAAATCAGGCCCAATATGCTTATCTTCAGCCACATTTTGTGGAGAATGGACCCCTTGAAAGAGCATGTGGCAGCAACTACGGATTAAAAAGGGAAGAAGAGAAGCCAGTCCCTAGATCTTCATCAAAGAAGAGGAAGAAGACATAGGAGGCAGGAGTGGGCCTGAGGGGATGCAGTCCTTGAGGAGGATTAGCTTTGCCGAGGTTGGCTCTCAGGTGTCCAGGGAGCTCAAATTCCACCCTGGGAATTTGATGGTTTCTCTACCGTCTCCCAGGTTGGCTTATGAGTCAGGCATCCCTCACAAGCAAAGCTCCAGGGGCTTAAGCAAATGGTGGGAGGAGGTCCAAGGCTCAGGCCAGGCTCTCTTCTTTTTAGTAATTCTGGTAAGACAGGGAGTATGTGGGCATTGAAATCATGAGCTAGGACTTCCTGGTGGTCCAGTGGCTAAGACTCTGTGCTTCTACTGCAGGGGGCACAGGTTCAATCCCTGGTCAGGGAACTAAGATCCCACATGCCGTGTGGTGTAGTCAAGAAAAGAAAAATCATGGGCTAAAATGAGGCCCTGCTGGAATAGGCAGACTTATTCCTAAGAATATGGTAAGAATACATAATTTACTGTGATATTCACTTTTACTGCACAGTAATTATGCATATATCTATATATATCTCACAGAAAACATAATGTGAACTGGAAGGATTTTCCTTTTTTTATGCTTATTTGCATGAAGAAGAGTAGGAAATGAATTTTTTGTCTTAAGTGCAACCATTCATTGCCAGCATTGGGTACAACACAACCTTATCAAATCCTCAAAGAGGGGTCATATGAGCACCTACCAACCTGGCCCGCCCGTGGAGCTTTTTCTAGAAGCCATGTTTCTTATAGAACTTAGCTCGGGCTAAAATATCATTGACATAGTCAGCCTGTATGTCTGCAGAGGTGGCAATGGCTTCAGTTCCTGACTTGAAGGCTGAGAGACCACCTGAAATGAAACCAGAGGTTCAGGTTGAAAAATTAACTTTCAACAGAAGTAAGCTATGAGCAAATCTCCAAAAGCACAGTCCCAGATCTTCTTTCCCCCTTCCTCCCCTCCTCAGAGGATCTACTTCCTCAAGAGTCACTGAGAAAATTCCAGATTGCTTTCCTTCTATCTCTCTTTTTCTAGAAGCTTTTGTTTTCTCGCTGCAAAAGTCAGATTCGCTTCTCATTTCTTTACCAATCTTCACTCTGAGAATACTTGTAATATTGTCTCAGACCTTCAATAACTCATTTATTCACTCACTCATTCATTCAATAAGTGTTTTTAAGCAACTACTGTGCACCAGGATGGGTGCCACACTGACTTGCCCACTGCACAGTGATGCCTGAGACATACTCATTTCTTTGTAGGGGTATGTGTGCAGTATGCATGTGTGTGTTATACCCTAGAAGGTTAATCTTCAGTAGCTACTCATGTGTTTAACATAACCGTGCTCTGCTTGGATGTCTAGAGAAAAAGACCCCTGGTCCTGATCCCTGCCCCCTAGGACCTTGAAATAGAATATAGAAACTGTTTATTCAAAAATCAGGCTGTAAAGTGTGGAAGGAGAGAGGTACTTGCATATGATGAGTCCGTAGGAGGTGTGGTTGAATGTAAAAGAAGGAACCAGAAACCTCAGAAAACAATCTGGTTGTTCTGGCCAGGATGACTGTGTATATTATGGTGCCTAGAAACTGTTTATTCAAAAATGAGGCTGTAAAGTGTGGAAGGAGAGAGGTACTTGCATATGATGAATCCGTAGGAGGTGTGGTTGAATGTAAAAGGAGAAGGAACCAGGGAACCTCAGAGAACAATTGGTTGTTCAGGCCAGGATGACTGGATATATTATGGTGCCTTCCACAGAGACAGAAAATACGAAGAAAAAGCAAATGTATAACGGGAGGCTAGTGAGTTAATTCGCTTCCCCGTGGCTCAGCTGGTAAAGAACTCACCTGCCAATGCAGGAGATGCAAGAGATGTGGGATTCCTGGGTTGGGAAGATTCCCTGGAGAAGGAAATGGCGACCCTCTCCAGTATTCCTGCCTGGGAAAGCGCATGGACAGAGGAGCCTGGTGGGCTACAGTCCGTGGGGTCAAAAAGAGTCAGGTACAACTGAGCGAGCAGGCAAAGTGAGTTGATTCAGTCTGGGAGATGCTGAACCTGAGGTGGTCTGTAATCAGCTTAGAAGGCATCTTTCCCTGCACACATCATGGTACTTAAACCCTTGCTGTCACTGAGGGTGCTTACAGGGTGAACATTCATTCCAAGAATTCAGAAAGTGAGCAACAGTTTCTTGCACCAGGAAAAAAAAACCCATCAGAGAAAGGCAAACATATTCTTTTAAACGATCACACTAACTCTCAGGGCATCACTCAAGGACCAACGATTGGCTCAAGGGCCAATGAGAAGTCTTCCCTGGTGGTTCAGTGGTTAAAAATCCCCTGCCAAGCCAGGGAACACGGGTTTGATCCCTGGTCCTGGAAGATCCCACGTGCCATGGGGGCTACTAAGCCTGTGAACCACAGCTACCGAGCCTGTGCTCTGGAGCTCCCGAGCCGCAACTACCGAGCCCATGCGCTGCAACTTCTGAAGCCCGCATGCCTGGAGCCCATGCCACCCCGCCTCCACAGTGAGAAGCCTGTGCGCCGCAACTAGAGAGGAGCCTCCAGTTGCCGCAACTATAGAAAATCCTGTGTGCAGCAACGAAGACCCAGCGCAGCCATAAATAAGTAAATGTTTTTTAAAAAAGGAGAACCAAGGAGAGATGTAAAAGGAACCCCAACGTCTGGCAGAAGGGGAATGGAAGCAGAAAAAAAGACCACTGCAGGGAGCTCAGTGCTTCAGAGAGCGTTCAGGCTCCTCCCAGGTCCAGTGCTGCCCTGGTGGGCATGGGCCCAGGAATACCCAGGGCACACTCGGCCTTCAGGGCTCCCTCACTCACCGCTCTTCTAAACAAAGCACTACACATCTGGCCTACCTTTGAGGTGCTGAGCCACACTCCAGCTGGGGAATTTTTTCTGGATTGCCTTAATTCTGTCTGTGAGAATCCCAACAGCCTGCAAAAGGTGTTCTTTGCCATTCCAGGTACCAACAGGACGATGAATGTTTTTATCAAGCTAGAAAATTCAGATAAGAATGTCAGCATCTAAATGGAACAAGACAGGTTTCTGTTGTCCTGATTTCTACTCCTTATGTTCAAGGTCATGGGCACCGCCTTGCCCCTTTTCTCTGTTTCCACAGAATCAATTCTAAGTGTCCTTTCTTTCATAGGAAAGAGTCTGAAAAACAAAGTAAGATTTGGGAGAACTGGGTGTGGAATAGTTTTAGTTAAGCACTTAAATATTAACAAATAAAGGAAAAAGTTGTTTTAAAACAAATAATGAGCACCCAAAGTCTAGATATTTGCAGTCAAAAATATCTTTTTTCTAAGTGGGGAGACTGGAAGTCTGGGTTTCTCAGACCATTCAAAATAAAGCCTGGTGGAATTCCTTGGTGGTCCAGTGGTTGGGATTTGGTGACTTTGCTTCCGGGGCCCAAGTTCAATCCCTGGTCAGGGAACAAAGATCCTACAAGCTGTGTGACACAGCCAAAAAATAATTAAATATGAATTTTAAAATAAATAAATAATAAAAGCCTGGAAGCAAATATTCTGAAAATTTGAGTTCCCTTTCCTCCAAAATGCCTAATGAACAATTTGGTTCAAGTAGGACTTCATTATAATGTTTTGATCTACATGGATGAAATTTACTATTTCATGAACCTCAAGTGGATACTGGTAATAGTGCCCCCCTTTTTCTTATAAGGTTTTCTCAATTTAAATATATTGCATAGTAGCCATTGCAAATTGTAGTTATAACACCCATAAGATACTTTTTAAAAAAGATATCAAATAACTGGTGTATCTTGACATGTTACAGAATTACCAGCAGAAACCATGCAAATACCAGTGTTTTAAAGCCTAGGATAAATGCAAATAGAAGCAAATAATCTATCAGGAAGGATGGAGTGGGGCTGATGAAAAGCTTCTGGTTGAGTACCTGCATCAGGCCAAATTTAAGTCCTGTGTGGTCCCAGCCATCCAGCAGGATGGTTCCACCGTGGCTTTCTCTAGAGATGATGGCTGCAATGAGAGCAGGGTCCACGCAGTGCCGTAGTCCAATTTCTTTGATCAGAATCTGATAAGACTGTAAGGCCTTCAAATCCATCTCAGCAAACATCTCAGAACCACGGATGCCTGCGTCAATAGAAAATAAACGGTGTTCTCCACTTCATAAGAGAACTCTTTTTCAGTTTAATAAGTAAGCCACAGCTCCTGACTGTAGCCCCTCAGGCTTGGGACAACCATTTTAGGACATTTTTGATCTCTCATTGCATAAACCCAGAAAGGTCCATAGCCCAGATGGATACCACTTCCATTTTCTTTATTGTTCTTCTGTTTTCAGCCGCATTTGGTGCAAGAGGGGAAGTCTTGGACATGAAGTCAGCCAACCTAAGTTTGAATCTGGTTCTGCTGCTACCTAGCCCCGGAAACTTGGGAAGTCCTTCCTCCTTGCTAAGCCTCAGTTGTCTGATCTGTAAATTGGGAAGGTAGGATTACATTGACCTTGCAGTTGCTTCAAACTCTGACATGCTAATACTGAGACAACGTGAAGAGTCTTCGGAACAGAAGACCAGGAGAGGACATACAGGGAGCCTTGCCCAAGATGCTCATGTCGTAACGTGAAGCAAACCCAGCGACAGACGGAAAACAGAGCCAGAAACGGATGTTTTACCATGTAGAAGTAAACACATCTGGGTCAGGGTCGGAAAGGATGAGGGAAAACAGAAGTTTGTTAGATGGGTCGGAATTCTGTTTTCCTCTAGTTTTTAATTTTGATAATGCAACTATAAAAATGAGCTTCTCAAAATTAAGCTACTTCCTAAGAAAGAATCTGAACATGATGAAAGGAGGCTAGCTAGACACTTGCATGGCCTTACACTCACCGCAGGCAATCATCCTGGTGTTATCACAGGGGACTCCAGGGGTCTCCATGGTCGTGATGTCGCCGTAGCAGCCGTGGTACAGGCGGAAGTGCAGGCGAGGACTCATCGTGTGAGTGAAGGAGTGTGAGCCCCTAGAAGTGCCTGTAGGGCAGAATGATAGTTCACCTGAAACCTTTGAGGAAATACTGCTTGAGTTGCTCTTATGAGTATTACTAAACCAATGGCAAAGCCATAGGCTTAATCCTCCCAAACCCCTCTCCAAGACCCCAGAATGGCTCACTAGACAGAACAGAAGATTCCCTCTTCCCATTCTAGTCCAACCTTAAAAAAATTGAATACTACCCTTAATTCTAAACTTTGTTCAACGTATTATGACAATCAGGTCTTATAGGTCTCAAAAACATTTGCTGCAATCTTCATCAGAATGAAAACTGCCAGTAGAGTTTTAAGTAAAAACTTGGCGAAAATTTTTAAGACACCTCTGACACAAGTGCTTCCGGAAATGTAAACATCTGAATTCATAACGGCTTTTGTTTAGGAAGATAAGAAAGAAGAGTATCGTTCGCTTAAAGAAAGAAGGGTATCATTCACTTAAAATAGTAATTTGATATCATTTTTCTGTGAAGTTGAGTTTCTATCTAAGTCTAATTAAGAAAATTAGAAATAAAATTTAACTTACCATGAAATTTAAGTTAAATCTATTCTTATTTTTTATTTTGTTATTATGAAGTAAGTTTCTATTTACTGAAGGAGATAATAAGCTTGTCTATAAGTTGAAAAGTTTCTTCTAGTAGTTGTTAGGATGGCTGAATTGTGCCTTAAGACCACAAATTTTTGTTGTAACAAATTATATTTGTTAAAACATTTGCTGTGGCTCTCTGCTCCTGCTCGTTCAACAGATAGCCATAACTTCCATGCTGTGCCAGCCGCATCCCTGAGACAAGATGGTGAAGGTCGGAGTGAACGGATTTGGCCACATCGGGCGCCTGGTCACCAGGGCTGCTTTTAATACTGGCAAAGTGTACATCGTCGCCATCAATGACCCCTTCATTGACCTTCACTACATGGTCTACATGTTCCAGTATGATTCCACCCATGGCAAGTTCCACGGCACAGTCAAGGCAGAGAACGGGAAGCTCGTCATCAATGGAAAGGCCATCACCATCTTCCAGGAGCGAGATCCTGCCAACATCAAGTGGGGTGATGCTGGTGCTGAGTACGTGGTGGAGTCCACTGGGGTCTTCACTACCATGGAGAAGGCTGGGGCTCACTTGAAGGGTGGCGCCAAGAGGGTCATCATCTCTGCACCTTCTGCCGATGCCCCCATATTTGTGATGGGCATGAACCACGAGAAGTATAACAACACCCTCAAGATTGTCAGCAATGCCTCCTGCACCACCAACTGCTTGGCCCCCCTGGCCAAGGTCATCCACCACCACTTTGGCATCATGGAGGGACTTATGACCACTGTCCACGCCATCACTGCCACCCAGAAGACTGTGGATGGCCCTTCCAGGAAGCTGTGGCATGATGGCCGAGGGGCTGCCCAGAACGTCATCCCTGCTTCTACTGGCGCTGCCAAGGCCGTGGGCAAGGTCATCCCTGAGCTCAATGGGAAGCTCACTGGCATGGCCTTCCGCATCCCCACCCCCAACGTGTCCGTTGTGGATCTGTCCTGCCACCTGGAGAAACCTGCCAAGTATGATGAGATCAAGAAGGTGGTGAAGCAGGCGTCAGAGGGCCCTCTCAAGGGCATTCTAGGCTACACTGAGGACCATGTTGTCTCCTGCAACTTCAACAACGACACTCACTCTTCTACCTTCGATACTGGGGCTGGCATTGCCCTCAACGACCACTTTGTCAAGCTCATTTCCTGGTACGACAATGAATTTGGCTACAACAACAGGGTGGTGGACCTCATGGTCCACATGGCCTCCAAGGAGTAAGGTCCCTGGACCCCCAGCCCCAGCAGGAGCATGAGAGGAAGAGAGAGGTCCTCAGCTGCTGGGGAGTCCTGCCCCACCTCCACCACACTGAGAATCTCCCGACCTCCACACGTTTCCATCCCCAAGGCCCTGAGGAAGGGGAGGGGCTTAGGGAGCCCTGCCTTGTCATGTACCATCAATAAAAGTACCCTATACCCAGGGAAAAAAAAAATTTTGCTGTGAAAACCTGTGTTTCACTTAGTGTTGTGAATGGTGTTTTTAACTAGAGAGGTGGATTTTACCCTTTTCCCATAGATCAGTTCTGATTAACTAGACAGTATAAATTCTAGAGACTTTCTTAGAATGAGGCACAAAGTCAATGGAACTCTTCCTTGCAAATGTTTAGTCGCTAAATCATGCCTGGCTCTTTTGTGATCCCATGGACTGTAGCCCACCAGGCTCCTCTGTCAATGGGATTTCCCCAGCAAGAATACTGGAGCAGATTGCCATTTCCTTTTCCAGGGGATCTTTCCAACCCAGGGATCGAATCCACGTCTCCTGCATTAGTAGGCAGATAGGTTAGGTAATATTTATCTTCAAAGGAAAGCAAAGCAACTCTAAAGATTAACTCTTCACAAGTATGTGATTTTTAAAAAGCAAACTCATGTCAAAACAAATAAAAAATGCAGGCATAATCTTCTCTCTCCCATATACAAACAGGCAAAAAAGGAATTAAAAAATGAACCAAAAGGACAGAGAGTGAAACTATCAAGTAAACTCGGGGTGCTGAGAAAGACTATCTAGATTATAGAAGCAGCATAAACCAGCAAAGCCCTTACATTTCTTTAAGCTGTGTGGATTCCCATGTGAGGCAGAGAGCAGGAGCATCACCTTGACTCACCTCTTGGCCCTTGGTGTTTGACAGTGTTCGTGCCTACAGGGTGTGTGTGAAATACATATGAGTGAATGAATGGACGGAGTCCCATGACACAGATCACATGTAAAATTGAAGCATGGGTTGTAAAGTAATTGGCCTCCAATTAAAATAAATAAATTAATTTTAAAAAATTGAAGCATGGGGTTTGAGAGTGAGGGTGCAGACAGAAAACATACAACGAGAATCTGACCACTTCTCATCACATCTGCTAACCCCATAGCCAAACCAGCATCGTGGCTGGTCTGGTTTAATGTTCAGCCTCTTAACTGACCTCCCCACTCCACTCTTGAAGTCTATTTTGATCTTATGAATATTTTTATAATAAAATAAATTACATCAAATAGAGAAAAAGACATTCTAAAAAAATGAAAAGCAATAACTCTATGCGTGCATGCTAAGTCATTTAAGTTATGTCCGTCTTTTTGCAACCCTATGGGCTGTCATCCGCCAGGCTCCTCTGTGCATGGGATTCTCCAGGCAAGAGCACTGCAGTGGGTTGCCATGTCCTCCTCCGAGGATCTTCCCCACCCAGGGATGGAACCTGCATCTCTCGTCCCCTGCATCGGCAGGCGGGTTCTCTACCACCGGAGCCGCCTGGGACACACTTCCACTGGCATGTATCTTCCCAAATGCCTTTTTGGGCGCGTCGTACTGACTGAATGCGAACTCTTTCTTCTAAACTCCTCCCAGACTAGAATTTTTTCTATTTACTCATATAACTCTTATTTACTGTCTGGAATCGACAGTTTTCTCTTCCTATGTCTTGCCTCACAAAGCACTGTTCCAGAATTTCCCACTGATAACACCTCCACTAGCTTGGCAAGAAAACACTCTTAATTATAGAAATAAGCAGCTGATTCATGGCTGGGCCTGTCAGGAGAGCCCACCCCCAACCCCATGACATATAATCACTACCATTTCTGATTTATGACTGGGCTGGATGGGGCTAGATGTTTTTGTGGACACTTCGCAAACAATGCTAAATGTCAGTCAAGGACTTACCAATAAGGACAAAAAGGCCCCCAAACAGGGCAAAAGATAGCATGGTATGTGGTGACTCGTATCCTACAGCACCTGTGCTGATGCAAAAGAGAAACTGGTTAATTTTAAAACTTGAAATTTTCCTAAAGAAACTAGTTTTGATTTTCTTAAAAAAGTTTCTTTTCAATTCAGTGCCCTTTTTTTGTGTCCAAGATAATATTCGCATAGACTCAGTTCGTTGGATCACTCTCTATCCTAAGCACCAACTCCCAACTCATTTTAACCAGATTTCATACTGACATGAGCCCATGAACATCTTTTTAAAATTTATTTTTAAATTGGGGTATAATTGGTTTACAATGTTGTTTTGGTTTCTGCTATACAATGGCCTGAATCAACCATGTTGTTGCTGTTTATTCGCTAAGACATGTCCAACTCTTGCAGCCCCATGGATTGTAGCCCGCCAGGCTCCTCTGTCTGTGTGATTTCCCAGGCAAGAATACTAGAGAGGGTTGCCATTTCCTCTTCCAAGGGATCTTCCTGACTCAGGGATCTAACCTTCTCCTGCTTTGGTAGGCAGGTTCTTGACCTCTGAGCACCAAGGAAGCCCAAATTAGTCATCAGGTCAGTTCAGTTCAGTCGCTCAGTCATGTCCGACTCTGTGACTCCGTGGACTGCAGCACTCCAGGCCTCCCTGTCCATCAACAACTCCCAGCTGCTACTGCTGCTGCTTGGTTGCTTCAGTCGTGTCCGACTCTATGCGACCCCATAGACGGTAGCCCACCAGGCTCCCCCGTCCCTGGGATTCTCCAGGCAAGAACAGTGGAGTGGGTTGCCATTTCCTTCTCCAATAACAACTTCCAGAGCTTACTCAAACTCATGTCCATTGAGTCAGTGATGCCATCCAACCATCTCATCCTCTGTCATCCCCTTCTCCTCCCACCTTCAATCTCTCCCAGAATCAGGGTCTTTTCACATGAGTCAGTTCTTTGCATCAGGTGGCAAAAGTATTGGAGTTTTAGCTTCAGCATCATTCCTTCCAATGAATACCCAGGACTGATTCCTTTAGGATGGACTCGTTGGATCTCCTTGCAGTCCAAGGGACTCTCAAGAGTCTTCTCCAACACCACAGTTCAAAAGCACCAATTCTTTGGTGCTCAGCTTTCTTTACAGTCCAACTCTCACATCCATACATGACTACTGGAAAAACCATAGCCTTGACTAGACTGATCTTTGTTGGCAAAGTATTGTCTCTGCTTTTTAACGTGCTGTCTAGGTTGGTCATAACTTTTCTTCCAAGGCTGCAGTCACCATCTGCATAGGTATACATATGTCCCCTTCCCGCTTCAGCCTCCCTCGCACCCTCCTGTTCCACCCTTCTTGATCATCACAGGAGTCTATGAACAACTACTTACATATGTTACATAGACACACACTCCCATCCATCTCCAAACAAGGTCACACCACAATTTTATTCCTATTCTTGTACTAGTCTCCTGAGAAAATCAAGAGAAACTGCTTTTGATAAGAGGAACCTTTGCAAACATGACTCAGAAGAGGTTTGCTGTGCTCCATTTTTTCCTCCATGGGCTCTATTCTTGACTTCATTCAAAGAGCAGCTTATGCCTTTTACAAGATATAACAAGGCTAGGACTCCAAACTGTTCTCCATACTGGCTACATTGGGAGATTAGGATTGACCTATATACACTGTCATGTGTAACACAGATAGCTAGTGGAAACCTGCTATATAGCGCAGGGAGGTCACTGGCGCCCCGTGACCTACAGGAGTGGGATAGGGGTGGGGGTAGTTGGGGAGGGAGGCTTAATAGGGAAGGGATATATGTATACTTATAGCTGATATACTTCACTGTGCAGCAGAAACTAACACAAGATCGTAAAGCAATTATACTCCAATTAAAAAACAAAAAACACAATAAAGCTAGGACTAACCTGGTTTGGGACTTTGCAGAGAAAAATCTCTCGTCTCTTTGAGAAGGTCTTCTGAACTCAGCAGCAACCTGTCAGGACTTTACACAGTGGTGGCCTTGGTCCTGTAACAGGTTGGTTTAAGTTCGAAAATCCATTAGCAAATTTCCGTCTTCCTGTTTTCAATCCACTGCCTTCAGTGCCGCTCTTGTGCTGTGGAGGAGCTTTCACACACCAGCATGCATACTTGCCTGCCTCTCTCACCTTCATCCTGTACCTCTGATCTGGGAGGAGCTTTATATATGCTTTAAAGCCCTCTCTATAAACCACTGACCTCATTAGGCCTGATTATAATGGTACTCGGGGCTTAGGTGGCCCTTTTAATAAAAGGATTTAAAAGCATATATTAACCACTATTAATCAATTAATCTAATGAACCCCCAAGTTGTACTGGAGGTATATATTTGGTGGACGGTTTCTGGGTCTCTAAAGTTGTGCTAGGCAAACATCTTCCGAATGTGAGAACAAGAAACAGATAATTAGCCTTAAAAAGATAAATAAATAGGAAATGCTAGCAGCTGCCACTCTTGAATTGTTTACCTGAAATGCTAAGCCTCCTGCTCTTTGTTCTTCATCTCATGGTCACATGGTCCTTTTGGCTCCAGTTCTGCCTGACAAGCAAATCTAAGAGTGTCTGCCTGCTCCTGAGATGTCAGTGAAAAGCCAGGGACTAGAAACATGGGTACTGGTTTCCCAAACTTCTGAAGATATGTGAAAACCAAATTTGGCCAGGGATGAACATTTCTTCGAGGATGGACTCTTTTCATACTGATTTGTAGGAAGAGATGGACCCCATTGTGCAGCTCCAGAAACAGGAAGTGGAAGGGATGTTCTTTTTTTTGCGTGTGTCTGCACTGGGTCTTTGTTGTGGCACTCAGGCCTCTCTTTAGTTTTGGTACAGGGGCTTAGTTGCCCCATAGTTTGTGGGATCTTAGTTCCCTGACCAGGGATGGAACCCACATCCCCTGTCTTGGAAGGCAGATTCTTAACCAATGGACCACCAGGGAAGTCCTGGGCAAAGTACATTTCCCAGAGGGGAGGAGAGTGTGACACGGGTCTTGCCACCAGTGTGAGAAGTTTCTAAGACTGTACACATTCTTTCATTCATCCCCCAGGTGAACAGAGGTGTGAGGGAGACTGGGCAGGAGACAGGGAAGACAGAGGCCCTGAGTCTAGCGTCTTCCAGGCTCCCTGGCAGTGAGTAACCACACCTCCTGGGAAAAGCTGATCTCTGTTCAGCCCACTGCACCAGCTGCTGCCCGGATTCATCTCTGGTTTGTAGAATAGTCTGCCCTTCACATGGCCTGCAGCCTTGCATTCCAGGGAAGAAGGGTGGAGCTGTCCTGACTGATGATGCTCCTGCCTCCGCCATCAGGAAAATGACTCGTGCAGGCCCGGCTCCACCACTACTGTCAACGTCGCGGTCAGGGCCACTCTTTACAAAGTGGCTTGGCGAGGGTCCACCTGCTCCCAGATGGCCCTCGGGAGTGCGTGGGCTACCACCAGTGACCGTGGCACCAGCTCATAGCCTTCCCAGTTCCAGGGCTTCTGTGGGGCTTACCAGCTAAGAGTGAGCAGAAAGATCAAGAAAGGGAGAAGAACAAGTGGAGAAGGTAAGAGATACTGGGTAGAGACGGAAGCTGTCTCTAGAGAATGAAAGAAATCATAAAACACAGAAAGGACTGTTGAATGTGGAGCTGAGTTTATTTTTCTCTCTGTTTTCAGAGAAGGGGCCTCCAGTCCTTCCAGGTATGAAGGTCCTAATGTCCAAGCCCTCTGCAGTTTAAAAAATGGCTTTCAAACTCATGTGGGTTATGAAGATTTGCCCAAGTTATGAGACTACAACTGAGCATTTATTTGACACCCATTGTCCATTAGGACTGAAGCGACTTAGCAGCAGCAGCAGCAGCAGTCCCTTAGATTGCTGTGGACATAGTATCGTTTGATCCTTCCAACGACCTTGTGAGGTAGGTAGTATCCTTTATTTTAGAGATGAGGAAAATGAGACTCAGAGAAGTTAAGCAACTTATCAAAGGTTACACGTGTAGGACATGGCAAAGCTGGGATGTGAACCCAGGACTGTAAAATTCCAAAATCCACGTTCTTCTACTGCATCAGAGGTACTGGCACCATGGTCCAGTGACCCCAGAGAGTGATTTACCCTAACAGGCTCAAATCAACCAGTTTGCACACAAAGCATTATCTGTGGTCTGAGTAAATAATTCCAGTCACAGATATTTACCAGTCATTCAAGTAGATGCTGTTCTACTTTTTAAATACAAATGAGTATGAGTCAACTGTATCCTCAGTGTCCACTTGTCACTGTACCTCTTCTGCATCAACAGCAACTGCAGCTAACATGCATTGAGCTTGTACAGCAAGCCTAGTAGAATAGTAGTAGGGGGTACAGCCTAGGCCTGAACCCAGATTGGTTGCACTCTAAAGCCTAACTCTTTTAAAAAATTATTTTATTGAACTATAGTTGATTTACACTGTCATGTTAATTCTGCCATATAGCAAACTGATTCTGTTATACATATATACATTCTTTTTCATATTCTTTTCCATTACAGTTTATCACAGGAAACTGAATATAATCCCTTGTTCCACACAGTAGGACCTTGTTTACCCATTTTATATATAATAGTTTGTATCTGCTAACCCCAAACTCCCTACTGCCTGCTTGGCAACCACAAGTTTGCTTTCTATGTCTGTGAAGTCTGTTTCTCTTTCATAGGTAAATTTGTATCACTTATTATTTTTATTACTTTTGGCTGCAGAGCTTGTGGGATCTTAGTTCCCCAGCCAGGGATTGGACCCACACCCTCAGAAGTGAAAGCTTGAAATCCTAACCTCTGGACCACCAGGGAATTCCCTGGGTCATGTTTTAGATTCTATCCATAAGTGATATATGATGATTTGTCTTTCTCCTTCTGACTTCACTTAGTTTGATAATCTCTAGGTTCATCTGTGTTTCTGCACATGGCATTATTTCCTTCTTTTTGCAGCTGAGTAGTATTCCAGTGTATGTATGTACCACATCTTCTTTTCCATTCATCTGTCAATGGACATTTAGGTTGTCTACATGTCATGGCTATTGTAAATAGTGCTACTGTGAACACTGGGGTGCGTGTATCTTTTCAAATTATAGTTTTCTCTGGCTATATCCCCAGAAGTGGAATTGCTGGATCCTATGGCAACTCTATTTTTAGTTTTTTGAGGAACCTCCATACTGTTTTCCATAGCAGCTGCACCAATTTACATTCCCTAAAACCTAATTCTTTTTTTTATTCATTCATTTATTTATTTTTGGTTGTGCTAGGTCTTCGTTGCTGCACAGGCTGTCTCTAGTTGTGGCAAGTGGGGGCTACTCTGTTGTGGGGCACGGGCTTCTCATTGCTGTGGCTTCTCTTGTTGCAGAGCACAGGCTTTAGGAGCACAGGCTTCAGTAGTTGTGGCACACGGGCTGAGCTGCTCTGCAGCATGTGAAATCTTTCCAGACCATGGATCAAACCCGTGTACTCAGCACTGGCAGGCCGATCCTTATTCATGGTACCACCAGGGAAGTCCTAAAGCCTAATTCTTACCATTGCAATCTACTGACCCAATGGATGATTAAACCCAAGTGCTATCATATGAGGATCTTAGTTGTTGTTCAGTCGCTCAGTCGTGTCCGACTCTGTGACCCTGTGAACTGCAGCATGCCAGGCTTCCCTGTCCTCTGCTATCTCCAGGAATCTGCCCAAACTCAAGTTCATTGAGTCAGTGATGCCATCCAACTATCTCATCCTCTGTCGTCCCCTTCTCCTCCCTCAATCTTTCCCAGCATCAGGGTCTTTTTCAATGAGTCAGCTCTTCACATCAAGTAACCAAAGTATTGGAGCTTCTTAGTAATCTTTGGATGATCTTAGTAACTTTTGATGTTTTGAAAGGAATTTACTAAATTTACTGAATGATTCTCCATATCTTCCTAGGGATGCCAAAAATGGCTCTGCACATGAGTTGTGTTCATGCTGCCAGAAGGGGCTAGTGGGGACCTTGTCACCTGCTATAATCTCCCTCAGTCCCCAGGCTTTCCAAAATAAGAATACACTCTACATGCATGCAATGTCCTTGCTGTGCAAATGGAACTCTATGACCAGTCCCCTGACCTCATGCCTCTTCCAATCAGTTGTCTGCCTCTCAAATTTCACAAGATAGCAATTCTCTGGTAGCCTCTGGCAGAAAGATCCCCAGCCTGGATGTCTAGAGACCCAGCTCCCAGTCTCCGATACTCCACTAACCAGCTGAGGGTAGCCAACAGTGGAGACTCTACTTTCCCATTTATAGAGTCAAAAAGTTGGATGAGACCAGAAGATCAATGAGATCTCCTCTGGCTCCCACCATCTTCTGGAGTTGGTGAGTCAAGTGAGTCTGGATCTAGGAGAGGGAATAAACATGGGAGGTTGAGGAGGAAGTGAGTTGTAATTTTAGTTCTTGCAGGAGAAGATAAGCACACATCCTTTTACTCTGCCATCTTGTGGGCCTTTGACTGTGTGGATGACAACAAACTGGAAATTTCTTAAAGAGATGGGAATACCAGACCACCTTACCTGCCTCCTGAGAAATCTGTATGCAGGTTAAGAAGCAACAGTAGGAACCGGACATGGAACAACAGATTGGTTCCAAATAGGAAAAGGAGTACATCAAGGCTGTATATTGTCACCCTGCTTATTTAACTTATATGCAGAGTACATCATGCGAAATGCCGGACTGGATGAAGCACAAGCTGGAATCAAGATTACCGGGAGAAATAGCAACAACCTCAGACATGCAAATGACACCACCCTTATATCAGAAAGAGAAGAAGAAAACTAAAGAGCCTCTTGATGAAAGTGAAAGAAGAGAGTGAAAAAGCTGGCTTAACACTCAACATTCAGAAAACTAAGATCATGGCATCCAGTCCTATAACTTCATGAAAAATAGATGGGGAAACAATGGAAACAGTGAGAGACTTTATTTTCTTGGGCTCCAAAATCACTGCAGATGGTGACTGCAGACATGAAATTAAAAGACGCTTGCTCCTTGGAAGAAAACTTATGACCAACCTATACAGCATTTTAAAAAGCAGAGACATTACTTTGCCAACAAAGATCTGTCTAGTCAAGGCAATGGTTTTTCCAGTAGTCATGTATGGATGTGAGAGTTGGACTATAAAGAAAGCTGAGTGCCAAAGAATTGATGCTTTTGAACTGTGGTGTTGGAGAAAACTCTTGAGAGTCCCTTGGACTGCATGGAGATCCAACCAGTCCATCCTAAAGGAAATCAGTCCTGAATGTTAATTGGAAGGACTGATGCTGAAGCTGAAACTCCAGTACTTTGACCGCCTGATGCGAAGAACTGACTCTTGGGAAAAACCCTGATGCTGGGAAAGGTAGAAGGGGATGACAGAGGATGAGATGGTTGGATGGCATCACCAACTCGATGGACATGAGTTTGAGCAAGCTCGGGGAATGGGTGATGGACAGGGAAGCCTGGCGTGGTGCAGTCCATGGGGTCGCAAAGAGTCGGACACGACTGAGTGACTGAGCGAGTGAACTGAACTGAACTGAGGAGAAATGTATGGAAATTTGGACTGCATTTCTGTTCTCATCAAAATGACAAGTGCCACGCAACTCATCCTGTGTTTAAGGTGGCTTTCAAAGTGAATTTTCTCTGACTTTCAAAGTGAATTTTCTCTGATTTTCCTCTCTACCTTGCAATTAGTCAATAGTAGAATAGTGTTGCAATGGTAAAGAATCTGCCTGCCAATGGAGGAGACAAGGGTTCAACCCCTGGGTCAAGAAGATCCCCTGGAGGAAAAAATGGCAATCTACTCTAGTATTCTTGCCTGGAAAATTCCATGGACAGAGAAGCCTGGCAGGCTAGTCCATAGAGTCACAAAGAGTCAGACACGAACAAGCAACTGAGCACACACACATGAAGACCTTTATCATATATAAATCCAGAATTTAAATTTAAGACCCTGTTCATCAACCATTTTCATATGGACAAGGACAATATAAAAAGAAGTGTCGTTTGCTGGCTTCCTTGTTAGTCTCAGCCATAATTATGGATTTCCCTGTCAGGCTGGGTGACTCAGAGCAAGTATGAGCACTGCTAATGAGGTTTTTAAACTGCATGTGTTGAGTGGCTCAAAATTTCCCAAATAATGTAAATAGCTTACAAATACAGTAAATTGAAAAATCAAGCTTCTCTTTTAAAAAATCATAATTGTCAGGAGACTTCGATCCAGATTCTGGTCACTGTCTCTCATAGTCTGGGGCTCAGTGGAGGCTGCAGTCTGTCATAGTGTCTGTCACTGTGATGTCCGGGTCTGAGACAAGAGTCAGAGGCCTCGAGCAAGTCCATTCAATTTTCTAATTTTCTTTCCTGCTGCCTCTCTCCTTCCTGACCCCAGTTTCCTCCTTCTCCTTGGGCTAATCTGATAACGGAATTGTAGTCATGATGACAGAAAGTATATAGTCATAGCATTTTCAGGTTCAGTTCAGTTCAGTTCAGTTCAGTCGCTCAGTCGTGTCCGACTTTTTGCGACCCCATGAATCGCAGCACGCCAGGCCTCCCTGTTCATTACCATCTCTCGAAGTTCACTCAGACTCACATCCATCGAGTCAGTGATGCCATCCAGCCATCTCATCCTCGGTCGTCCCCTTCTCCTCCTGCCCCCAATCCCTCCCAGCATCAGAGTCTTTTCCAATGAGTCAACTCTTCGCATGAGGTGGCCAAAGTACTGGAGTTTCAGCTTTAGCATCATTCCTTCCAAAGGAATCCCAGGGTTGATCTCCTTCAGAATGGACTGGTTGGATCTCCTTGCAGTCCAAGGGACTCTCAAGAGTCTTCTCCAACACCACAGTTCAAAGCATCAATTCTTTGGTGCTCAGCCTTCTTCACAGTCCAACTCTCACATCCATACATGACCACAGGAAAAACCATAGCCTTGACTAGACGGACCTTAGTCGGCAAATAATGTCTCTGCTTTTGAAAATGCTATCTAGGTTGGACATAACTTTTCTCCCAAGGAGTAAGTGTCTTCTAATTTTCAGGTACGATTTTAATTTTTAACCAGGGCTCTTAATACCTAAATTTTGTTTTCTCACAATGAAAAATGACCCAGTCTGAGGTGGGTCCCCCACCTCCAGGATCTAATACCTGATGATCTGAGGTGGAGCTGATATAATAGTAATAGAAATAAAGTGCATAATAAATGTAATGCACTTGAATCATCCTGAAGTCCATCCATACCACCCACCCCATCCTAACCCTTGGGAAAAAATGTCTTCCATGAAACCTATCCTTGGTGCCAAAGGTTGGGGACTGCTGTGCTAGAGGACACCAGAGCATAGAGGTGACACACATTGCAAAGGGGGTATTATTTTTATAGTAAAGCACATACATTTAAAAATCCACACCTTTATTGAGGAGAAAACTGTGCATCCTTCATGAATGTTTAAGATGGAGCATCAGATTAAAAATCTTTCTCTTTCTGCTCCTTCTTCTGACTTTGCTCAGATACTCTCTCCCCCAGGGCGGCCTCAGTGTACCTCTGCCATTGAGAGACCTTCAAGGAAAAAGCTTAAGGAGTATGTCCTCCTAGTTAGGAGAAGGAGATGAATGATGCTGGGTTGTGAAGCACTGTGTGTGTCCAGAAGTCAGTATTGGTGGGTGTTCCTTGAGGGAGTCCTCAAATCACACCTGGGAAAGAAAGAGCCTTGTCGCATCCTTGGGAGTTAAAGCAGGCCAGCAGGGCAAGCTCCCCTGGTTCCCTCTCCCTCTTCATCCCCACTCACCTCCCTCCCAGAACCGGTCTGTAGTTATAGACACAGGTTTGATTCCACCGTGCTGCCATTTGTGAATGCCAGCCATGGTCCTCCATTCTTTGTTGTTGTTGTTGTTTTTAATAATTATATTTATTTACTTATTTTTGGCCGTGCTGGGTCTTTGTTGCTATATGGGCTTTTCACTAGTTTCGGAGATCGGGGGCTACTCTTTGTTGTAGTGCATGGGCTTTTCATTGCAGTGGCTTTTCTTGTTGTGGAGTGTGGGTTCTAGGGCAGGCTTCAGTAGTTGCAGCTCCCAAGCTCTGGAGCACAGGCTCAATAGTTGTGGCTCACTGGCTTAGTTGCTCCATGGCATGTGGGGTCTTCACAGCACAGGACTTGAACCCATGTCTCCTACGTTGGCAGGCAGAGTTTCTACCCCTGAGCCACCGGGGAAGCCCCACAGTGCTCCATCCTTAAGAACAGCCAAGATTGATTATCATGTGTCACTCCTTTAACCTCTCTGAGCCTTAGTTGGCCTCATTTGTAAAATGGGCATGATAATGATGCCCTATAACTTTGTTTTGAAGATAAAAATAAATTATATATGTGAAAACATCTTGTAAACTGCAACGCTTCCCACAGATTCCAGTTATTATGATAGGGTTGTCCTCACATCCTGATGGGTTAGCTGGTTGTTGATTTATTCATTTGCTTGTTTATTTATCCATGAAGCTTCAGGAGCAATAGCGAAGAATTGGCTTATAGGACAGGAAGTAACAAATAAAGCCTCCTTTCCTCCAGGAAGGAAATGTGGCAGGACAAGCAAGGGCTATTGCTGGGACTCTGCAGCCTGCCTAGTGAGACGGGAGGAGAAGAGAAATAGCCAGGCCTCTACTACATGGCTTCAAAACCTATGGAATGAAGGGGCTGCCTGAACACCCATGGCAAAGGCACTTTGGTAACAGAAGCTGGGGGGAAGGCAGAAGTGGAGCCTTTTGATCACATTTTACTAAAAAGTTCAATTTAATCTCAAGATATTTTCATGCCTGGCTTGAGCTGCTGAGTGTTTTACTTGCTTGAGGTTTAATCCACTATATGCTGGGGCTTCCCAGTTAGCACTAGTGGTAAAGAACCCACCTGCTAATATAAGAAACATAAGGGATTCAGGTTCGATCCCTGGCTTGGCAAGATCCTCTGGAGGAGGACATGGTAACCCATTCCAGTATTCTTGCCTGGAGAATCCCACGGACAGAGGAGCCTGGCGGGCTCCATGGGGTTGCAAAGAGTCGGACACGACTGAAGCGACTGAGCATGAATGCACCACGATATGGTGGGTAAACTGCCATATCCTTCTAAAGACACACTTATATGGCCTTCCAGGGTCAGACGTGTGGCCAGCATTTCAGAAAAGAAGATATACAAATGCTCAAGAAGCTTAAGAAGAAGGGCTCAACATCATTAGACATCAGGAAATTATTACAAATTAAAACCACAATGATAAAGCATTTTAGACTCTCTGAAAAGACTAAAATCAAGCACTGGCTGTGTCCGATGTTGGTGAGAACATAAAGCAAGTAGAATTTCATACATTTGGACTGTAAAATGGTATCATTTCTTTGGAGAGTTGTGTAGCAGTTTTTAATGAAATTAAACATGCATCTACTCTATGACCCAGACATTTCATTCTGCAGTATTTATTCAAGAGAAATGAAAACAAATGTCTCCTGAAGACTTGTACAAGAATGTTCATTGTAGTTTGATTTATAATAGACCAATACTCCAAAAGTTCTTCAACAGAGGAATGGATCAATAGTTGTGGTATATGCAGATTTTCCTGGTGGTCCTGTGGTTGAGACTACTTGCTTTCACTGCAAAGGGCATGGGTTCAATCACTGGTTGGGGAACAAAGATCCCATATACCATGCAGTGTGACCAAAAGAAAAAAAGAAACCAAAGGGCTTCCCTGGTGGCTCAGTGATAAAGAATCTGCCTGCCAATGCAGGAGACACCAAGTTTGATCCCTGATTGAGAAGATTCCACATGCCATTGAGCTTGTGCTCCGGAGACCAGGAGCTGCAACGACTGAGCCCATGAGCACCCCGGAGTCTCTGCTCCACCACGAGAGAAGCCACCACACTGAGAAGCCCCTGCACTGCAACTAGAGAGTAGCCCCTGCTCTCACAACCAGAGAAAAGCCCAGGCAACAGCGAAGACCCAGTGCCACCAAAAACAAATAAATAAATTACAAAAAAGGAAGAAAAGGAAAACCAACTGTGGTATAGCCATATTATGGAATAATACTCAGATTAACACGCAAACAAATGAAGGTAGAACTCCCACCCCTTGGTTGGGTCAGGTGCCCACGTTCAACTACATTTAGAAACAGATTTGTTTGAAAAGAAGCTTCCTTGTGGTTTAAAAAGGAGAAAGGAGAAGTCTGAATTTTTAAGACATGTGCCAGGATTGTTCACTCTGTGAACAAGAGACAAGAGCTGGGGTGGCATCTGGAGGAAGACTTGAGCGGGGCCATTTTCTTAGGGCTGATGCTTCAAGTGACTCCGAATATTTACATACTGTAGAAGGTATTGAGGATATAGGGAGTGGAAGCATTATGTCATCAAGTAATGTTAAAGGCATGAGTTTAAAAGCATAGAGACTGGCCTGGGGCGGGGATGGGAACCCCTCTTGCACTGCAGTAGGAAGAAGAGAGGAAGAAGTCAGAGAGCAAAGCAGTTCAATTTGTAGAATTTTATTTATTAGCTAATTAATCACTATTTTGGCGTGCTGGGGCTTCAGTGCAGCGTGCGGGCTCTTCACTGTGGTGCGAGGGGGTTCTCTTGTTTCAGTGCTTGGACTCAGTAAGTTGCCACACACTGGCTCTCTAGTGGTAGCCAGTTTTTAGTCGCCCTGAAGCATGTGGGATCTTAGTTTCTCAGCCAGGGATTGAACCTGTGTCCCCTGCATTGGAAGGCAGATTCTTAACCACTGGACCACCAGGGAAGTCCCCAGTTTATAGAATTGATGGGAGAAAATGGAGAGAGCTCTCTAATGATTCCTAATCCCTCTGTGAAACAGGAGTTCAAGTCATGAGCTGAGAGTGAAAAATATATGGAATTAGAGGCTTAAGGAAACGGAGAAAATCTGGGAAAGTCAATCTGGAGACTCAGAACTGGCAAGAGAGCCAAAAGGATTGTTGTTCTGTCTCTAAGTCACGTCCGACTCTTTACAGCCCGGTGGACTATAGTTCACCAGGTTCCTCTGTCCTCCACTCTATCTTGCAGAGTTCAAATTCATGTCCTTTGAGTCAGTGATGTTATCTAACCATTTCATCCTCCTCTGCCCCCTTCTTCTTTTGCCTTCCATCTTTCTCAGCAAATTAAAAATTAAATTGTACCTGGAAATGATAGGACTTGAATCTTTCCCAGCCAAAAAGATTACTGGGCTCCAGACACAGATGAGCTGAGGTTGGAGCCCATCGATGTTCAGAGGCCCCAAAATGCTAGATTTAGGGCTTAGTAACCTCGACATGGACAGGGAGAAAGCACAGGGCTTGCCTCTGTCCCACGTGACCTTCTCTCCCTGTCACTTCTGACTCCACCCACAGCTGCAGCTTATAGCAACACAAAAGATTCCACCTGCTACGCCTGGCCCTTCGCTACTGCCATTCACTCCCTGTTCCTGCCTCCTGCAGTTTTCATTTCCAGGAGAACGGGAAACCCCTAGCATTTCCCCCTCGGTCACAGGAGCAAAATCAAGGACAGAAGGACAATTTGGGGGTGGGCAATGGATCAACGAGAGGAACAGGTCAAGCATGCAGCGTCTTCACTGGCAGTGGGGGGCCTTCACCCACTTTGCATGGTGTGTGCAAAGGCCTCCGGTGACCTTTTATCAGGCCAGAGGCCCCTTGAGGTAGAGAGAGAGGAAGCGCAGGTGAGGCCTCAGCTGGAGGCTTTTTAATAATAAGTGTTCTTGTTTATCAACAAGAAATATTCATGACATTGTTAAGCACTTTATGTAAGCAGGTTATTAAAGAGCGCTAATGAATATTACCAATTTTGTTTTAAGCAGGTGTATATATAGTTATAGAAAATAAGCCGAGTTACATCTTCAGCTGTACCAGATCTTATAAGGTCATGCTTCAAAGCAGCCATACTACAGTTACCCTCTGGGGGTGAGGGGAGCATCTCCACAAATATTGTCTATTATCATACTTTAAATTGGGTGAGAAAAGTTTCATTTCCCCAATTGAGGTTGGTTGTCTTTTTCTCATTTTTAAAAATAGGATTCTTTATTACACTGTTGTCTGGGTCTGAGTCTATTGTTAATCATATGAAAACTAAAGAAAAGAATCACTTCTCTGCAGAGATATATAAAAAAGGCAGAGACATCACTTTGCCGACAAAGGTCCATGTAGTCAAAGCTATGGTTTTTCCAATAATCATATATGGATGTGAGAGTTGGAGCTGAGCACCAAAGAATTGATGTTTTCAAATTATGGTCCTGGAGAAGATTCTTTAGAGCCCCTTGGACTGCAAGGAGGTCAAACCAGTCCATCCTAAAGGCAGTCAACCCTGAATATTCATTGGAAGGACTGATGCTGAAACTCCAATAGTCTGGCCACCTGATGTGAAAGAGGGGACTCATTGGAAAAGATCCTGATGCTGGGAAAGATTGAAGGCAGAAGGAGAAGGGTGATGCAGAGGATGATATGGTTAAATAGTATCACAGACTCAGTGGACATGAATCTGAGCCAACTCTGGGAAATAGTGGAGGACAGAGGAGCCTGCCGTGCTGCAGTCCATGAGGTCACAAAGAGTTGGCCATGACTGAAGTGATTTAGCATGCATGCACACACATGTTACATCCCTAATATTTATTTATCTTATAATGGAAGTTTGTACATTTTGACTGCCTTCATCCTGGCCCCCTTCCCCACTGCATCCCCACCTATGGTAACCACAGATCTGGAAATCTCTCTTCTTCTGAATTTATTTGTTTTTGAAGTATAACTAACCTACAACACTATGTTAGTTTCTGTTACACAATATAGTGATCCAATATTTCTATGCATTTCATACTGATCAGTGCAATAATTCTAGTTGTGATATATCATCATACAAAGACAGTATATAGTTACTGACTATATTCCCCACACAGTACATTTCATACTCACAACTCATTTATTTTGCACCTGGAAGTCTGTACCTGTGACTCTGCTTCATCTATTTCTTTTCACCCACTACCCCTTCCCGCTCTGGAACACATATTTGTTATCTGTTTCTATAACTCTATGGGCTTTACAAAAATTTTTTTTTAATTTTTTATTGGGGGCATAGTTGATTTACAATGTTGTGTTAGTATAACTGTTCTGTTGTGTTTTTCATTTGTTTGTCTTTTCAGATTCCACATATAAGCAAAATAATGCAGTATTTGTCTTTCTATGTTTGATGTAATTCACTTAACATAATACCCTCTGGGCTTCCCAGGTGGTGCTAGTGGTAAAGAATCCAACTGCCAATGCAGGAGACATTAAGAGACACAGGTTCGATCCCTGGGTCAGGAAGATCCCCTGGAGGAAGGCATGGCAACCTACTCCAGTATACTTGCCTGGAGAATCTCAAGGACAGAGGAACCTGGCAGGCTATAGTCCATAGGGTCACAAAGAGTTGGAATCAACTGAGGCAACTTAGCACAGCACAGCACATTATCCTCTCAGTTCAGTTGCTCAGTCATGTCCGACTCGTTGCAACCCCATGGACTGCAGCACACCAGGCTTCCTTGTCCATCACCAACTCCCGGAGCTTACTCAAACTCATGTCCATCAAGTCGGTGATGCCATCCAACCATCTCATCCTCATCGTTCCCTTCTCTCCCCACCTTCAATCTTTCCCAGAATCAGGGTCTTTTCCAAGGAGTCAGTTCTTCGCATCAGGTGGCCAAAGTATTGGAGTTTCAGCTTCAGCATCAGTCCTTCCAATGAATATTCAGGATTGATTTCCTTTAGGATGGACTGGTTGGATCTCCTTGCAGTCCAAGGGACTCTCAAGAGTCTTCTCCAACACTACAGTTCAAAAGCATCAGTTCTTCAGTGCTCAGCTTTCTTTATAGTCCAACTCTCCCATCCATACATGACTACTGGAAAAACTATAGTTTTGACTAGATGGACCTTTGTAGGCAAAGTAATGTCTCTGCTTTTTAATATTCTGTCTAGGTTGGTCATAACTTTCCTTCCAAGGAGCAAGTGTCTTTTAATTTCATGGCTGAAGTCACCATCTGCAGTGATTTTGGAGTCCAAGAAAATAAAGTCTGTCACTGTTTCCATTGTTTTCCCATCTATTTGCCATGAAGTGATGGGACCAGATGCCATGATCTTAGTTTTCTGAATGTTGAGTTTTTTTTTTTTTTACATTCTTTGGCATTGCCTTTCTTTGGGATTGGAATGAAAACTGACCTTTTCCAGTCCTGTGGCCACTGCTGAGTTTTCCAAATTTGCTGGCATATGGAGTGCAGCACTTTCATAGCATCATCTTTTAGAATTTGAAATAGCTCAACTAGTCCATCACTTCCACTAGCTTTGTTCATAGTCATGCTTCCTAAGACCCACTTGACTTCACGTTCCAGGACGTCTGGCTCTAGGTAAGTGATCACACCATCAGGGTTATCTGGGTCATGAAGATCTTTTTTGAATAGTTCTGTGTATTCTTGCCACCTCTTCTTAGGTCCATCCCTATGGTCATAAGCGGCCCCATGGAATGGGGTTGTCTCAGAAAATGAGTGGCCCTGGGAGAAATACACCCTACAGACAGAGTGTGGGCCATCTCAGAAGATGAGAGCCCCTGAAATGTGGGGTGGTTAGTTTTTACAGGTTGGGTAATTTCATAGGCTAACAAGTAAGAGGATTATTCCAACTATTTTGGAGAAGAAGCAGAGATTTCCAGAAATTGGGCCACTGCCCACTTTTTGTCCTTTTATTGTCAGCCTCAGAACTGTCATGTCACCTGTGAGTGTGTCGTTCTGCTGATGTATTTCAGTGAATGCATAATGAAGTTCAAAGTCTACTGGAAGTTGATTTTCTGCCATCTGGGACCTCATCGGTCCTAACCAGATTATGTCACATCCTCAGTGGGTCTTTCATTCTTTTAAAGATTGTGCCCTGTACCCTTCCCTCCTGTTTCAGAGCCTGTTCTTTTCTTCTGGGGACCCCCTACCCAATCTGCCTACACGAGCTACCCTGGTGTGATTTCAAGACTTTATTTACCCAACTAATTCTCATCTGGGCTTGCAACCAGTGTCTCCCAGTTCACCTCCCTAGTGCCAGGGAAATGGAAATCTTCAAAGCTGTTTCCTGAGGGCTTCTCAGTCTTCCTGTCCTAAGTGAGAATCCCTTCCCTGGATTCAGGCTTCAGAGTGGTCTTGAAAGGCAGGGGGTTGGGAGACAAGAAGGAGGTAGCCCTGGAGGAGTTCAAGGACACTAATGGTCACGAGTAGCTCCTGCATATCCCTTAGCACAGAACGCAAGCACTTACACAATCAAACCAGTGTCTGCCGTGCATCTGTACCTTGTGTGCACGTGTTGCTGGCTGCTATTCTCAACTCAGTTGTGTGATTTAACAGTTCCTGAGGGCAGAACCTCTGATATAGTGCTTCATATATGCTGAGACAAAGTTGTTGTTTAAAAAATATATATTTTTGGTTGAAATGATGACAGTTGTTCTAGAATGACCCTCTGTAAAGTGTTGATAGTTTTATAGTGTGCAACCATGAGACTAAATTTAGCAGTGTAGTGTATTGTCAGTGTCCTTGAGGGCAGCTCCAACTGAGGAATCACTGTGTGTGTGTGTGCTAAGTTGCTTCAGTCGTGTCTCTTTGCGACCCCATGGACTGTAGCCCACCAGGCTCCTCTGTCCGTGGGATTCTCCAAGCAAGAATACTAGAGTGGGTTGCCAAGTTCTCCACCAGGGGATCTTCCTGACCAAGGATAGAACCTGCACCTCCTGCGGCCCCTACCTTGCAGGCAGATTCTTTACTGCTGAGCCACAGGGAAAGCCTGAGGAATCACTGTCTGGTGTCCCAAGCAAGGGGAGAGCTTAATTGAGTTGGGGGAAATTGGATGTAGAAGACTCTGTGGTCCAGGGGAGGAGAGGAAGAGGTGAACTTACATGTCAGAAAGACCTAGGGTTAAGATAATGTTGCAAAGTTTGAAAGTGACCCTCCTGAAACTGAAACTGTACATCAGAGATTGGGTCTTGAACCCACTGTTTTTAGAGTTGCCCAAAAAAGTTCATTTGGGCTTTTCCACAAAATGTAAAGGAAAAATCCCTACAAACGTTTTGGCCTACCCAATAATTGAGATCACACACCTGTTCTCAGGACTTAATGAAGCTCAGGTTCTTTATGTCTCATCACAGAAAGAATTCATTGAGAGATGAGGTGGTGCCAGTGTCCAGCCCCCACAGGATCCAGGGGAACCCTCAGGAGAAACGGCATCGGAGAATGAATGAATGAATGAATGAGAGAGAGAGGAAAGAATAGAAGCTGATATTGCTTGGTTTACACAGAAAGTTTGCCGGGAGCCAGTGTGAGGAACTCCACCCATGGCAAAGGTCATGAGGAAGGAGGCTTCGGCATACGCAAAGGCGGGATCAAGCCTCAGGAAACCCCCTGTTCCCAAGCATCTACCCCCAAAACCAGAGTCTGCTTACTTTACTTATGCTCTCACCTACACCTCTGACTTTACAGGGGGCTCTCCCCCATCACCATTTCTCTCGGAGGAGTTAACTTGCAGCTCCAGTTAATAAAAATTCCTGGGCGTGACAAGAGTGTTTCAACTTACAAATGCCTCTGAAGTTTCTCTAGCCTGCCTGAGCAGGTTCGTCTGGCCACATGTGATTGTTCACAGCCTCCCAACCGTGAGAGGCACGAGACGCTTTAAAACTTTCTAAATATAGACTCTTTTGAGAAGTTAGAAAATTATTAGTATAGTATTAGTGGGTTGATTAGAAATTATATTGGTGAAGGGTTTTCATTTGATGAGCCAATATTTGTTGCTAAATCTCCATATTCCCTGGCCTTATAATGAGTATAACTAGCATATAGGAAAAATAAGTATTAACCTTTAAGATTAATCATGTTAAAACTTAGGCTAAGTAAATTCCTTTCTTGATTGTAACCCACTACACCCTCACCCTATAAGAATGCAACTTTATTTGGAGGGTGGCGCCTGGTTTAAGAAAAAATCAGCCCTGGAAAAAATAAGTTTTCTGGTTGACTGACAGTTATCAGAAAGGGCCATAAAATGTCAGCAGGCCTCATGGCCAGAAAATGATGTAAAACCCATAAGACCTTTGTATACATTTATATGAAGCACCTGATTTTGACAAGGGTCAGGTCTGCTGATCCCCACGTGACTCTGTATTCATCCCTACGTGACTCTGTATTCATCCCTATGTATAACAAAAAGTATATAAGCAAACCTGAAAAATAAAGAAATGGGATCAGTTTCTAGAAAGACTGATTCCCCCGTGTCGTTTCTTTCTTGCTCCCCGCTTTTCTGGCTGAATTCCCATCTGAAGCGTGGGTGCTCACCACATCTACTTACTTGCCCCAGCTTCTAAGATCCGTGAGAGAGGGAGCCCAAGGCGGGGCACCCTCTGATATTCAAACAGGTGCCGGTGGCCCAACGTAGATGGTGCAAATTCCTTGTCTTGGAGTTTTATTGGTATCCCACATAAACCAAGTTATTCAGCCTCTTTTTCTCCACTAATATTTCCTACTACACTATCCGTTTTTAATCTCTCTCTATATCTGTAATTAAATAAGTTTTTTCCTAGGACGCTGATTCTGTCTCCCCTTCAAATTACCCTGGATCCACCGGGGCTGGACTCTGGCAAAAGCTAATAAAGCCCCAAGACAAGGGACTTGCTCTGTTCACGGAGGCCACAGGTACCCTCCCAGTCTCCCGGGGGAGTGAAGACACAGGGCACTTTCCCGTTCAGGTCTTAGAAGCCCAGGCAGGAAAGTGAACGCAGAGAGCCTCTATGCTCCAAGGGATCAGCCTGAAAAAGAGAGAAAGAGAGAGAAAGAAAGAAAGACAGACCTGGCGGAACCAGGCCTTTTGTGGAACCGGTCCTGGTCTGTCACTTTATTTTTCAGGGAAGCTTTTATACCTTAACTAGTACATAGAGGGAAATGAAAGATGCAAAGTCATACAGAGTCAGCCCAAACATTACATCTGTTTTGTCTTTATCGAAACCAGGATTCTTTCTGCATATTTTTCCCATAAACAATGTTGTGTACATTATCTTCTGGCCTTGGAGGCCTGTGAACATTTTATGGCCCTCTTTTGATAAAGGCTGCTCAACCAGAAAACTTATTTTCCCTTGAAATGTTTTTTCTTTATATTTCTAATCTATGTCACCCTCAGAAAGTATTAAACAGGGTTACATTTCTCATGGAGCAAAGATACAGTGAGTTACAAGAAAGAACCAATTAGCTCAAAAGTCTGATGTGGTTAATTTCAAGGCTACACTTGTTTTTCTTACATTCCAACTATGTTAACTAATGTACTCCCAGGTGCACAGTGGATAAGGGATATGGGAACTTAGCAGCAAGCACTGGCTCAACAGTGAAATCTTACACCAGCACTACTCTAATAGTTTTTAACTCTTTGAAAGGCTCTATAGTTTTAGGCTTCCCGTGCCTCTCACAGTTGGGAGGCTGTGAATAATCATATGTGTAGCTGCAAGAGTCTGGATAAACCTGTCGGGCAAGCTAGAATGCCAGCAGAGGGGGTTTGATTTGAAATACTCCTCTCATGTCTAAGAGACTTATTAGCTAGAACCCTAAGTTGATTTTTTCCAGAAAAAGGTGGTCGGGGATAGCCCCCTGTTAATGTCAGAAGAGTTGGTGAAAGACATAAAATAGTAAGACAGACAGATTCTGGTTTGGGGGTAGATGCTCGAGCAGGTCCAGGGAGCCCCCTGAATCCTGATCCACCTTTGCCTATCAGGTCTTCTCCGCATGACCTTGTCATGGGTGGGATCTCCCGTGGTGGCTCCCGGCAAGGTGGTAGCTAAGAAGTGGATTAATTTAGAGAAACACACATTCCATAAACAGAATGCAAACTGTATCAAAAAGCGAGAGCCACCCCAGTGCATGGGGTTGTCTCAGGAAGGGAGAGAGGCCCTGGGAGAAACACCTCACAGACAGACTATGGGCCATTTCGGAAAGTGAGAGGCCCTGAAATAGGGGCGGTCAGCTTTTATGGGCTGTGCAATTTCACAGGGTAGTGAGTGAGAGGATTATAACAACTATTTTGGAGAAGAGGCAAAGATTTCTAGGAATTGGGCCACTGCCCACTTTTTGGCCCTTCACGGTGGACCTCCGAACTGTCATGGTACCTGGGGGTATGTCATTTAGCTAATATATTTGAATGGGCATATACCGAGACTCAGGGTCTTTGTTCTTCAGTCACTAAGTCATATATGACTCTTTGTGCCCCCATGAACTGCAGCATGCCAGGCTCTTCTGTCCTGCACTATCTCCCAGAGTTTGCTGAAATTCATGTCCATTAGTTAGTGATGCTACCTAACCATCTCATCCTCTGCTGCTCCCTTCTCCTTTTGCCTTCAATCTTTTCCAATATCAGGGTGTACCGGAAGTAAAATGTTCACACTCTCGGATCTAGTTGGTTCTAACTAGTTTGTGTTATATCCTCAATGACAATGTTATTTTTTTTTTAAAGATTGTGCCTTGCCACCTTCCTTACTGTTTCAAAGCTATTCCCCCAAGCAGATGGGTCTGGCCACCCTCTTACCCTTTTTCTCATTAAAAGTTTTCAATAAAAATTTGAAACTATGAGTTTTTTCAAAGAAATCAGTGATAGGGTTGCCAGACACAATAACCAAATGTCCAGTTATATTTGAATTTCAGATAGACATCGACTGTTGTTCAGTCACCAAGTCATGCCCAGTTCTTTGCAACCTCATGGACTGCAGCACCTCAGGCCTTCCTGTCCCTCACCATCTCCTGGAGTTTGCCCAAGTTCATGTCCATTGAATCGGTGATGCCATTCAACCATCTCATCCTCTGTTGCCCTCTTCTCCTTTTGTCTTCAATCTTTCCCAGCATCACGGTCTTTTCCAGTGAATCAGCTCTTCACAGCAGGTGGCCAGAGCACTGGAGTTTCAGCTTCAGCATCAGTCCTTTCAGTGAGTATTAAGGGTTGATTTCCTTTAGGATTGACTGGTTTGATCTCCAAGGGACTCTCAAGACTCTTCTCCAGTACCACAGTTTGAAAGCATCAATTCTTTGGTGATTGGCTCTCTGCCTTCTTTATGGTCCAATTCTCACATCCATACATGACTACTGAAAAGACCATAGCCTTGACTATATGGACCTTTCTGGGCAAAGTGATGTCTTTGCTTTTTAGTACACTGTCTAGGTTGTGTTCCAAATATTGCATGGGACTTGGACTAAAAAAAAATCATTTATCTGGAATTCAAATTTAACTTGAATCTAGTATTTTTATTTCCTAATCCAGCAATGCAAGCCAATGAGGTACAGGAAGCATTTCATGGAAATCCACATTACAACTCATGCATATACACATGTATATGCGTGCATATATGCTCAGTCACGTGCAACTCTTTGCAACCCCATGGACCGTAGCCTGTCAGACTCCTCTGTCCATGAGAATTTCCAGCCAAGAATACTAGAGTGGATTGCCATTTCCTTCTTCAGGGGATCTTCCCAATTCAAGGACCAAACCCATGTCTCCTGGGTCTTGGCAGGTAGATTCTTTCCCACTGAGCCACCTGGGAAGCCCAATAAAAATACCTTTAAAGAGACACAGCCCTTTATTTACACACACATCAGACCACAAAATGCAGGTAATAATTCTTTAATGTGATTCACGTTATTTTGATGACATTCAGGCAAACTCAGATTCACAGTTATTGGCCTCATTGGCTACTTTTATTTGTGTAACGGCTGAGGCCGGCTGCATGTTAGGGATCTTGGGTTTGAGCTGAAGTTTTAGAAGCCTTGTCTCTTGAAGTACTTGGCTCGTGCAAGGACATCCTTGCAGAAGGCACAGCTCAGGTCCTGGCTACTTCGGATGTAGCCAGCACCTCCCGTGTAGGCACAGAGTCCACCTAGAATTTGTGACATTGGTTAATGCTGACCCCACAGCCCTTCACGTGGCAGAGTGCTCAGCAGTTAACTCAGATTCTCTTTCTGAGTTGCTTTTCAGGAGGCAACTGAGGTTTGGGGGAATCGGATGCAACATATTACATTGCATTTCTGTTAATTTCACGCTGGGAAACCGACCCATGAGGAACACGCACCTCTCAGGTACTGGTCAGGGGTCTAGGTTGGGAACCTCTTTTGGGTTTCTTTGATCCTTACAGTCAGGACTTCAGTCACTCGGGAAACCTGGGCCTCACTGATCCAGGATGTGGGGCATAAAGACCAGGGTCCTGCAGGAAGAGAGGCAGTGGGTCTCGCGGTTTCCTGGGATCAAGGCTACTTTTTCATTTCCCTTCTTTTTCTCTCCTCCTCCTTTGGCAGAACCATTGCCACCTTCAATCTCCCCAAGGGTAAATAGTAAAGCTACAAATCGGGGCAAGGGCTTCAGGTAATGGTGATGGACACAGCTGGAAACCAGAGGTGACACAGTGTAGGGACCATTCTGATGCCCTCCTCCCATGCTACAAACACAACTCCCCCGCCCCCGGAAAAGGTTAGAAAGGGGCTTTTCTATCTGTACTCGTAACTCTTCTTCCAGATATCTGAATGTCTGAAGCTATTTCTGACTTTTCTTAGACACCGTGTGTGTCTCACCATACATAGGAGAAATGTCTGACTCTGGGGAGATGGCTCGTCCTTTCCCCAAGAATGAGATTTTAGAAAGAAGGCAGATCAGGGCAGGAGAAATGACGTTGGTGACAACATCACTAATGCTGTCCTTGGTCCCAGTTCTGCATTTTCCAGCTGCCAGGTGACTTTGCAGCAATGACTCTGTCCTTGCAAATCCACTTGCTAACTTGTACACGATGGATGACTTGTCTTCCCCAACTCACCCCATCTGCGTGAGTCCCCAGATCAAAAGAAGATAAAGTTTTTGAAAGTACCTTTAAATTGTCAAGTGTCACATACTTTGGGTAGCCTGTATAAAGCTCATTGAGGAATATGTTTTCCTGAAAGCTTAAATTATGACTGCAATACTTAAAGGTTTCTCAACAACTAAAACAATAATGTGAAATACAGAGAAAAAAGCCTCATTGTCATCTTTGCCATCTCAGTTCCCCCAGTACAGAGTTAATTTAACAGCGGAATTCAACAGTTCTCTTAAAGGTTCTATCTGGTTGTAAGTGATACTGGCCAGAATTAGCACAAAAATGAAATCGATCTTCACAACTAAGAATTGTGCAGACAGAAGACAAGGGAAACACAAATTCAATATTTGTTGCAAATCCACCAAATACCAACTACTTTTTCACATTGTTTCATTGAATCTTCATAATGATTCTCTGAGACTGCATTTTGTCAATGAGGAAACTGAGACCCAGGGAGAGTAAGTGATTTATCCAAGGTCACATGGTTACAGCAGAGCAAGAACTCAGTCTGTGATCTCTCTCATGCACCATCACCTTATTGGAAATCCAGAATAGGGTATGGTTGAAGAAATTATGGCTCTAAGCAAGGTAGAAGTGCTGGTCCCATCTCTCAGGCAAGGCTGGGCTCTTCCAGCTCCAGGGAGCACCTTTCACTCTGTATTCTGTGAAACTGCTCCAGGGAAGCCATCAGCAACCATATATGTGAAGGAAATAAAAAGAGGAGAGGGCTTCCCTGGTGATCTTGTTGTTCAGTCACTAAGTCATATCTTTGTGACCCCATGGAGCAGCATGCCAGGCTTTCCTCTCCTTCACCATGTCCCAGAGCTTGCTCAAACTCATGTCCATTGAGTCAGTGATACCATCCAACCATCTCATCCTCTGCCACCCCCTTCTCCTCCTCTTCTCGGTCTTTCCCAGCATCAGTCTTTCCCAATGAGTTGGCTCTTTGAATTAGGTGGCCAAAGTATTGGAGCTCCAGCTTCAGCATCAGTCCTTCCAATGAGTGTGTGTGTTAGTTGCTCATTCATGTCTGACTCTTTGCGGTCCCATGGACTGTAGCCCACCGGGCTCCTCTGTCCATGGACTTCTCCAGGGAAGAATACTGGAGCGTGTTGCCATTTCCTTCTCCAAGGAATCTTCCTGATTGAGGGATCGAACCCAGGTCTCCTGCATTGCAGGCAGATTCTTTACCATCTGAGCTATAGGAAAGTCCCATTGAATATTCAGGGTTAATTTCCTTTAGGAATGACTGGTTTGATCTCCTTGCTATCCAAGGGACTCTTAAAAGTCTTCTCCAGAACCACAGTTTGAAAGCATCAATTCTTTGGCTCTCTGCATTCTTTATGGTCCAACTCTCACATCCATCCATGACTACTGGAAAAACCGTAGCTTTGACTATACAGACCTTTGTTGGTAAAGTGATGCCTCTGCTTTTTAATATGCCATCTAGGTTTGTCATAGCTTTTCTTTCAGGGAGCAAGCATCTTTTAATTTCATGGCTACAGTCACCATCTGCATTGATTTTTAAGCCCAAGGGAATAAAGTCTTTCACTGTTTCCATTGTTTCCCCATCTATTTGCCATGAAGTGATGGGACCAGATACCATGATCTTAGTTTTTTGAATGTTGAGTTTTTTTTGAACGTTAAATTCCCTGGTGATTCAGTGGCTAAGACTCCATGCTCCCAATGCAAGGAACCCAGATTCAATCCCTGGTCAGGGAACTTTTCCATTGTTTCCCCATCTATTTGCCATGAAGTGATGGGACCAGATACCATGATCTTAGTTTTTTGAATGTTGAGTTTTTTTTGAACGTTAAATTCCCTGGTGATTCAGTGGCTAAGACTCCATGCTCCCAATGCAAGGAACCCAGATTCAATCCCTGGTCAGGGAACTGGATCCCACATGCTGCAACTAAGACCCAGCACAGCCAAATAAATAAATATAAATAAATATTTTCTTTAAAAATGAACAAATGTGTAGGAACCCCTTGGGTTGTAAGAAGTGACATATGAGATATCATGACTGATGGCAGGTTACCTGTACCACCCTGACTCCATCCCCCACACCGTCCACATTGGCCAGGACGTTGCCGCCATGAGATTGCCTGGACAAGACACCAGCGATCACAGCAGGCTCCTGGCAGTACTTCTGGCCAACAGTATGTATGATAGGTCGATATCTCAGGAGGGACGGCATGTCTATTTCAGCCAGCCTTTCAGAAGCACGAACTCCTACAGCAAACATAGAAGGAAGGAGGAAGGTTGAGGTGATTTGTGCTGAAACAGGAACTCAAGAGGAGAGAGAAAATACACTCCAGGGGCCCGGGCAGTGGTCTAGGACTGAAAAGTCCAAGTTTAGGTCTGAAATCCCTGATGGCCATTCCTAGACCTGAGATTGTAATTCTCTTCCTTTGAACTTGAGTCACTATGCCCAGAGAAGTGGCCTTTGTGCTCCTCAGCTGGGCTCTCAGGGGCTGCTCTGGCCCACCTGGGAAATTCCCCAGGCACCACTGGCCCCTAAGCATCCCAGAGGGACCCAGGAGAACCAGCTCCCATACACACAGAATGTGAGAGAAAAGTTCTCCCAACCCTTCAAGGAGTCCTCAGAGAGTTTCCCTGACAGGTATGCTCACCCCTGCCCACCTTTCTACCCTAAAATGACACCCAGAAAGCATGTTAGCTTAAACTTTTAAGAAATAATGAGAAATGACAAAAAAAGATCAATACTAGTTTACCTGGCTGGTCTATTTTACTGGTTTCACAAGCACTCTCATCCACCTTACAGTAGGTGCTACACTTCCAGTGGACACTCAGGAGAACCGAGTGATTTGCTGAAGCCCCAGAATCAAGACACTCAGACAAGCTCTGTGGACCCCACATCTAGTACCCTCTTCACCACTCCACCAGGAGGGGCTGTGGGAGGCAGCGGGGACCTGAAGGATATGCCGAAAGGATCAAAACTGTGGGAAAGCACAGAGAGGCGTAGGGTGGCCTCCTGAAGGAAGCGTCAGAGCCCTGTGGAAGACACCCTTGCTGAAAGGAGCCACCTTCTGAGAGAAAGAGGAAGAAGAGGAGGAAGGCAGGGTGGACAGAAAGATGAACATCGCAGAAGCTCAGGCCTTGACGCCTTCCGATGCCACAAGACGCCCCAGGGGTGTGGAGGGTCCGGATGTCTCCATGGCATCCCCAACTGCTGCTTTCCGATGAACCTACAAACGGAGGAAGTGCCAGTCTGAGACACTGAACTAGGAGTTCTAATCCTACTCTGTCCATTACGAAGTGATATTAATAAAAACATCCGAACAAAAATCAGTGACAGCAGCGATCACGCAGCCATGGAAAGCATTCTGAAATTTATAGTATGGTGACTCAGTGATTACAGAAACTAGTGTCTCACCTCCTCTTCCATGGACCTGAGGAACAGTTGGAGTTATAAGCCCTGCACGCCTCTGGAGCTGAACAGTGCTGCTGGGTGGGTATCTTGGAATCAGAGCAGAGATCCTGCACTCCCATAAGCCAGTCCGCATCTTGTGTCTTAGGCGAGCCCTCAGAGCTTCTCCCTCATACTCCTCACTCTGTAGTCTGGGGAGACACTTGTGCTTGCTCGGGAGAAACACACAGCGTGAAGCTTGATCTCCCTGAGAGCTCAACCCAGAGTCGAAGTGAAGGCACAGCTGGTAAACTGGACTCAGAGTTGGCTTCCCCTGCTCTAGGGCACACTTCTAGGTGGGAGCCTAAGACAGCAAAGAGGGGAGGATGCATTGTGAGGTCCAGGACCAGGTCTCGGCAGCAGGCTTCCTCTTCCCTCTTCTTCCCTTTCCTCTCTTGCCCTTCCATCTCTAACTCCCATTCTAGTCACTGAAGGGGCGAGGATTCCCTAGAATTTACAGTTCACATCACGAGGGCACATGAGCCAGCAACAGAGTGCAGGCGACTGCCCCTTGACAGAATCATCTCACTGCTATCAGCTTGTAAGGACCTCCCATTAGATTACTCTTTTTTATTTATTTCATCTTTGATTAAATTGGATTATGTCATCAAATCTTCATGATATGCAGATTTGGGGAAGTATATCTGCTGCACATCATCATCTGTGTACTGTAGGTTTGTGTGCTAAGTCACTCAGTCATGTAGTCAGGCCTGTAGCCTGCCAGGCTCCTCTGTCCATGGGTTTCTCCAGGCAAGAATACTGGGGTGGCTTGAAAATCTTCCTCCAGGGGATCTTTCCAACCCAGGAATTGAATCTGTGTCTCTTACATCTCCTGCATTGGCTGACGGGTTCTTTACCACTAGCACCACCTGGGAAACCCACTGTAGGTTTATGTAAATGCATTTTAAAGTTCTGTTTTCTTATTAAGAACTTCATGGGGTTGACATCTGAAAATACAGGTATTTTAGAATAAATACTACTTTAAAAACTTTCAATGAGTAACCTAAGAGAAATGAGGAAATGAAGTGACTTGATGTTTTATGAGTGTACTAAAAATTAAATAAGCAACATTTCCTTGTTTATTTTTTAATCAGTGCACTCTTATCTTTATAATTGGTGACAAATACCCTTAATAGTAGTTGGTTGTTACTCATTATTCCTTGCCCTGTAGCCTCTTCCTAGTCACATTATATGATACACTCCCCAAAGTTTCTTTTGTTTCTCTTGTAACAGGCTTTATTTTGAAGTCTATTTTGTCTGATGTGAATATTGCTACTCCAGCTTTCTTTTGATTTTCATTTGCATGGAATACCTTTTTCCATCCTCTCAGTTTCAGTCTGTATGTTTTCCCAGATCTGAAGCAGATCACTTGTAGATAACATCTGTATTGATCTTGTGTTTGTATTCATTCACCCAGTCTGTGTCTTTTGGTTGGAGCATTTAATCTATTTATGTTAAAGGTAATTATCAATATGTAGGGCTTCTCTGGTCGCTCAGTGATAAAATAATCCACCTGCAATGCAGGAGATGCTTGTCTGTGGGTTCGATCCTGGGTCAGGAAGATCCCCTGGAGAAGGAAATGGTGACTCACTTCAGTATTCTTGCCTGGAGAATCCCATGGACAGAAGAGCCTGGCAGGCTGCAGTCGATGGGGTTACAAGAGTTGGACACGACTTAGCTACTAAACCACCACCACCACCGTGTTCTTACTGCCATTTTGTTAATTGTTTTGGATTTGTTTTTTTGTAGCTCCTTTTTGTTCCCTTCCTCTTTTGTCCTCTTCTACTGTGATTTTTTTGACTAACTTTAGTGTTATGTTTGGATTCCTTTTTCTTTTTTGTGTGTGTACCTACTGTAGATTTTTGGTTTGCAGTTACCACGAGATTTTGATACAGCAGTATATAAACAAGATTGTTTTAAGTTGCTGTCTTCTAATTTCAGATGCATTTCCAACATCCTGCATTTGTGCACTCCTTTTCTCACACTTGCTGGTTCTGATATCATATTTGTGTACAGATGATTTCCTACCTTTACTGTATGTTTGCCTTTACAGGTGAGATTTTCTATTTGTAATTTTTTTTTTTTTTCTAGTTGTGGCCTTCTCTTCTCCACCTAGAGAAGTTCTTTTAGGATTTGTTGCAAAGTTGATCTGATGGTGCCAAATTCTCTTGTCTGTAAAGCTTTTGGTTTCTTTGTTTGATCTGAATGAGAGCCTTGCTGGGTAGAGTATTCTTGGTTGTAGTTTCTTCCCTTTCATCACTTTAAATGTATGTCTTTCTAGCCTGCGGAGTTTCTGCTGAGAAATCAGCTGATAATCTTATGCGAGTTCCCTTGTACATTATTTGTTACTATTCCCTTGTTGCTTTTAGTATTTTTTCTTTGTCTTTTATTTTTGTCAGTTTGATTACTATATGTCAGCAGCATAGTCCTCCATAGACTCTGCTATTTCTGGATTTGGGTTACCACTTCCTTTCCCATGTTAGGAAAGCTTTCAGCTATTATCTCTTTAAATATTTTCTCAGGTCCTTTCTCTTGCTGTCTCTTCTCTTTTTAGGACCCCAATAATGTGAATGTTGGTGCATTAAATGTTTTTGCAGAGATCTCTTAGACAGTTCTCATTTCTTTTCGTTCTTTTTCCTTTATTCTGTTCTGCAGCAGTGATTTCCACCATTCTGCCTTCCAGCTCACTTACCTGTTTTTCTGCCTCAGTTATTCTGCCATTGATTCCTTCTAGTGTATTTTTCATTTCAGTTGTTGTATTGTTTACCTCTGTTCGCTCTTTATTTCTTCTAGGTCTTTATTAAACGCTTCTTGTATCTTCTTGATCTGTGCCTCCATTGTTTATCCAAGATCTTGGGTCATCTTTCTTATCATTACTGTGAATTCTTTTTCAGGTAGATTGCCTATTTCCACTCACTCCACTTCAGTTGTTCTTCTGGGGTTTTATCTTGTTCCTTCATCTGGAACATATTCTTCTGCTGTCTGGTTTTGTCTAACTTTCTGTGATTGCAGTTTCTGATTTGTAGGCTGCAGGAATGTAGTTGTGCTGTCTGCCCCCTGGTGGATGAGGCTAAGAGGCTTGCGCAGGCTTCCTGGTGGGAGGGACTGGAACGTGCCCACTGGTGGGTGGAATTGGGTCTTGTCTTTCTGGTGGTGGACAGGGATGTGTCAGGGAGTATAGTTTGTCTGACAGCTGTGTGCTCAGGACAACTTTAAGCAGCCTGTCTGCTGATGGGTGGAGCTGTGTTCCCACTCTGTTGGTTGTTTGGCTTGAGACATCCCAGAATTGGAGCCAACCACTGTTGGGTGAGGCTGGGTCCAAGAGGGCTCATGCCAAGGATTGTGGCCACCAGCGTCCTTGTCTTCACGGTGAGCCGCTCCCCCTACCTCCACAAGAGACCGTCCGATATTAGCAGGTGAGTCTGACCCCATCTCTGATGAGGTCACTGCACTTTACCCCGATTCCTGGTGTGCACGAGACCTTATGTACACCCTCCAAGAGTGGAGTTTCAGCTTCCCCCAGTCCTATGGAATTCCTGCAATCAAACCCCCTGACCTTCAAGGACAAATTCACCAGGGGTTCCTCCTCCCATTGCCAGACTCCCAAGCTGGGGACCCTGACATGGGCTCAGAATTTTCATTCTGGGTGAGAGAACTTTGGTGGCGTGATTATTTTCCAGTTTGTGGGTCACTCACCTGGCGTGTATGGGATTTGATTTTATCAGATTATGGCTGCCCCATCATCTCATTGTGGCTCCTTCTTTGTCTTTGGATGTAGCATAGGTCCTAGCATTTTTTTGTTGATGCTTGTTCAGCAATTAGTTGAAATTTTGGTGTTTCCATAAGAAGAGGTGAGTTCACATGCTTCTATTCCACCTTCTTTCTCCTCTTCCCTACTTTCTTATAGTCCCAAAATTTTTTGTAAAATTAAAAAATATATATTTCTTGAATTAGGGTGTTAAGAAAGAAAGGAATAAATGTAAAGCTGGCCCCACTTGAGAAATTTTAAAATTTCAGATCCAGGGGGGAAAAAATTGCTTCTCTTAAGACACTATACTTCTTCTTTTTCTTTGTCAAAAAACATGACCTTTTCCTCTTTGCCCCTATTGCAAGGAACCTTAGGACCAAATCTGAAATTCAAGCATGGCAACAACGTCAGCCTCAGTGGTTAACTGAGTCACATCTCCTTGATCCCCCAAATGCTGGTTTTCTATTGAACTACATTAGTTTTACAGTGGTAAATCACCTTAATCCTTCTGTAGAAATATATGGCCTATTAATAAATTCAGTAAGTACTTTTGGTGAAAGAATTTTTATAGAGGATCAGTGAGCATTGTTCAGTGGTGTAGATTTAAAGTCTGGCCTCAAGCAATGCTGCTGTAAGCCCACCCCTCCCTCCTTTTGTGAGACATCTGGGAAGAGACTGTGGATGGCTGTTACCAAACCCAGGATTTGTTGAACAGCTTGGGAAAAAAAACCTGCAGTTTTTTTTTCCACTGCAGTTTTAATTATCAGAAATACCACTGTATTTCCATGCTTATCTTTCCCATCTCCAAGGTCATTTGGGAAAATGAAGCACATGCACCTGTAAGGACAAGGAGGCCCAAAAGCAGCCACAGCACAGACATTTCAGTGACGTGGCACCACAGATCCTGAAATGATTTTTAAATAGAAATTAGCTTGAAGATGTGAAAATATCAATTGTCATCATAACACTATGTACTGTTTCTATGGAAAGGTGTGAAAAGAATGAAATGTCCCTTCAGACCATGTCCTTGTGTTGGAATAAGAAAGTTAATTATTGGAATCAGAATGAAATAAGTTGAACTGGGACATGTGTTCCATCTGTCCTTTTAATTAAAAGTGATCAGACTCAACATACTCTCAAGCTACAGAATACTGATTCTTTCAAGAAACCAAGATACTCTGATTCTCAACATGGAGAAGCATGGTGACCTGACTACAGATCTTGAAAAGGAAATTTCTGATGTTTGTGCCTTATCCTAGTATCCTCCTCATTATCAAAATATACTTACCAAAAGGAGAATTTTATATTAGTATTTCACTGACTTGGGGTCTTTTTCCTTTAGGTTAGAGGAAAGGTTACACTTTCCTCAGTGCCTTGCCATAGTCTTTGTTATAAGAAGGATCTGACTGTTCACTGCAGCTCCATTTAGAATAACTAGGACATGGAAGCAACCTAGATGTCCGTCGACAGATGGATGGATAAAGATGTGGTACATATACACAATGCAATCTTACTGAGCTATAAAAAGGAATGCATTTGAGTCGGTTCTGATGAAGTGGATGAACCTAGAGCCTATTATACAGAGTGAAGGCAGAAAGAGAAAAACAATATTTTATGTTAATGCACATATATGGAATCTAGAAAGACAGTACTGATGACCCTACTTTCAGGGCAGCAAAGGAGACACAGACGTAAAGAACAGACTTTTAGAAACAGTGGGAGAAGGCGAGGGTGGAGTGACTTGAGAGAATAGCATTGAAACATGCATTACCATATGTAAAATAGACAGCCAGTGGGAATTTGCTGTGTGATGCAGGGAACCCAAAACCAGTGCTCTGTAACAACCTAGGGGGGTGGGATGGACAGGAAGGTGGGAGGGATGTTCAAGAGGGAACAGCATATGTATACCTACGCTGATTCATGTTGATGTATGGCAAAACCATGATAATATTGTAAAGTAATTATCCTCTAATTAAAAAAGAAAAATAAAGAAGGAGCTGGAAGACATTCCCACTCCTCTAAGCCCCTAGCCTGGGCATCTCAGACCCCTTTGGTCACCTTGAGTCATGTTCCCTGTTCTCCATCTGCTTAGGCAAGAACAGACCTGGGCCAGAGCCTGGGGATACCAATAAACAGGCTATTTCTGCCAGCAAAGTTAAACCCCTGTGAAGTCAGGTCATGGTCGGGGTCCAGGATTGAACTCATAGTGGGCTTGGAGATCAGACAAGAGATCAGACAACTGGTCACCATCAAGCACTTGCTCTCAAGTTCATTCTCATCCCAACCATTATTCTAATCATCTTCCTCATGTACAAAGAGCCCTGGTTCCCCTAGTAGCTACTAAATGAATACACAAATGCCACCCAGGACAACTTGCTGTTGACCCCAGGGAATGCATGAAGAGTCAGCCACCTGCCCCAAAGCCTCTACCTTCATCTGCCCCAAAGCCTCCACCTCCAACCCCTCCCACTGCAAGCTCCTCCCAGCATCTCCTTTGGTCAGCTGAGCTTGGTTACCATCATTTTGAATTATTACTATCATTACAAGTAGAGTGTGAGTATAGATACGTACTCAGCAATTTTGTAATGCTCTTTTCATCTTTTTTTGCTTGAAAGTTAGTCTTTTGGGTGGTTCTTTCTAAACACCCAGGAAGAGAATATGTCCCAAGATGAAGAAGAGGTATTAAGAAAGTTATTTGAACAAACAAAAAGCCATGCTTTTCATTTTTCTTCCCTACAGTTTCAAGATGGTCTATTTGATTTCCCTTAGTTGAGCAGAAAATGTTGTGCTCAGTCCAAAACACCAGAAAGATACAGGAACTTGGAATCTTAGCTGTGTCTGCAGGAGCTCTCAGATTCAGTCACCTAACAGGAATCAGCCACTGAGCCCCCAGCACTGAATGAAAGAGGACACTCTGGCCCAGGAGAAAGAATAAAGAGCCATGTAGGTGCAGGAGAAGCTCACAGTTTCATGAAAGTGTATCTTTACCGAGGCTTCTCACCGGCTTTCTGGAAAGAACCCATCAGAAGAAAGCGCTGCTTGCATCCAATTGCTAAAGCCAGAGTATTTCACTCTTTTTCCTGCTTTTCCAAGGAGCAAAAATACTTCTCCTTGGAAACGAGAGTAGAACTTAGCTTTTATTGCAATATGAAAGCTTGTCTCATTTCCCAACCATTTAACTAAATGTGTTGAGTACGCTCTTAAATGCAAAGAGACTATGTAAACACACATGCTAATGACTTAGGAACACAGAGTCACTTTCTTCTTTTTTTGTTCCAATTATATCAGGAAGGAGCAAGAAGTGACAGTAAGATGTCAACACCGCATAATGAAGCAACCCAAACTCTGTGACCCAACTTTCCAGGTGCCAGAAAGTAGTCTATGTTCAGAAGAGAGGGTTGAGGCATCACTGGAGTGTATGTGAGGACTGTCCACAGGCCACCCAGGGCTGATCTGGTCACACCCCGTGGCTTCCACCACTTGGAACCACTATCAAAGTGTCGGGTCATTTGTGATGCCAAGCATGGCAACCCTCTTCTCCCTTCCTGAAAGCAAAACAGTGACAGACAGCATGGTGGTGTCAAACTGGGGAGTGCCCTGAAAACTGACAACCTCAACACCCCTGGGGGTCAGTTTAGGTCCTGGTGGCCTCCCCTCACCCTCCCTCCACTGAGCACTTTGTAATTCTTAAAGTAGGGTTAGATCTGTAAAGCATAATAGACCATTTCCTCCTCAGTTAAACAATGTTTCTTGAAAAAGTGGAAATAAAGGTCTTTGCACTTCTCTCACTAGAGAGCCCCCATCTGTTTTCCACAAATGTTCTCCCAGATTTTCCCCATAAATCTTGAACCACAGGCATCCCACATCTTTGGGGCCTTCCAACCTGCCTGGAAAAGGTTCCATGTTAACATTCTAAGGTGCTGGGAGACGGAGGTGGCCTTGCCCCATTGTGCCCCACCCCATTTGGTCCTGAAAGGATTGAGAACTTCTCTGTACACCCTCACCCTGGCTTTAATGCTTACTCAGGTCTCTTGCTTGCCCTTGTGGACGGACAGGCCTTTCTACCAACAGCAGAATCATGTCTTACCATCTCCTCTCTTTCTCTCCCTCCTTGCACACTCCCTCACATTTCCCACAGACTGCTATGCACCAACAGGCCTTAAAATTAAGATAACAGCAATGACAGTCACACATAGAGAATGTTTCTGCCATTAACACCACGTTTTCTCGAGTCAAACATAAGCCGCCTTCTAAGCTCATTTTTTGCAGAGTTGCATTTTGGCATGCTCTGTGAAAATACGTATTTAGTGAATTTGGACTGCTAAGCAAGGAACCAACCTGGAAGGCTCAAGCTCTTCTCTTCACTCTCTGCAGGCAAATCCTTTCCTGGTCGATAGAAATCTAGGAGGGAGTTCTTTCTCTCCCTTTGGCCCTTGTGCCTGCTTTCCTCATTTTTCCTATCTGGGATTTCCAGAGTTGAGAACTCCACGAAGTTTCTCTCCCAGTGCTAAGGATTGTCCCAGGAATATCCCATTCTTTTTCTTTTTTTTTTTGCTACACCACGCAGCATGCAGGATCTTAGTTCCCCAACCAGGGGTCGAATCCACTTCCCCTGCAGTGGAAGCATGAAGTCTTAACCACTGGACCACCAGGGAAGTCTTAAGGAATATCCTATTCTGAACCATAATCAAGTCCAATAGACTGTGGTCTCTCTTCCACCCAAGACTCTTGAAGCCTGTCCAGTCTTTGACTCTTGGACCCTGCCAAGCTTATGCTGTTAGACTTGTTGGCCTTCAATCTTTCACAGCCTCCAGAGAAGACAGGAGTTTGTTAGAGCAGCCTCACTTAAGGTGGGTGGGGTTACATCTGGAAAAATACAAACATCTCTGTCTTTTGGCTTTGAATCCAGAAAAGAAGACATCCCATTTGGCCCATCACAGTTCCTGTTAAATGCACACATATTTCTGTTCTCCATTTTTTTCTCGTGCCCATGGTCCCTTCCCTGGTAGCTCAGCAGTAAAGAATCCGCCTGCCAGTACAGGAGATGCAGGTTTGATCTCTGGAATGGAAAGATCCCCTGGAGTAGGAAATGGCACCCCACTCCAGTATTCTTGCCTGGGAGATCCCATGGACAGAAAATCCTAGTGGACTACAGTCCATGGGGTCGCAAAAGAGTTAGACATAACTTGGCGACTAAACAACAACAAATCCAAAAGTAACTATTAATACATTTTTTAATTAAAAGAAGTCTAAACGTGTAAATATTATTTAAAAAATCATTCTATCATCTATATAATCTTTTACAACTTGAGTTCTCCTTGTAAGGTTCTTGAGTTTTCTCTGACTCCAGCTTTTCTTATTTACTTAGCAGCAGACTCACAATCATTATCAGTTTATCATTTTTTCGTACAAAATAGGCCTGAGCAGGGTTCCACCACTCACCTGTCTTCACTGAGCTCTTGTTCCTAGAGCCCATCAGCCCATCTCCCCTTATATAGAGTCTCTGGCCTGCTTCCTCTTTCAAAAAGTGTTGACTTCATCCTCTTGGGAAGAGAGTTATGGCTAAGTCTTACAAATTATAATAATCATCAAAATAATTATAAAGACTTTGAACTTATACAGGGCCTTTTATTCAGGAATGTTCTGACATTTTGTAAACATTAGTCAATTAGATCCTGACCACACCTAAGAGGGCAGATCCTAGTTCTATTCATGTTGACACTTTCAGGTCCTGCATGAGTGGGTGCTCAGTATGTCTGAATCTTTTGCGACCCTATGGACTTTAGCCCACCAGACTCCTCTGTCCACGGAATTCTGCAGGCAAGAATACTGGAGTGGGCTGCCTTTCCTTCTCCAGGGGATCTTCCTAACCCAGGAATCAAACCCATGCCTCCCATGTCACCTGCATTACAAGGGGATGTTTTACTGCTGAGCTATCGGGAAAGCCCCTTCAGATCCTACATTTGTTTTTATTTTCACCAATTTCTAGGAAGGGGGTCAGGTAAGAGAAGGAAGTTAGGAAGGAAAGAAGGAAGAAGGAAGAAAGGGAGGGAGGAATTGAACTGAATTTGGAGTATTAGAAACTCTTATTTTTGGTTTGTATTTTAGGCAACAAGAGCCACGCCTTAGGTTGAATGATGCTCTTTTGTACTCATCAAGCTGGTTTTAGAAAAGGCAGAGGAACCAGAGATCAAATTGCCAGCATCCGCTGGATCATGGAAAAAGCAAGAGAGTTCCAGAAAAACATCTATTTCTGCTTTATTGACTATGCCAAAGCCTTTGACTGTGTGGATCACAATAAACTATGGACAATTCTGAAAGAGATGGGAATACCAAACCACCTGACCTGCCTCTTGAGAAATCTGTATGCAGGTCAGGAAGCAACAGTTAGAACTGGACGTGGAACAACAGACTGGTTCCAAATAGGAAAAGGAGTACGTCAAGGTGGTATATTGTCACCCTGCTTATTTAACTTATATGCAGAGTACATCATGAGAAATGCTGGACTGGAAGAAACACAAGCTGGAATCAAGATTGCCGGGAGAAATATCAATAACCTCAGATATGCAGATGACACTACCCTTATGGCAGAAAGTGAAGAGGAACTAAAAAGCCTCTTGATGAAAGCGAAAGAGGAGAGCGAAAAAGTTGGCTTAAAGCTCAACATTCAGAAAACGAAGATCATGGCATCTGGTCCCATCACTTCATGACTCCAATACTTTGGCCACCTCATGTGAAGAGCTGACTCATTGGAAAAGACTCTGATGCTGGGAGGGATTGGGGGCAGGAGGAGAAGGAGACGACCGAGGATGAGATGGCTGGATGGCATCACTGACTCGATGGACGTGAGTCTGAGTGAACTCCGAGAGATGGTGATGGACAGGGAGGCCTGGCGTGCTGCGATTCATGGGGTCGCAAAGAGTCGGACACGACTGAGCGACTGAACTGACCTGAACTGATACCTACAGTTTGTTCCTAAATGTCTACCCCAATAAATACTACAAGAGGGTTTATATGAAGTTTCAAGGAAAGACTCTTTGTTCCAGATTGCCCAAAGGATGAATTTTGTAATTAAAAGAGGGCGCCTCCTGCATCACCATGCCCTATGTCCCATTTCTACTGAATGGCTTTATTGCCACCAAACAGCCCCACTGTTTGCTCTGCGCCTATGGACAGGCTTCTCCCTCTGGTGGAAACACCCTTGGGGACCAGATTGGCGTCTCCTTAGTCTACAACCCCAGCATCTAATATCCTGCCCAGCACCTATGAGATGCTCGACCCATGGAATAAGGGGCTTGCTCGTTGGCTGACCTGCTGATAATCTATCTCCTCTGCATCCCCTGCCTTTTCCCAGCCCCCTGCTCTGCCGCAACTGGAATGTTGGCTCCATGAGAGCAGTGAACTTGGCAGCTTCATTCATGGCTGCATCCTCAGATTCTAGATCAGAGTCTGGCACATTGTGTGTATTCAGTAAATACTTGCTGAATCAGTCAATGCAGGAAGTGTTCCTTCAATCTCACCCAATCTCCAACCCCACATCCTGTCTTGGGTTCCATTTTGCCTGGAGGATATTTCAGCCTGAAAACAACTTGAGAGCAAAGGCTGGGTCTTTTCCCCTGTATTGTCTAAATGGCACCTAAGAGGTATTTGGCAGATGTTGCTGGAATGAATAAAAGAACCAATGGATATTTATGACTTGGGGAAGTCACTGACTCTGTATGTATGACCCAGACTTTGGAGACTGGGATTTCCTGGTTCTCTCCCCAGGGCAGAGCTGGTGGGGCTACAAGAGGGCAGGGTCTTCTGAGCAAGCATCCAGACCCAGAGACCAAGAGTTCCTGATTTTCACATTTGTGGAGAGGGTGTGAGAATGCTGATCTCCTCTCTGTTGTTGGCAGAGTTGGGATGAAAAGCAGGTAAATAGGAACTTCCCTAGTGATCCAGGGGTTAATACTTCACTTTCCAATGCAAGAAGTGCCATTTCAATCCTGATCTGGGAGCTGAGATCCCACATGCCTCATGGCCAAAAAAACCAAAACATAAGACAGAAGCAATATTGTAATAAATTCAATAAAGACTTTAAAAATGGTCCACATCAAGAAAAAACTTTTTTTAAAAAGAGATAAACAACATACCCTATTATAAACCGTATCCCTACCGAACCATGGAATCCTCTCTCTTTATTTTGTCTACAAAGGTCTAGCATACACCCATGACAACTCAAATTCATTAGAATGTGTGGAAATTTGGAAAAGCCCTGGGCTCATCTGTGAAGGCATCATGTCCCCAAGGCCCATCTAATCCAGTACTGAAGGTGCATATCAGCGTCTTGGAAGGCTCTCCCCTGGTTGGCAGCCTGCATGTTGCCTGGCAACAGCTCCACATAAATGATGCCCACTAATGCCCTCAGGCTTTGTTCAGTCTTCAGCAAGTCTCTATGGACAACCTTCCTTTCAAAGGCCTGGCGGACACCCCGCTGGGGAGCTGGGGGAAGTATTGGAAAAAATAGCTTTTTGAACTTGCTCTTAAGTGAGACTAAATAGAAACAGCTCAAGATATTTTCTGCCACACTTCTGTAATTCTGACAACAATTCCAATGTGTGTGTTTTGTTCTATTCAAGTAGTTCCGTGACACCAGCTGAGTCTTACAATTTAACTCAATTCTGATACTATCTACCTGGAAATCAGATCCCACAGATTAAGGTCTCAGTCCTATAAGACTGCCCTCTGTTCCCACCTCCAACTTCAGAAGCCAGTTGTAAGTTCAGGTTGTACCTGGGCTTCTGCCATATTGCTGTAGATCAGAGGTGCCAATGAACTCTCCATAGGTTCCATTAAATTGCTAGAAGGGTATAGAACTCAAGAACTTTTTACTTACAAGATCATCAGTTTGTTATAAAAGGTGCAACTCAGGAACAATGGGTAAGATGCCCTAGGGCAAGGGGTGGGGAAGGGATGGAGAGTGCCCCTTGTGCTGGGAACACTCTCCCTGAACTCCACAGGCTCACCAGCCCAGAAGCTCTGTGACTCCTCTCCTTCTGGGTTTTATGGAGGCTTCATTGTAGAGGCAGGATTGATTAAATCACTGGTTATTGGTGACTGAATTCAATCTTCAGCCCCTCTTCCCTCGGTGGGATTGGAAGTTCCAATCCTCTGATCACTTGATTGATTCCCTGGCAACCAGCCCCCATCCTTGGGGTCTTTCATTAAAATAACAAAAGACAACTTTATGGTTCTCATCACTGAGGAAATTCTAAGGGCTTTAGGCTTTAGGGGCTCTGTGTCCAGAAGGGGACAAATGGAGGGGCGGAGCTTGGAACCCAGGTTTAGGCTAAGAGCCTAACCTGTTTTGCCTTAGATGCTACTCCAGGTGGCATTCGATTCTTCTTCTTTTTAAATATTTATGCTTATTTATTTGGCTGCACTGTGTCTTCGATCTTCAATCCTCGTTGCAGCTTGCAAGCTTAGTTTTGGCATGCAGGATCTGGTTTCCTGACCCGAGTCTTAGCCACTGGACCACAAGGGAAGTCCCTTGGCAGCCCTTCTTTCCCTCCCCTGAGGCTGGTCCCAGACACACGCTTGGGGTGCAGTCTCACAGAATGTACCCCGTGGATACTGGGTGTGGCGTACTCACTCTGTGGGTAGGCTGAAGACGGCTTTCCTGTTTCCATATCCTGAAAGGATCTTTTTTGCTTTTCTAAGAACAAGGAAGAAACCTATCTGATCTGCTGTGCATCTGTAGAATCTTTTTATTCATTTGAAGAGATCCTATGGTCATATAAACCTTATTATCGCTCTTTCATGCATGCATGCATGCCCAGTCGCTTCAGTCGTGTCCAACTCTTTGAGACCCCATGGACTGTAGCCTGTGAGGCTTCTCTGTCCATGAGATTCTCCAGGCAAGAATACTGAAGTGGGTTGTCATGCCCTCCTCCAGGGAATCTTCCTGACCCAGGGACTGAACCTGCATCTCCTGCGTCTCCTGAATTGCAGGCGGATTTTGTACCACTGAGCCACTGGGGAAGCCTGTTCTTTAATGAAAGATTAGTCAAAACACCAGGAACAATAAAATCTATGCAACCTTTTTATCATACATTGAACACAGAATTTATGGATGATTTTTTTCTGTTTCTTTTCACAGTGTAGGATGCCGTCCTCAGAAAGAAAGGTCTACATTCTCATTTCAAAAGTCCATATCTTCCAGTTTTCAATGAAGTCAATGCGAAGGAAAGCTATTATTGAAATTTCAGTCTAAGAAACATTTGACTACCAAAAATTGTCGGATGGGAAAAGGTATCATGTCTAAATATGCTGCTGGTTGCTGCAAGGACAATTTGAAACCTAACTGCTTTTCTTGTCAGTGATTGCTGGCAGAAGAGAGATATTTTGATCAATCTTGCTCACAAGAAGCCTCCTGCCAGCTCTGGGGTTCAGAGAATTGTCTTGTTCTTAGTAGTCAAGCCCCAGTTCATTGAGAGGTTCTTCCATGCTCGTTTTTCTCTGGAGGAAAATCTTCTATTTTGCAAGACTACTTTTAAAATCTTTGGCTTGACACACTCCTAAATTATGAAGTCCCCTTGTGTGTTAAGAGCAAAGATTTAATACCAGTTTACAAACGTGTGAGTATCTATATAAATTCAGACATGTAAACACATCTTTTATTGGCTTTCCTCTTATACATAATAAAATATCCAAGAAAAATAATTCTCAATTGTCAAAAACTTCCATTACATGGACCAGAAAAATTTTTTTTCCTGAAAGCATTAGGGAGATTGTCTATGAATGAAGGCTGGATCTTTAATTTGTTCTGATTACTTCTAGTTTATATAAAGAAAAATAATAATTTGGCATTTGAATTATGAACCTGACATAGGCACTTTCGTGCATTTTATATTTATAGCCATATGATGCTTTTTCTCCAATAAGGGTGAAATAAAATATTGACCTTGTGTTAACAACAAAAAAAAAATACAAAAACAAGGCAAATAAAAAATGCCTAGGCTGGTTATAGAGAAAAGCAATTCCAGGAAGCAAGTAACAACGATATCCCTTTCAAAGTATTTCTGTCCATCCCTTAAATGAGTATTTACTTAATACCTGCAATGTGCCAACCACTGGGTTTATGCCAGGAATAAAATATTTAATAAGACACAGCCTCTGCCCTCAAGAAGTTCACTGCCATTTATTTACTGATGATTTTCTGACCTCTGTTGGGCTAAGGGGCTAAACTGCTGGCTCTTCCTGGAGCCAACATCCAGCCTTTCATGTACAGGTCATAAAACTCCATAGAATTTATTAGCCAGCCTATAACACACTGATGAAGTAACTCTGAATTCTTTGTCCACAGGCATGGAAGTGTGAGACCAATAAAACTGTCGTATTCAGTAACCAATAAAATTCCTGCAATTTAGTCACTAAGCAGACATCATCATTATCCTTATTTTATGGTTGAGACCAATATAATACTCAATAATGAAACAGTTTGTTCAGATGACCACATTAGCATGGGGGCAGAGGTCGGGTAAGGTGGACTTGTTTGCCTTCAACGTTATATCCTATAACTCCTCAGAGAAGATAGAGATCCTTTCTTAAATTTAATGGCATCTCTGAAGACTCCTGTGATTTCTGAACCTGCATCAGTCAAGGCCACAGAAAGTTGCTTATTATGTGGAGAACGCTGGCCCACTGTGGTTGTATAGAGGTGACGTTCTCCAGTGGTGGCTGCAACCCAGGGGTATGATGCATCCCTAGCAAGGCCGGGGAGGTTGTCTTTGATCAGGGAATGCCATTGATCAGGTCTGGGAATGGAGCTCTGTGTCGCATACCTCGGGGATTTGCATTCAGGAATGGAGGACATTAGATGCTCTGAGCATGGAGCTCCCAGGGGTTACTATCCAAAATCAGATCCTGAGGGGAAGCCTGGATCATGGAGTCACCAATGTCAAGTTCAGGGTGACCCTGGAAAATCTGAGATGGAGATTTATCTAGGTAGTAGGATATGTTGCCTTAGGAATATAGAGACCAGTCTCGGGAGCTCCTCATTTACAGCCAGTAATTCCAAGCCATCTATGGCCTCTGAAATAGTGGCCAGTTGAGTAACCAGAGGGAATAAGAAAGTTCTTATGGTTTGTAGATATTCCCTTGAGAATAACTGCCTCATGTCTGCATCAAAAGGAGTGTGCCAGAAGCTGGCTAGGGCTTCCCGTCCCCTGGTTCTGAATTAACTTTAACTTGGGCTGAGGCACATCAGTTGGCTATTCTGTCTTGTGATTCCTTCAAATAAGAATTAATTCTGGGATCCACTAGACTTGTGGACCTGAATGTCCAATTGTGTTGTTTAATTCTAAAGTTTCTATTTGCTTTTTGTACCTTTAAAAATTATTTTCTTTTGCTGAGACTGTCTACTTATCTGCTGAGACTTTTTTGTTTGTTTGTTTCAAGCAAGCATGTTTTTGAAGGATTTAGAAATCTTTGTCAGATACATCTACCGTCTCTGTCCTTTGGGTATGGGCATCTACTGACTCTCATTCATTTGGAGATCTCACTAGTTCTTGGTATGATGGTGATTTTTAGTTGAAATCTGGACATTTGAGGTATTATGTTATGAGACTCTGGATCTTATTTAAACCTGTTTTAACTAGGGGGCTTCCCAAGCAGGCAGTGGTAAAGAATCTGCCTGCCAATGCAGGAGACGTAAGTTTGATCCCTGGGTCAGGACGATCCCCTGGAGTAGGAAATGGCAACCCACTCCAGTATTCTTGCCTGAAATATTCCATGGACAGAGGAGCCTGGTGAGCAAAATCCATGGTGTCACAAAGAGTCTGACACAACTGAGCTACTGAGCACACACATTAATAGCTCCCTCGGACACTGGCTCAACAAGGAAAGGTGCCATGTCTTTACTGCTAGGTGGGGTTGGAAGTTCAGGGTCCTCACTCAGTCTCCACTGACACCCTGTGAGGAGCGGATCCTTATTACTGTTGTGCAGGGGTGAGGGGGGTGGGTTCCCAAGCAGGCCTCTGCCGACATCTCCCCAGCTGGGAAGAGGCCCTGCTGTGACTCTCACATTGGGTGGGGTGACCTCATTACCCCTGCGTGGTAAAGTCCTGAGCTTTCATTAGACCCACACAGACTCAGCTCCACTGGAGAGAAGGTGCTCATTACTGTCAGCTGATGGCGGAAGTCTCCAGGGACACCTCGGTGAGAGCAGGACATTCATGAGCCCCGTTGGGGTTAAAGTCCCAGCTTCCTTCCTGAACCACAACTTGGGGAGCAATTGAGCCCCTTGTTACAGCCTGGCCAGGGGGAAGATCTAAGCTCCCTGGTCAGCCTCTGCTGCTAGGGGTGGCGCTAGAGTTTGATCTCTGTTTTTGCCTGGAGTAGAGTGGTAATTGTCAGAAGTTGTCTGCTTTGCCAGGTTGCTCCTTTCTTGGTCCTCCACTTAGACACAGCAGATTTTGTCAAGGTCTTTTGCAGGAGGGAAGGGAGATTTTCTGGGATCATGGGTGTTTTCAGGTTGCTGGTTTCTTCTGCAAAGTCTGGCATCTATAGAGCAAAACCAAACCAAAAACAAAGCAGAAGAAAACAAACAAAACCCAGGGAACTCACTGCCATGTCATTCTTCAGGTCATGAGCCAGTCTGCCTTCTTGACCTTTCAGTTTTTTAATGGTGTTTTTTTTTTTTTTTTGGTTGGTTAGTTTTGGTTTTGTGATTTTATTTTATTGAAGTATGGTGGCGCTAGTGGTAAAGAATCCACCTGCCGATGCAGGAGACATAAGAAATGTGGGCTCCATCCCTGGATCGGGAAGATTCCCTGGAGGAAGACATGGCAACCTACTCCAGTATTCTTGCCTGGACAGGGAAGCCTGGCAGGCTATGGTCCAAGGGGTCAAAAAGAGTTGGACGTGACTTAGCAGCTAAACAGCAGTAGCGTCACTTCTACGGAGCAGTGGAAAGTCTTAGAGCAGGTAAGGTAACTTGTGCTGAGCAGGCAAGCTCTGATTGGTTGACCTGACCCTTCCTTTAATGGGAGAGCTGGAGGTAGAAAACTTAGCATGAACAATTCCATGTTAGGCTTAATATGGTTCTTTTAACAGTGGTTAAGTAAAAATAGGTTGTCAGGAAAGTTAAATGGTATATATATAATAAGCATCTAGGACAGTACTAGATGCATAGTTATGTTCTATGTCTTTACAGCAGTGGTTTTCAGTGGCTAATCATTAGAGCCCCATGGAGAGCTTTAAAAAACATCGAGATGCCCGTGCCATGTTCCAGGCCAATTACCTTGGAATCTCTTGGGTTTGGGCCCAGGCATGGGTACTGTTTGAAGAGCAAAGAAGACCATGTCTTAATCCCCAGAACCTGTGACTTGTTTTCTGGATGTATGTTACCAGAAGGGAATCAAGGCAGCGGGTGGAATTAAGGTTGCCAACTAAGCAACTGACCTTAAAATAGGTAGACTATTTTGGATTATCCACGTGGATCCAGTGTATTTTCAGGGATCTTTGACTGTGGAAGTGGGAGGCAGAGGAGTCAGTGTCAGAGATGCTATCAGGCATCAATCCTTATGAAGACGGAGTAAAGGGCCCCTAGCCGACGAATGCGGAGAAGGCAATGGCACCCCACTCCAATACTCTTGCCTGGAAAATCCCATGGACAGAGGAGCCTGGTGGGCTGCAATCCATGGGGTTGCAAAGAGTCAGACACGACTGGGCGACTTCACTTTCACTTTTCACTTTCACGCACTGGAGAAGAAATGGCACTTTCATGCACTGGAGAAGAAATGGCACTTTCACGCACTGGAGAAGAAATGGCAACCCACTCCAGTGTTCTTGTCTGGAGAATCCCAGGGACAGGGGAGCCTGGTGGGCTGCTGTCCATGGGGTCACACAGAATCGGACACGACTGAAGCGACTTAGCAGCAGCAGCAGCCGAGGAATAATGCAGCCTCTAGGTGGAAAAGACAAGAAAATGGATTCTCTATGGAGCATCCAGAAAGAGGCCAGCCTTGCTGACCCTTAGGCTTGAGCCCAGTGAGTGCCCCAGACTTCTGACCTCCAGAACTGTCTGTGGGTTTTGGCCACTGTGTTGGCGGTAGTTTTTATGACAGCAACAAGAAACTGAGATGTGCAACCAAGGTTAAGAACCACAATAAAAAACAAATAAACCAAAACCCTCTCTGCTGATGAGTTTCTGTGGGTCTCAGCCATCATTTGTCAAAATCTTTTCTCGAAATCTTTTGAGGAATGTGGCTTTGCCTGAGAGGAAGTGAGTTTCTGTGGCTGTTTCACTGTTTCCAGTTCTTTTTATTTCTAAATTTTAAAAATAGAGATAAAATTTACATAGAACATGTAAGTTTAAGGTATATGCATTGATTTGATACAACTACATATGGAAATTTGGTTACCCCCATAGTTTTATTTTTTTATTATTTATTTTTAAAATACGTAAGTATATATTTATTTATTTGGCTGGGTCGGGTCTTGATTGTGGCAGGCAGGGTCCTAAGCTGGGGCATGGCAACTCTTAGTTGCAGCATGTGGGATTGAGTTCTCTGACCAGGGATTGAACCCCAGTCCCCTGCGTTGGAAATTTGGAGTTTGAGCCACTGAACCCCCAGGGAAGTCCCACCACCATGGTTTTAGCTAATGTGTGTATCATGACATATATTTTGCATTTCTTTTTTGTGATAAGAGCAATTAAGATCTAGTCTCTTACCAATTTAGATGTAATACAGTATTGTTGACTGACTTCCCTGGTGGTACAGATGGTAAAGTATCTGCAGGAGACCTGGGTTTGATCCCTGGGTTGGGAAGATCCCCTGGAGAAGGAAATGGCACCCCACTCCAGTACTCTTGCCTGGAAAATCCCATGGACAGAGGAGCCTGGTAGGCTAGAGTCCACAGTGTTGCAAAGAGTCGGACATGACTGAGCGACTTCACGTTCACTTTCTACTGTTGACTATGATCACTGTACCATTTATTGGATCACCAGAGCTTATTCATCTTCTAGTTGCAGGACTGTGCCCTTTAACACATCCCCCAAATTCCCCCACCCACCAGCCCTTGGCAATCATCATTCTACTCTTAAAAAAAAAAAGAGTTTGGTGTTTTTATTTATTTGGCCGCAGCGTGCGGCATGTGGGATTACAGCTCGCTGACCAGGGAGCAACCCTGAATTGGGAGTCTTAACCACTGGACCCCCAGGGAAGTCCTGAGTTGGCATTTTCAGATTGCACAGATGAAAGATATCACAGTTTACCTCACTCAGCATAATGCCTTCAAGGTCCATCCATATTATTGAAATGACAGGATTTCCTTCTTTTTTTGATTTAATTTTCTTAACACCAAAAACATTTAGTATTGGGGTACAGCCAATTAGCAATGTTGTGATAGTTTCAGGTGAACAGTGGAGGGACTCAGCCATAAATATACATGCGTCCATTCTCCCCTAAACCCCCCTCCCATCCAGGCTGGCACATAACCTTGAGCAGAGTTCCTTGTGCTATACAATAGGTCTTTGTTGGTTATCCATTTTAAATATAGCAGTGTGTACATGATCTTCCCAAAGTCCTTAACTATCCCTTCCCCCCCAGCAATCATGAGTTCATTTTCTAAGTCTGTGAGTCTCTTTCTGTTTTGTAAGTTCATTTGTATCATTTCCTTTTTGATTCCACATATGAGGGATGTCATGATTCATATATTTCTCCTTCTCTGACTTTACCCAGTATGACACTCTTTATGTCCATCCGTGTTGCTGCAAATGGCCTTGTTTCATTCTTTTTAATGGCTGAGTAAAATTCCGTTGTGTGTGTGTATATATATATATATATAATATTATATATATATAGGTACACCACATCGTCTTGATCCATTCCTCTGTCAATAGACATTTAGGTTGCTTCCATGTCTTGGCTATTGCGAATAGTGCTGCAGTGAACATTGGGCTGCACGCGTTCTTTGGGGCCCTGTCTTTCTTTGGATTCATGCCCAGGACTACAAGGTCATATGGTAGTTCTAGTTTTAGTTTTTTAAGGAACCTCCACACTGTTCTCCATAGTGGCTGCCCCAATTTACATTCCCACCAACAGTGGAGGAGGGTTCCCTTCTCTCCACACCATCTCCAGCATTTGTTGTTTGTGGATTTTTTTGATGTTAGTCGTTCTGACTGGTATGAAGTGATATCTCATTGTCGCTTTGACCTGCATTTCTCTAATAACTAGTGATTTGAACATCTTTTCATGTGCCTACTGGTCATCTGTATGTCCTCTTTAGAGAAATGTCTATTCAGGTCTTCTGCCCATTTTGAGTGGATTGTTTGTTTTGATGCTATTAAGTGTCATGAGCTATAAATTTTGGAGACTAATCCCTTATCGGTGACATGATTTGCAAATATTTTCTCCCAATCTGTGGGTTGTCTTTTTGTTGTGCTTATTGTTTCCTTTGCTGTGCAAAAGCTTTTAAGTAGATCCCATTTGTTTATTTTTGCTTTTATTTCCATTATTCTGGGAGATGGATTTAAAAAGTTTTTTGCTGTGATTTATGTCAGAGAGTGTTCTGCCTAGGGATTTCCTTCTTTCTCCTGGCTGAATAATATTTCACTGTGTATATATGTATATATACATACATACATGTATATACACACACATCTTCTTTATCCACTGACAGGTTGTTTCCATATCCTGGTTATTGTGAATATTGCTGCAATAATCTTGAGAATGCAGATCTGTTTTTGATTTCCTCTTTTCATTTCCTTTGGATATACACCTAGAGGTGGGATGTCTGGTTCATATGGTATTTTTTTTATTTTTTGACCATGCTGTGCAGCATGCAGAATCCTAATTCCCTGACCGGGGATCAAACCTGCACCCATTGGAAACATAGAGTCTTAACCACTGGACTGCCAGTGAAGTCCTCATATGTTCTGTGTAATTTTTTGAGGAAATTCCATACTGTTTTTCAGTGTGGCTTCACCAATTTACATTCCTGCCAAGAGTCTAAAAAAATAAAAGTGTCAGTTGCTTAGTCTTGTCCAACTCTTTGCTATCCCATGGACTGTAACCCACCAGGCTCCTTTGTCCATGGGGATTCGCTGGGCAGGATTACTGGAGTGGCTTGCCATGCCCTTCTTCAGGGAATCTTTTTGACCAAGGGATCAAACCCAGGTCTCCTGCATTGCTGGCAGATTCTTTACCATCTGAGCCATCAGGGATGAACATCTTTTCATGTGCCTGTTGGCCACTCAGATGTCTTCTTTGGACATTTGGGAAAATGTCTATTCAGTTCTTCTGTCCATTTTTTAAATTGGATTGTTTGTTTTCATGTTATTGAGTTATACGAATTTATAAAATATATTTTGGACATTAATCCCTTATCTGATACATGGTTTGCAAATATTTTCTCCTATTCCATAGGTTGGTTTTGCACCTTGTTGGTGATTTCTTTTGCTGTGCAGAAGCTTTTTAGTTTGATAAAAAGCTTGTTGATTTTTGGGTTTGTTGTTTGTGCTTTTGGTGTCCTAGTCAAAAATAATCATTGCCAAGGCTAATGTTAAAGAGCTTCTTCCCTGTGTTTTCTTGGAGTTTTACAATATTGGGTCTTATGTTTAAATCTTTAATCTACTTCAAGTTTATTTTGGTGAGTAGTGTAAGATAAGGATCCAATTTCATTTTTGTTTTGCTTATGGTTATACAGTTTTCCAAACACTATTTATTGATTATCCTTTTCCCACTGAATGTTCTTGGTCCTCTTGTCAAATAGTTGACAATATATGCTTTGTCAAATATATTCTGAGGGATTCCCTAATAGCTCAGTTTGTAAAGAATTTGCCTGCAATGCAGGAGGCCCTGGTTCATTTCCTGGGTCAGGAAGATCTGCTGGAGAAGGGGTAGGCTACCCACTCCACTATTCTTGGACTTCCCTTGTGGCTCAGCTGGTAAAGAATCCACCTGCAATGTAGGAAACCTGGGTTTCATCCCTGGGTTGGGAAAATCCCCTGGAGAAGGGAAAGGCTACCCACTCCAGTATTCTGGCCTGGAGAATTGCATGAATTGTAAAGTCCATGTGGTTAAAAAGAGTTGGACACGACTGAGCAACTTTCACTTTCACTTCACTTCACTTTATTTCTGAGCTCCCTATTTAATTCCATTGGTCTATGTTTCTAGCACCATGCTGATGTAATTATTAGTGGTTTGTAGTATAGTTGAAATAAGGAAGTGTGATGCTTCCAATTTTCTTCTTTCTTGGAGTGCTTTGTCTTCCATGATTCCTTACAAATTTCAAGATTATTTTTTCTACTTTTGTAAAATATGCCATTGGGAATTTTGATAGAATTGCATTAAATCTATAGATGACTTTGGATAGTATGGACCAAACACAAAATTAAATCAACTATCAGTTCAGTTCAGTTCAGTCGCTCAGTCGTGTCCGACTCTTTGCGACCCCATGAATCACAGCACGCCAGGCCTCCCTGTTCATCACCATCTCTCAGAGTTCACTCAGACTCACATCCATCGAGTCAGTGATGCCATCCAGCCATCTCATCCTCGGTCGTCCCCTTCTCCTCCTGCCCCCAATCCCTCCCAGCATCAGAGTCTTTTCCAATGAGTCAACTCTCCGTGTGAGGTGGCCAAAGTACTGGAGTTTCAGCTTTAGCATCATTCCTTCCAAAGAAATCCCAGGGCTGATCTCCTTCAGAATGGACTGGTTGGATCTCCTTGCAGTCCAAGGGACTCTCAAGAGTCTTCTCCAACACCACA
>SJYT01048660.1:201324-222641 GCA_006410635.1 Cephalophus harveyi | reverse complement strand
TGATTATACAGTGGAAGTGAGGAATAGATTTAAGGGCCTAGATCTGATAGATAGAGTGCCTGAAGAACTATGGAATGAGGTTCGTGACATTGTACGGGAGACAGGGATCAAGACCATCCCCATGGAAAAGAAATGCAAAAAAGCAAAATGGCTGTCTGGGGAGGCCTTACAAATAGCTGTGAAAAGAAGAGAGGCGAAAAGCAAAGGAGAAAAGGAAAGATATAAGCACCTGAATGCAGAGTTCCAAAGAATAGCAAGAAGAGATAAGAAAGCCTTCTTCAGCGATCAATGCAAAGAAATAGAGGAAAATAACAGAATGGGAAACACTAGAGATCTCTTCAAGAAAATTAGAGATACCAAGGGAACATTTCATGCAAGGATGGGCTCAATAAAGGACAGAAATGGTATGGACCTAACAGAAGCAGAAGATATTAAGAAGAGGTGGCAAGAATACACAGAAGAACAGTACAAAAAAGATCTTCACGACCCAGATAATCATGATGATGTGATCACTAATCTAGAGCCAGACATCTTGGAATGTGAAGTCAAGTGGGCCTTAGAAAGCATCACTACGAACAAATCAACTATAATAAACAAAATTTTGAAAGAGATCAGTTATGTTTCTATACACTAACAGTGAAATATGTCCCAATTACAATAGTATAAAAAACAATACTTAGGGCTAAATTTAATTGAGGGAGTGAAAGATCAGGAAAATGAAAACCACAAGACTTTGACAAAAGAAATTTAAGACAATGTAAACAGATGGAATTAATGTGTTCGTGTATCATGTATCTCCTGTGTTCATGTATCAGAAGAATTAATATTGTTAAAGAGACCTGGTTTCTATCCCTGGGTTGGGAAGATCCCCTGGAGGAGGGCATGACAGCCCAATCCAGTATTCTTGCCTGGAAAATCCCTATGGACAGAGTAGCCTGGTGGGCTACAGTCCATGGGGTCACAAAGAGTTGGACATGACTGAGTGACTAAGCACAGCACATAAGTGATATCATGTAATATTTGTCTATTTCTTCCTGACTTATTTTACTTATTATGACAAGCTCTGGATCCATCCATGTGGCTGCAAATGGCATTTCATTCTTTATGACTGAGTAATATTTCATTACACATATAAACCATACCACACACACACATATACTGTGTCTTCTCTATCCATTCATCTGTTGATGGACATTTAGGTTTCTTTCATGTCCTGGCTATTAGAAATAGTGCTGCTTTGAACTTTTAGATGCAAGTAATTTTTCAAATGAAAGTTTTCATCTTTTCTGGATATATGCTCAGGAGTGGGATCTGGATCATATGGTAACTATTTTTAGTTTTAGTTTTTTAAGGAGATTCCATACTGTTGTCCATGGTGGTTAGACCATTTTACATTCCTACCAATAGAGTGGGAAAGTTCTTTTCCCTCTAGCATTTACTATTTGTAGACTTCATAATGATGGCCATTCAGACTGGTACGAGGTAATACTCATTGTAATTTTGGTTTGCATTTCTATAATAATTAGAGATGTTGACCATCTTTTCATGTGCCTATTAGCCATCTGTATGTCTTCTTTGGAGAAATGGCTATTTAGGTCTTCTGTCTATTTTTTGATTGAGTTGTTTGGTATTTTGATATTGAGTTGTATGAGACAGCATTTGTCTGAGACAGCATTTGTGTATTTTGGAAATCAAGCCCTTGTTGGTTGCACTGATTGCAAATTTTTACTCCCAGTTCATAGGCTGTCTGTTCATTTGTTTCCTTTGCTGTGCAAAACCTTCTAAATTTGATTAGGTCCCATTGGTTTATTTTTTTCTATCTTTTGCCTTGGGAGACTGACTTAAGAAAATATTGCTATGATTTACAAAACATTTCAGAGAATGTTTTACTTGTGTTCTCTTCTAGGAGTTTTATGGCATCATGTCTTCTATTAAGCCATTTTTAGTTTATTTTTTGTGTATGATGTGAAGGAGTGTTCTAATTTCATTGATTTACATGCAGCTATCCAGCCTTCTTAACACCACTTGCTGAAGAGACTATCTTTTCTCCATTGTATATTCTTGCCTCCTTTATTGAAGATTAATTGACCACTGGTGTTTGGACTTATTTCTGGGTTCTGTATTCTGTTTCATTGATGTATATGTCTATTCTTGTGGCAGTACCATGCTGTTTTGATTACTGTAGCTTTGTATTATTGTCTGAAGTCTGGAAGGGTTATACCTCCAGCTTTCATTTCTTTCCTCAAGATTGCTTTGACAGTTTTGGTCTTTTGTAGTTTCAAATAAATTTAGGACTATTTGATCTAGTCCTGTGAAATATCATGGGGAATCTGATAGGAATCACATTAAATCTGTAGATTGCTTTGGACAGTATGGCCATTTTAACTATATTAATTCTTCCACTTCAAGAGCATGGGATATCTTTTTATTTCTTAGGATCATCTTTGATTTCCTTTATCAACGGAAACATAATTGATTTCTGTAGGTTGATTTTTATATTCTACAATGTACTAAATTTATATAGTTTCAGTAGTTTTTTTATTGACTCTTTAGGATTTTCTTTATAAGAGATCATGTGTGCATGCTTAGTCATATCTGACTCTTTGCAACCCCTTAGACTGTAGCCCACCAGGCTCCTCTGTCCATGGGATTTACCAGGTAAGAATAATGGAGTGGGTTGCCATTTCTTACATCTCCTGCATTGCAGGTGGATTCTTTACTGCTTGAGTCATTGGGGAAACCCACAAGAGATCATATTATCTATGCTATGCTACTGTGTTCATTTGCTTCACTGTGTCCAACTCTTTATGGCCCCATAGACTGTAGCCCACCAGGCTCCTTTGTCCATGGAGTTTTCCAGGCAAGAATGCTGGATCGGGTTGTCTTTTCCTTCTCTAGGGGGATCTTTCCAACCCAGGGATTGAACTCGCATCTCTTATATCTCCTGCATTGGCAGGTGGATTCTTTACCACTAGTGCCTCCTGGTAAGCCCCATATTATCTATGAAAGTGAAAGTGAAGTCGCTCAGTCGTGTCCGACTCTTTGCCACCCCATTGGACTGTAGTCTACCAGGCTCCTCCGTCCATGGGATTTTCCAAGCAAGAGTACTGGAGTGGGTTGCCATTTCCTTCTCCAAGAGATCTTCCCAACCCAGGGACTGAACCCCAGTCTCCTGGAATGTAGGCAGACACTTTACCGTCTGAGCCACCAGGGAAGTCATAGTATAATATATTATCTATAAATAATGACAATTTTGCTTCTTCCTTTCTGAATGAATGCCTTTCATTTTTTGTCTAAGTGATCTAGCTAGAACTTCTAGTACTATGTTGGATAAGAGTGGTGAATGTGGGCACTTGTCTTGTTCCTAATGTTATAGGAAAAGCTTTCAGTCTTCCATCACTGATAATGATGTTAGCTGTGGGCTTTCATATATGGCCTTTATGCTGAGGTACATTCCTTCTATACATAATTTGTTGAGCTTTTACCATATGATTTTTATCTTTCATTCTATTAAAGTGTTGTATCTCATTTATTGATTTATGTATGTCAAACCAGCCTTGCATCCCAGGTATAAATTCCACTTGGTCACGGTGTATGATCCTTTTAATGTGTTATTGAATTAGATTTCTCAATACTTTGAGAACTTTTGAATCTATATCCATCAGGGATATTGGTCTGTAGTTCTTTCTTATAGTGTCCTTATCTGGCTTTGGTATCGGGGTAATTAATGCTAGCCTCATAAAATGAGTTTGGAAGTGATTCCTCTTTGATTTTTTGTAAAAGTTTGAGAAGGACTGGCACTAATTATCCTTTATATGTTTGGTGGAATTTGCCAGTAAAGCTTTTTTCCCTCTGGCTGTTTTTAAGATTCTCTTTGATATACGACATTTTCATTATATCTTAGAGAAGTGGTTAGGGGAGAACAAAGAAAAAATAATAGGATAGATCATTAGACTTTCTTAATTCTGTTTTCTTTGTTCTCCACTAATTGTGTTATTTCAGAGTTCCAATCCTCTGGCTCACTTTTCCTGTCTTCCATTAGGTCTACTTTGCTGTACATGTTTTATATCGCATTTTTCATTTTATTCACTGAATTTGTCACCTCCAGAATTTGTCTGGTCCTTTTTTTTTAAATGATTTCTCTTTGTTAAATTTCTCATTTTTCATGTATTTTCCTGATTTCATTGAATTGTCTGTGTTTTCTTGTAGCATACTGGATTTTCCTCAGAACTGCTGTTTCAAACTCTTTATCAGCCTGATCTCAAAATTCCATGTCATTGAGTTCAGTTATTGGAGGATTCCTGTTTTCTTTTGGTGATGGTATTTTTCATGTTCCTGGGAGTTTTGCAGCTTTTGCAATGAAGTAGTTGTTGTTCAGTGGCTAAGTCGTGTCCAACTCTTTACAATTCACAGCTTATGGTGAACAGTGAATGGTGCCTCCAGATTCGTGGTCTCCAAAGGAGAAGATTTAACTCCAGGACCAAAGAGAGACTCAGTCACTCAGAGCATTGTGTAGATTTAAAGTGAAAGTGACAGAAAAAGCTTCTGACAGAGACATCAGAAGGAGGCAGGAGAGTACACGCCTCACTAGTTTAAGTGGGACTTTATTCTCAACTAGCTGCTGAGAATAGATTAAAAAATACCTAAAGACTGTGAGAATTTTGCCCAGACCCTTTCCTGTAACATACATCCTGGGATGACATCAGCACGAGATTAGCCAGAAGGAACGGGTTAACCCAGAGCTCAAAGCTGTGGAAGTTTTTACCCAGACCTTCTCCCACGACATACATCCGAAGCTCAAAAAAAGGAATGTCCTTGAACAAGAGATACTGCTGCCTACGAGGCCTACTTGTCTAAAGCAAAAGAATGTGAAAAAGAAAGAATGTTTACCTCCTCCTTAAAGGGGCCTTAGGCTTGGACTCCTTATCAACCTGCTGAAGTTAACTTTCTCACGACCCCATGAACTGTAGCATGCCAGGCTCTTCTGTCCTCCACTCTCTCCTGGTGTTTGCTCAGACTCATGTCCATTGGGTTGATGATGCTATCTAACTATCTCACCCTCTGCCGCCCCCTTCACCTTTTGACTTCAGTATTTTCCAGGGTCTTTTCCAATGAGTCGGCTCCTCTCCTCAAATCTTTACCAGTCACCTTCAGGTGGGATATATTCTTCATTGTCCTGTTACATATGGATTTTCTCTGACCCTGTATGGGTACACCTGCTCCACACTTTCTCCCTTTTGTGATGGAATTTTTAAGCTTTTATGCCTTCTCTGGTTCTTACAGAACGGACTTCCCTGGTGACTCAGACGGTAAAGCGTCTGCCTACAGTGCGAGAGACCCAGGCTCAATTCCTGGGTCAGGAAGATCTCCTGGAGAAGGAAATGGCAACCCACTCCAGTACTCTTGCCTGGAGAATCCCATGGACGGAGAAGCCTGGTAGGCTACAGTCCATGGGGTCACAAAGAGCCGGACACGGCTGAGTGACTTCACCTTCACCCTCACCTGGTTCTTACAACTCATCAGGTTGGCCTCTGGAAACCTTTCTCCGTTTGCGAGAAGGTGGCGCTACAGCACAAGATTGAGGTTTCTTGTCCAGACTCTGGTCAGATTTTTCTGAAAATACTCTGGCCATTGCAGTCAGTAGCACACGCAGAGTGTCCACTGCAGAGTAGGGGTGGGGGTGGGGGGGGGGGCGGGGCGGGGGCGGGGGGGGGGACTGTCTCTTATACACATCTGGTGGGGGCGGGGCGTGTGGCTTCAGCACTCAGGGCTTTGGGGGTACCTGCAAGTCCAGTGGGGAGGTCTTCAGGTGAGCTTCCCAGAGGCTCATGAGCAGACTTCTTGCCGGAATCCTGAGCACAGTCAGTGGGAACCATGTCCCTTTAATGCCCTTTGATACTCTTAAATCTTTTTTTATCGGCGAATAGTTGATTTACAATGCTGTGTTAGTTTTGGGTGTACAGCAAAATGAATCAGTTATACATATACATATATCCACTTTTTAAAAGATTCTTTTCCCATATAGGTCATTACAGAGTATGGAGTAGAGTTCCCTGTGCTAGATGTGCGTGCGTGCGAAGTTGCTTCAGTTGTGTCCAACTCTTTGTGACGATTTGGACTGTAGCCTGCCAGGTTTCTCTGTTCCTGGGATTCTCCAAGAAAGAATACAGGAGTAGGTTGCCATGCCCTCCTCCAGTGGATCTTCCTGACCCAGGCATCGAACCTGCATCTCTTATGTCTCCTGCATTGGCAGGTGGGTTCTCTACCACGAAGCCCACAGTAGGTCCTTATTAGTTATCTATTTCTGTTCAATATTCTTATCTGCCTCTTTTCTGATTTTCTCCATCTCTCCAGTCCTGGAGGCCCTGCCTCAGTACTCGAGGTGCTGCTGGAGAGAAATGGGTTTGTCCAGCAGCGTCCTGCACAGCCAGGACACCCAGGTACTCACACACTGGTCTCCTTTCCCCCTGGGAGAGAGGTTGTTGCTGGTTAGTTCAGCCCTGCAGGGCATTGCTTTGGGAGGGGCAGCACTGGAAAAATTCTTCTTACCCCCTCCAATGCATCCAAATCCATACTTCTTTTCTTTTTTCCCTCCAGTAGTGTGTTGGACTCTCTCCTCTGGAAGGCTGGACATCCCTGGGTGTCTGCCCAGGTTAGCACTCTGCAGGTCTTACCTGACCATGGCTGGGAGGGGTTGGGGCAGTTCCCCAACTCTGTTGGCTCCACAGCCTGTACCAAGGTCTGCCTATTACCAGATGTATGGGCAGTGAGACTCCTCCTGGACCCCTTGGCTTGTGGTGGTGGATCCCACAGCTCCCACTGAGGTACTTTTGTTTGTGGATGGATGGGTGATTAGCTGTTGTCGTTGTTTCTAAGGTTTTTTTTTTTAAGGTTTATTTGGCTGCACCGGGTCTCTGCTGCTGCTCAGGCTACTCTCTGGTTGCGGTGCATGGGCTTCTCACTGCACTGGCTCCTCTTGTTGTGGAGCATAGGCTCTAGAGCATTCGGGCTTCAGCAGTCGCAGCACGCGAGCTCAGTAATTGTGGCTCTCAGGCTCTAGGGCACAGGCTCAGCAGGTACAGCACATGGGCTTAGTTGCTCCACGTATGTGGGATCTTCCCAGACTAGAGATTTGAACCTGTGTCCCCTGCATCGGCAGGTGAATCCTTTACCACTGAGCCACCAAGGAAACCCAGTTGTTGTTTTATAAAGGGACAATAAGCAGGGACATCTCACACCATGTAATGCTGGGGTCATTTCCCATTTCCAGTTTTCACAGTCAGGACTTCACCTTACGAGATTCAGCCTGCTTTAGTTTTATTTTTGTCTTTCTGAAGGACCACACTCTTCTTTTTCCTGTGCAATTTGAAACACACAGTTAGAAAAACACAGTTGTAAATAATGGGTTTCTTTACAAGGATGCTAATGACTAGTACAAAATTATTTAAGTCAGATGGCTTAAAAATACATGAAACAAGAATTTATATCATATGTAAAAAAAAGGGCATGCCCTACATTACACTTAATGGAAGAAAGATTAGAAAAGTCTAAGACAGTCTCATGAAGGGGGAATGTATTAATTTGTTTGCTTGGAGGGATCTGGAAAGAGGACACTGAGGAAGCTGGGCCACTCACAGAACGGGTGCAAAGTGGAGAGGAAAGATCTTGGCAGTGATCTGAGGGAAGGGAAGTCTTCTGACAGACCTGCACTGTCCAAGAAACCCAGACACCATGTGTCCTCTCCTACCTCACCAACCCCTTCCCCCAAACCAATGCAAACCCCTTACTCCGTCAGCTGTTTTCCCAATCAGTTGAAACACGACACTTTAAAATTGGAAGTACTTTTCTCCATTGTATATTCTTGCCTCCTTTGTCAAAGATAAGGTGTGTGGATTTATCTCTGGGCTTTCTATTTTGTTCCATTGATCTATATTTCTGTCTTTGTGCCAGTACCATACTGTCTTGATGACTGTAGATTTGTAGTATAGCCTGAAGTCAGACAGGTTGATTCCTCCAGTTCCATTCTTCTTTCTCAAGATTGCTTTGGCTATTTGAGGTTTTTTGTATTTCCATATATATTGTGAAATTATTTGTTCTAGTTCTGTGAAAAATACCATTGGTAACTTGATAGGGATTGCATTGAATCTATAAAATGCTTTGGGTAGTATATTCATTTTCACTATATTGATTCTTGCAATCCATGAACATGGTATATTTCTCCATCTATTTGTGTCCTCTTTGATTGCCTTTATCAGTGTTTTATAGTTTTCTATATATAGGTCATTTGTTTCTTTAGGTAGATATATTTCTAAGTATTTTATTTTTTTTGTTGTTGCAATGGTGAATGGAATTGTTTGCTTAATTTCTGTTTTCTCATTGTTAGTGTATAGGAACACTTTCTAACACCACACACAAAAATAAACTCAAAATGGATTAAAGATCTAAATGTAAGACCAGAAACTATAAAACTCCTAGAGGAAAACATAGGCAAAACACTCTCCAACATAAATCACAGCAGGATCCTCTATGACCCACCTCCCAGAGAAATGGAAATAAAAGCAAAAATAAACCAATGGGACCTAATTAAACTTAAAAGCTTTTGCACAATGAAGGAAACTATAAGCAAGGTGAAAAGACAGCCTTCAGAATGGGAGAAAATAATAGCAAATGAAGCAACTGACAAAGAATTAATCTCAAAAATATACAAGCAACTCCTGCAGCTCAATTCCAGAAAAATAAATGACCCAATCAAAAAATGGGCCAAAGAACTAAATAGACATTTCTCCAAAGAAGACATACAGATGGCTAACAAACACATGAAAAGATGCTCAACATCACTCATTATCAGAGAAATGCAAATCAAAACCACAATGAGGTANAACTCCTGCAGCTCAATTCCAGAAAAATAAAAGACCTAACCAAAAAGTGGGCCAAAGAACTAAACAGACATTTCTCCACAGAACACATACAGATGGCTAACAAACACATGAAAAGGTACTCAACATCACTCGTTATCAGAGAAATGCAAATCAAAACCACAATGAGGTACCATTTCACACCAGTCAGAATGGCTGCTATCCAAAAGTCTACTAATGATAAATGCTAGAGAGAGTGTGGAGAAAAGGGAACCCTTTTACACTGTTGGTGGGAATGCAAACTAGTACAGCCACTATGGAGAACAGTGTGGTGATTCCTTAAAAAACTGGAACTAGAACTGCCATATGACCCAGCAATCCCACTACTGGGGATACATACCGAAGAAACCAGAATTGAAAGAGACACGTGTACCCCAATGTTCATCGCAGCACTGTTTATAATAGCCAGGACATGGAAGCAACCTAGATGTCCATCAGCAGATGAATGGATAAGAAAGCTGTGGTACATATACACAATGGAATATTACTCAGCCATTAAAAAGAATACATTTGAATCAGTTCTAATGAGGTGGATGAAACTGGAGCCTATTATACAGAGTGAAGTAAGCCAGAAAGAAAAACACCAATACAGTATACTAATGCATATGTATGGCATTTAGAAAGATGGTAATGATAACCCTATATGTGAGACAGCAAAAGGGACACAGATGTATAGAACAGTCTTTTGGACTCTGTGGGAGAAGGCGAGGGTGGAATGATTTGAGAGAATATCACTGAAATATGTATATTATCATATGTGAAACAGATCGCCAGTCCAGGTTCGATGCATGAGACAGGGTGCCCAGGGCTGGTGCACTGGGATGACTCAGGGGGATGGGATGGGGAGGGAGGTCAGAGGAGGGTTCAGGATGGAGAACATATGTACACCCATGGCTGATTCATGTCAATGTATGGCAAAACCACTACAATATTGTAAAGTAATTAGCCTCCAATTAAAATAAATAAATTGAAAAAAAATATCAGGATGACCATTATAGGATTGATACTATGAAGCCTATCAGGAAGAAAAAAATGGATTAAATACCATGGGAGCTGTTCGCCCAGGAATAGACTAAGTACAGAAGTATAGACTAATTGTCTCTTGGAAAGATATGATATGGGTGTTATATACCCAGATGCAGGGGGATATATTAAAGATCTCTGATAGCAACTTTAAACTAATCCAAGATTCTTATCCTCTGTTTTCCTTCTTTATATACTTATCGCACTAACTGCCATGGATTGATTTAGAAGCAGGCTAGACCATACGAGAGTCAAAATTGGAAAACATATTGATAGTCAATGGTTTCTGGGAGAAGAAAGTAAGAACTTCAGTAATTTACTGTACAACAACACAATAACTACATCTACACAACAGTATTTGTCACACCCATGGTCCTGTCTAAAGAAAACTTGATTGTTCATGGTACCAGTTAAAGGTACAGATCACATTTGATATACCACATTCTATACCTACTTTTTCCCTTGGACCCCTGCCAGTCAACGCCCTATAGTCTCCACAATCCTACTGCAAGCCACTGGTGACTGGACCATATTGTTGACTACACTCCTATTTAGTGGTCAAAAATATGTAAACATAATTTGGGTCAATCAGGTTCCCTCTCTGGGAGTCGAACTTGCAAAACGTTAAAATAATTAGGCAGCAGTAGAAGTCAAAGTTTTATTAAAAGGAAGGAGCCAAGAGATACAGTCAAGGTCATGACACCAATGATGAATGGATGGATGAACCAAAGGTATAGTGGTAGAGGAGATGTGGTAAAGAACTGAGAAGCAGGCTACCCAGCCTCCATGAATGACTTCCCTTTGTATTACTTCAGTTTTGCCCTGAGAAGAACGCAGGAGAAAGCTAGATCAGAATTTCAAATTTGCTGGCCTTAGTCAATCTTTGTTTCTTTAACTAAAGGAGCCTCTCTAGAACACACTGTAATTATTAAGCAAAGAGTTTATTTTAAAGAGTTCGAATTAACTATCTACTAAGTGAAATGTATCCATTTATTAGCATTACATCTAAGAAATCTTTGCCTAACATAAGGTCACAAGCATTCTTCTGTTTTCTTCTTCAGCTGTTCTACACTCTTATGTTTAGGCCCACAATTCATTTTGTGTAAAGTTATATATATGATACGAAGTATAGATTGAAGTTTTTGTTTTTCACATGGATTTTCCATTGCTCCAGCACAATTTGTTGAAAAGACTATGCTTTTTGCATTTAATTGCTTTTGTATCTTCATCTATTATCAATTGACCATACATGCATAGGTCTATTTCTCAAATCTCTATTCTGTTGCACTGAAGCTTTAGGTTTTTGGTAGCTTTACCAAAAATGGCGATAATGAGGGCGATAAACATCTCTTTGGGTTTCAATATAGTCCAGGGACAAGAAGCCAGAAATAAACGTTCACAGAAAACTATTTCAACAAACAGAAACAGCCACTACTGCTTTGATAGGTTATTTCCAATACATTTACATAAAAACAAATGGCAACTGACTGCAAAGAGTATAAGTTCTAAGTCATAGAGGAACAATGATAATGAAACTTTAGCTTTGTCTAGCTAGTCAGGAGTTTCCCAGTGTCCAGAAGCTGGTGAGGGCAGATCCTAGGACCAGCTGTCTTAGATCTACCAATTAATGGCTTTCATTGTTTAAGGAATTAATGAACACTTTCCAAATCTGGGAATTTTTAAGCACTGAAAAGACCAGAAAGAAAAAAGCTCAATTCTATCTACAGATTTTTAAACTGGATAATTATTTCATAAACTGAAGAGGCATCACCATTTCCTCATAGCTTATATGCTCTTTAACACACATAGACTTGGCTTCTGTCTGTACCACTCTACTGCTCTTATCAAGGTTATCAACAATCTTCTTGTAACATCAGACAGTCACTTCTTTAGTCCTGTATCATCCTGAATCACACAGTGGCTTCCAATGACTTGGCTACTTTCTTCTTCTTTAGCTTCAGTAGCACTACCTAGTTTCAGTGGCAATACCTAGTGCTTGTATAGGCAACCATTTACTGAAAAACCTGTGATTCTTCTACTCTCCAACTCCTGTCTTCTTTGTCAAGTTTCCCCACCTACCAAATCATTAATAGATGTTGGATTCAGAGCTAGGACCTGGCCTTTTTTCTAGGTGATTTTTTCCTACTCATGAATTTAGATTTTCCCTCTATGATGATGATCCCCAAATTTCTATCTCAAGACCTCTGTTCTTACTTCCAGACTTCCATATTTACATACCTGTTAGACAATTTTCAAGTACATACCAGGTGACATAGCAGTGAATAAGAGAGTGGAAGAGACAAATAAACATAACCTGTACTTTCATATACTGATAAGTGCCATAAGTAAAAAATAAAAGATAAAAGATAGGAAAAATACTGGGGTTAGAAGCTTGTCAGGAAAGGCTTTCTGACAAATGTGGAGATCTGAGACTGAAATGAGGGAGAAAATCACATTTGCCCAGGGAAACTGTTCTAGGCTGCAGGAACAACAAATGCTCTGGTGAGAATGGCACAACCAGTGATGGCAGAATTTAGGATGGTTCTGGCTTCCTTGGTGGCTCAGAGGTTAAAGCATATGCCTGCAATGCAGGAGACCTGGGTTTGATCCCTGGGTCAGGAAGATCCCCTGGAGAAGGAAATAGCAACCCACTCCAGTATTCTTGCCTAGAGAATCCAATGGATGGAGGAGCCTTGTGGGCTACAGTCCACGGTGTCACAAAGAGTCGGACATGACTGAGCGACTTCACTTCAGGAGACCTGGGTTTGATCCCTGGGTCAGGAAGATCCCCTGGAGAAGGAAATAGCAACCCACTCCAGTATTCTTGCCTAGAGAATCCAATGGATGGAGGAGCCTTGTGGGCTACAGTCCACGGTGTCACAAAGAGTCGGACATGACTGAGCGACTTCACTTTCATTTTTAGAAAGCTCAAAAAACTGAAGCAATACTGGACTTCCCTGGTTGTCCAGTGGTTAAGAATCTGCCTGCCAGTGCAGTGGATGCAGGCTTGATCTCACAAACCTGCAAATCTTGGGGAAGATTTCACATGCCATAGTGCAGCTAAGTCCATGTATCACAACTACTGAAGTCCAAGAACCCTAGAGCTTGTACTCTATAACACAAGCCACCACAAGGAGAAGCCCACACAGTACAATGAACACCTAGCACCACCAAAAATAAATAAATGTTAAAAAAAAGAAAACTGAAGTAATACTATAAACCAACTAGATATAATAGACAACTATAGAATACTGTACCCAAAAACAGTATTCTCAAATACACATTCTACTCAAATAAACATGGAACGGTCTCCAGGATAGACTATATACTAGGATATTTTTTTTTAATCAATAAATTTTAAGAATTGAAGTGATATACAGTATGTTCTTTGAACACAGTAGAAAATTAGAAATTTATAAAGATGAACAAGAATGAAGATATAACATACAAAAACTTGGGTAAAAATTCAGCTAAACCAGTGATTAGATGAAATTTATAGCTCTAAGTACCTATAAAAAAAAGAAGAAAGAATTCAAGTCAATGACCTAGAAATAACTAAATCCAAGCAAGAGGAATGGAAATAATGGATTAGAGCAAAATTCAATGAAGTAGAAAATAGAAAAACAATAGAGAGGGGCTTTCCTGGTGGTCCAGTGGTGAAGAATCCACTTTCCAATGCAGGGGATGCAGGTTCAATCCCTGGTTGGGAAACTAAGATCCTGCAAGCCATATGGTATGGCCAAAAAATACAATACAATAACTTAAAAAAAAAAAACTTCTCAAAGAAAAACTCAGGTCCAGACACCTTCACAGGTGAATTCTGCCTAACATTTTAAAAAATGAAAACCAATCCTATACAAACTCTTTCAGAAAACTGAAAAAGAGAGAATTCTTTCCAATTGATGACATTTCACTGATACCAATACCAAAGACATAAGGAAAACAAAACAATGAAGATCAATATTGCTCACAAACATGGATGTTAAAATTCTCAACAAAATTTTAGTAAATTAAATCCAACAATACATAAAAAGAATAATATATCATGACTGACCAATCAAAGGAATGCAAGGTTGTTTTAACAAAGATCAATAAATATAATTCACAGTATTAGTAGGTTAGAAAAAGAACTCATATGATCATCTCAGTAGATACAGAAGAAGCACATGACAAAATCTAGTACTTGTTCCTGCTAAAATATCTCAGTGAACTAGGGAAAAGAAGGAAACTTCCTCACCTGGTAAGGGACATCTTGAGAAACTTACAGCTAACATTATACTCAATAGAGAAAGTCAGGATGCTTTTCCTATAAGATCAGGTACAGGCAAGGGGTTCTCAATAATTACAATTGTAAAGGAATCCTGATACAAAAAAAAAAAAAATTGATAACTATCAATCTCAGAGAAAGAGGAAAATAGAAGAGAGGAAGAGAGAGAAGTACTGTAGGAGCAAACAAGAAGAGATGCTTCCATCTGACTCAGAGGTTTTGCAAAGTCTTTACAATAGACCATAAGGCCCTATATGATCTGTCCAGGTACCTGCCTTCTGCCCTTATCTAACACTCTACATGTGATCACTGCTCCGGCTTTCTTGCTCTTCCATGAATATGCCAGGCATTCTGCCATCTCAGGCACTCACTTTCTTTTCCTTCTGCCGGGAAGAACTCATTCCTCCTGATAGCTGCTGCTTGGCTCCATTGCTGCTTCAGAAGTCTGCTCACTCTCAGAGAGAGCAGTCTAACCTATGCAACTCTAACCTATGCAACCTACCAAAAAGATCAACTCCCAGCAGTCTAACCTATGCAACTCTAACCTATGCAACCTACCAAAAAGATCAACTCCCAGACTTCCCTGGTAGTGCAGTGGTCAAGACTCCATGCTTCCACTGCAAGGGGCACAGGTTCAACTCTTAGTTAGGAAAGTTCCACATGCCATGCAGTGCAGCCAAATATATATATAAACTCCCATTCTACCACACTGTAATCCAAGCACTCTCCATTCTTCTTACCCGACTTTTTTTTTTACCATAGTATTTTTACTATCAGCCAATTATAAATATATTTGGGATTTGTCTATTACCTCTTGACTAGAATGTAAGCTCCACAAGAGCAGGGACTTCTGCTGTGTTCACTACTGTAACCCCAGGATTACTGAATGAACGAATGCAAAGGGTGCAGGGTAAATGGGTGAAAGGGCTGAGTTTAGATCTGAGCAAGGACATTTTGTTTCATGTAACAAGAGGAATGGCAGATCATATGAATACCAGAGAAGATGGGTTACTATATTTGGCGAGAAAAGGTAGTTTTCTACTGCTTGCTTGTGTTTTCTTTGAAACCAGACACTTCAAACTTCACACATCTAGAGTCATCCTTGACCCATCCTTCCTTCATAGCCTATATCCAACCCACCAGGTCCTGTTGATTCTATATCCAAAGTGTATTTCGAATTCATCCAATTCTCTCTGTCCCACAGCCACCACCTTAGTTCAGGCTACCAACAACTCTCCCTGGGATTGTTGCAACTCCTTCCTTTCCCCTCCCCCAACTCTTATCCATTCCTCTTCCAGCAACAAGTGTAGTCTTTACAAATCAGATTATACTAATGCCCTGCTTAAAACCCTTCAATAACTTCCCACTTCATTTATTTAGAATAAAATTTAAAAACTTGCCATAGCCTAGAGGCTCTGCATGATTTGTCTCCTTTCCTACCTAGGGAACTTTTTCCCTCACTCACACTGGTTTCTCAGCTCCTTGAACACACCAGGATCTTTACACCTTGGAACTTTGGCACTTAACAATATTCCTTTGTCATGGAACAATCTAGCTATGTATGGTTCCTTATCAACTCCTGTCATGTATAATTCCTTATCAGTTCAGTTCAGTCACTCAGTCGTGTCTGAACTTACAACTCCATGAACTGCGGCACACCAGGCTTCCCTGTCCATCACTAACTCCCAGAGCTTGCTCAAACTTATGTCCATCGAGTTGGTGATGCCATCCAACCATCTCATCCTCTGTCATCCCCTTCTCCTCCTGCTTTCAATCTTTCCCAGCATCAAGGTCTTTTCCAATGAGTCAGTTCTTCACATCAGGCGGCCAAAGTATTGGAGCTTCAGCGTCAGCATCAGTCCTTCCAATGAATATTCAGGTCTGATTTCCTTTAGGATTAACTGGTTTGATCTCCTTGCTGTCCAAGGAACTCTCAAGGGTCTTCTCCAACACCACACATCAAAAGCATCCATTCTTCAGTGCTCAGCTTTCTTTATGGTCCAACTCTCACACCCATACATGACTATTAGAAAAACCATAGCTTTGACTACACAGATCTTTATTGGCAAAGTATATCTCTGTTTTTTAATATGCTGTCTTGGTAGGTCATAGCTTTTCTTCCAAGGACCAAGTGTCTTTTAATTTCATGACTGTAGCCACCATCTGCTGTGATTTTGGAGCCCAAGAAAATAAAGTCTCTCACTGTTTCCCCATCTATTTGCCATGAAGTGATGGGACTGGAGGCCATGATCTTCATTTTTTGAATGTTGAGTTTTAAGCCAGCTTTTTCACTCTCCTCTTTCACTTTCATCAAGAGGCTCTTTAGTTCCTCTTCGCTTTCTGCGTTAGGGTGGTGTCATCTGCATATCTGAGGTTATTGATATTTCTCCCCCAATCTCTCCAGCTTGTGCTTCATCCAGTCCAGCATTTCACATGATGTACTACTCTGCATATAGGGCTTCCCTGGTGGCTCAGAGGGTAAAGCGCCTGCCGGTAATGTGAGAAACCTGGGTTCGATCCCTGGGTTGGGAAGTTCCCCTGGAGAAGGAAATGGCAACCCACTCCAGTATCCTTGCCTGGAGAATCCCATGGATGGAAAAGCCTGGTGGGCTACAGTCCATGGGGTCGCAAAGAGTCAGACATGACTGAGCAAGCTTACTTCTTCTACTCTGCATATAAGTTAAATAAGCAGAATGACAATATACAGTCTTGATGTACTCCTTTTCCTATTTGGAACCAGTCTTTTGTTCTGTGTCCAGTTCTAACTATTGCTTCTTGACCTGAATATAGATTTCTCAGGAGGCAGGTAAGGTGGTTTCGTATTCCTGTCTCTTTCAGATTTTTCCACAGTTTATTGTGATCCACACAGTCAAAAGCTTTATCATAGTCAATGAAGCAGATGTTTTTCTGGAATTCTCTTGCTTTTTCTGTGGACTTCCCTGGTGGCTCAGACGGTAAAGTGTCTGTCTATAATGCAGGAGACCCAGGTCCGATCCTTGGGTCGGGAAGATCCCCTGGAGAAGGAAATGCCAATCCACTCCAGTACTATTGCCTGGAAAATCCCATGAACAGAGGAGCCTGGTAGGCTACAGTCCGTGGGGTCACAAAGAGTCGGACACGACTGAGCGACTACACTAATGGATGTTGGCCATTGGATCTCTGGTTCCTCTTTCTTTTTCTAAATCTAGCTTGAACATCTTAAAGTTCTTGGTTCATGTACTATTGAAGCCTAGCTTGGAGAATTTTGAACATTACTTTGCTAGTGTGTGAGATGAGTACAACTGTGCAGTAGTTTGAACATTCTTTGGCATTGCTTCTCTTGGGATTGGAAGGAGTTGGTAGTTCCTTATCAACCCATCCTAATTCATCCAGGACTTTCTCACTTTTAGAATGAAAGTCCCATGTCCTGAGAACCTCCTCAGTTTCAGGCAGACTGGGACAGTTCATGAATCTGTTCTCAACTAAATATCTCCTGCTTGAGGAGGCCTTTCCTAATTACCTCCATTTAAAGGAGGTAATAGCGTCTTCTGTCAAGACGCTATATTGGTCCCCATTTTGTTTCCTACATTACACTTAGACAATTTGCAATAGTTAAATTATTTTGTCTCTATCACAGTCATTTGCAATTTGGCTACTAAGCATTCTATTTTAGTAAAATCTCAAATTAGACAGAACGCAGCCTTGCCTCCTTATAAGAAGACAAAAGGGGACAGATAATCCCTTTTCCCTTCTCTTATAGTCAACTTCATATTCTTGACTGGATTTTGAACCTTGAGGAACAATACAAAAGCACCGCATTGGTTAAGATGTTTTTATGCTGCATCACAATGGACAATATAGTGGGTGAAAGCAATGTCCCTGATCAAGAGTCCAGCAGCAAGGTGGGTTATGTTCTGTGGCAAGGGGCCAGTAATAATGGCACTGAGCATTTAGCCAGCAAGTAGTGGCATCCAGAGCACAACCTTCCTATAGTAGCAGTTTGGCTGGGCCTCATCTTATTTTCCAAACTTCTTGGTAATTTTCCAAATTCCTCAATATCTTCCAGAAAAATCTTTTTTCTGCCTGAAGTAACTAGAATCTATTTCTGTTATTTGCAACCAAGAACTCAAACTAAGTTCATCTAGTAAGCTGATGAACATATTTTTTGGTTTTGGGTTTTCGTGTCTTTATGTCAGGAATATAAACCCCAAGAGGGCATAAACCTAGTCTGTTTTGTTCACTATTGTATCACAGTGCCTGACCCTTAACAAGTGTCAACAGGGTTTTTTTTTTAAAGAAATGAATCAAAAATCACAAAGGTTATACCAATGTCCTTGCTTTATAAGGTATCCCATTCCATTTGGCATCAAAGAGATAAACCAGTAACAGAAAATCCCTGCACTTTTTCTAACCTAAAATCTACTGCAATGCACAGTCTTAAACAGTAGGCTCTCAATAAAAAATTACTTTATAAGAGTCATAATCCAAGAAAACAAGCCAATAAAGAGATTTAATATTAATTAAAGACCAACAAAATAAATATCTAACAGCCACATGTTATTCTTCCATGTAAACAAACAAAATTTCAGAGTGTTTACTGGGGTGAGTCTATTTTAAATTCACTGTCATATAATGTTTATATCATACAATTCAAAATGAACAATGTTTCTATCACTGTGAAAGATCATCAATCAGCAAAAAAAGATTCAGTTTTGTTCACTGTTATCGTACTTATAATTTCACAAAAGCAGTTTAAACATTCAGAAAATTTTAAAACAATAAAATTGAAAACAAAATAATTTTCTTTTTAATCAACATTAAATTCAACTTTATTATGTTAATAACTATTGAGACTTGTCTGTATTAATGCCAACATTTTACAAATATGAAGACTAACTTGTATTTCAAGAGCAACACTAAGGTTCATTTCACAATGGGCTTTTTTGTTTTTTTCCAAAAGGCCTAGTAGCATTTTCCCCATGCTAACTATCCCTAACTTGCTTTTTCCACAGATCTACTCTCCATAATCAGCAAGTCTTCAAGAATGTTTTCTTTAGGAAGGTCACTGTCAATTCTCCCAATACCCAGTCTGCCCCTTTTGGATTGTTATCTTAGTTCTGTTGTTTTCCCACAAACCAAAGAAATTGAAAGAAAACAGAATTTAATTTAGTGGGGGGGGGGGGCGTTCAGGATGGGGGGACATATGTGCATCCATGGCTGATCCATGTCGGCGTAAGGTAAAAACCATAACACTGTAAAGTAATTATCCTCCAACTAAAATTAATTAATTTTTAAAAAATAAAATTAAAAAATACATTTTTTAACTTCAATTTATAGTGCAGTGGCTCCCAGACTTAAGTGTGCATCAAAATCACCTGGAGAAACTATTGAACTAGATTGCTGGCCCCCACTCACAAAGATTCTGATTCAGGTCTGGGGTCAGTTCAGTTCAGTTTTTCACTCATATCCGGCTCTTTGTGATCCCATGGACCGCAGCATGCCAGGCTTCCCTGTCCATCAACAATTCCCAGAGCTTGCTCAAAGTCATGTCCATCCAGTCAATGATGTCATCCAACCACCTCATCCTGTGTCTTCCCCTTCTCCTGCCTTCAATCTTTCCCAGCATCAAGGTCTTTTCCAATGAGTCAGTTCTTTACATCAGGTGGCCAAGTAATGGAGCTGCAGCTTCAGCATCAGCTCTTACAGTGAATATTCAGGACTGATTTCCTTTAGGACTGACTGGTTTGATCTCCTTGAAGTCCAAAGGACTCTCAAGAGTCTTCTCCAACACCACAGTTCAAAAACATCAATTCTTCGGCGCTCAGCTTTCTTTATGATCCAACTCTCACATCCATCCAGGACTAATGGAAAAACCATAGCTTTGACTAGACAGATCTTTTTCAGTAATGTCTCTGCTTTTTAATATGCCATCTAGGTTTGTCACAGCTTTTCTTCCAAGGAGCAAGTGTCTTTTAATTTCATGGCTGTAGCCACCATCTGCAGTGATTTTGGAGCCCAAGAAACTAAATTCTCACTGTTTCCACTGTTTCTCCATCTATTTGCCATGAAGTGATGGGACTGGATGCCAGCTTCTGCTTCATCCAGCCTAGTTCTTTCACATGATGTACTCTGCACATAAGTTAAATAAGCAGGGTGACAATATACAGCCTTGACGTACTCCTTTCTCAATTTGGAAGCAGTCTGTTGTTTCATGTCCAGTTGTAACTGCTGCTTCTTGACCTGCATACAGATTTCTCAGGAGGCGGGTAAGGTGGTCAGTGGTCTGGTATTCCCATCTCTTGAAGAATTTTCCAGTTTGTTGCTGTCCACACAGTCGATAAGGCTTTATCATAGTCAATGAAGCAGAAGTAGCTATTTTTCGGGAATTGTCTTGCTTTTTCTATGATCCAGTGGATGTTGGCCATTTGATCTATGGTTTATCTGCCTCTTCTAAACCCAGCTTGAACATCTGGAAGTTCTCGGTTCACATACTGCTGAAGCCTAGCTTGGAGAATTTTGAGCATTACTTTCCTAGTGTGTGAGATGAGTGCAACTGTGCAATAGTTTGAACATTCTTTGGGACTGGAATGAAAACTGACCTTTTCCAGTCCTGTGGCTACTGCTGTGTTTTCCAAATTTGCTGGCATATTGAATGCAGCACTTTCACAGCATCATCTTTTAGGATCTGGGGTGGGGCCCATATATTTGCAGGTCTGGGGTGGGGCCCATATATTTGTATGGCTAAGAAGTTCCTACCTGATACTTAGGCTCCTGCTCCAGGGACCATACTTTATAGAGAGTTCTAGATCTGTGCTACTCATTATAGAAACACAAATCATACATGGCTATTTGAATGAATTAAAACTAAGAAAAAAAATTTAGTTCCTCAGTGGCATTACCCACATTTTAAGTTCTCAGTGCCTCATATGGCTAGTAGCTAGTGGATATTGTATCAAATATTAAATATTTCCATCATCTCTGAAACTTACACTGAACAGCATCACTTTAGATAATTGCTTAACCATCTTTCTTAACACTTTAGTTCATTCAAACTCTGTATATTCAGCTTACCAAGCCTGCTGAACAAGCAACGATCATTTTTCGAAGTCCCTAGTAGTAAGATTTTTTTTTTT
>SJYT01048660.1:130382-200660 GCA_006410635.1 Cephalophus harveyi | reverse complement strand
GAAGGCTTTCTTATCTCTTCTTGCTATTCTTTGGAACTCTGCATTCAGATGCTTATATCTTTCCTTTTCTCCTTTGCTTTTTACTTCTCTTCTTTTCACAGCTATTTGTAAGGCCTCCTCAGACAGCCATTTTGCCTTTTTGCATTTCTTTTTCTTAGGAATGGTCTTGATCCCTGTCTCCTGTACAATGTCACAAACCTCCATCCATAGTTCATCAGGCACTCTATTAGATCTAGTTCCTTAAATCTATTTCTTACTTCCACTGTATAATCATAAGGGATTTGATTTAGGTCATACCTGAATGGTCTAATGGTTTTCCCTACTTTCTTCAATTTAAGTCTGAATTTGGCAATTAAGTAGTTCATGATCTGAGCCACAGTCAGCTCCCAGTCTTGTTTTTGCTGACTGTATAGAGCTTCTCCATCTTTGGCTGCAAAGAATATAATCAATCTGATTTCAGTGTTGGTCAGCTGGTGATGTCCATGTGTAGAGTCTTCTCTTGTGTTGGTGGAAGAGGGTGTTTGCTATGACCAGTGTGTTCTCTTGGCAGAACTCTATTAGCCTTTGCCCTGCTTCATTCCGTATTCCAAGGCCAAATTTGTTAGTTACTCCAGGTGTTTTTTCACTTCCTACTTTTGCATTCCAGTCCCCTATAATGAAAAGGACATCTTTTTCGGGTGTTAATTCTAAAAGGTCTTGTAGGTCTTCATAGAACCATTCAACTTCAGCTTCTTCAGCGTTACTGGTCGGGGCATAGACTTGGATTATCGTGATACTGAATGGTTTCCCTTGGAAATGAACAGAGATCATTCTGTTGTTTTTGAGATTGCATCCAAGTACTGCATTTCAGACTCTTTTGTTGACTATGATGGCTACTCCATTTCTTTTAAGGGATTCCTGCCCACAGAAGGTCTTGTAGGTCATCACAGAACCATTCAACTTCATCTTCTTCAGCATTAGTAGTTGGGGCATAGACTTGGATTACTGTCATATTGAATGGTTTGCCTTGGAAACGAAGAGAGATCATTCTGTCATTTTTGAGATTGCACCCAAGTACTGCATTTCAGACTTTTTTGTTGACTCTGAGGGCAACTCCATTTTTTCTAAGGAATTCTTATCCATAGTAGTAGATATAATGGTCATCTGAATTAAATTCATCCATTCTGGTCCATTTTGGTTCACTGATTCCTAAAATGTCACTCTTGCCATCTCCTGTTTGACCACTTCCTTCCAATTTACGTTGATTCAAGGATCTAACACTCCAGGTTCCTATGCATTATTATTCTTTACAGCATTGGACTTTGCTTCCATCATCAGTCACATCCACAACTGGATGTTGTTTTCACTTTGGCTCCATCTCTTCATTCTTTCTGGAGTTTTTCTCCACTCTTCTCCAGTAGCATATTGGGCATCCAATGACCTGGGAAGTTCATCTTTCAGTGTCCTATCTTTTTGCTTTTTCATACTGATAACATGGTTCTCAAGGCAAGAATACTGAAGTGGTTTGCCATTCCCTTCTCCAGTGGTCCTTGTTTTGTCAGAACTCTCCACCATGACCCGTCTGTCTTGGGTTGCCCTACACGGCATGGCTCATAGTTTCATTGAGTTAGACAAGGCTGTGATCCATGTGATCAATTTGGTTAGTTTTCTGTGATTGTGGTTTTCATTCTTATGACCTCTGATGGATAAGGACAAGAGGCTTGTGGAAGTTTACTGATGGGAGAGACTGACTGTAGGGGAATCTGGGTCTTGTTCTGAAGGGTCAGGCTATGCTCAGTGCAGTTCAGTCACGTCCGACTCTTTGCGACCCCATGGACTGTGGCTCGCCAGGCTCCCCTGTCCATCATCAATTCCCAGAGCTTACTCAAATCCATGTCCATCGAGTCGGTGATGCCATCCCACCATCTCATCCCCTGTCTTCCATTTTTCCTCCCACCTTCAATCTTTTCTAGCATCAGGGTCTTTTCCAGTAAGTCAGTTCTTCACATCAGGTGGCCAAAGTATTGGAGTCTCAGCTTCAGTATCAGTCCTTCCAATGAATATTCAGGACTGATATCCTTTAGAATTGACTGGGGCTATGCTCAGTAAATCTTTAATCCAATTTTCTGTTGATGGATGGGGCTGTGTTCCTTCCCTGTTGTTTGACCTGAGATCAAACTATTGTAGGGGTAATGAAGATAATGGTAATCTCCTTCAAAAGGATTTATGCCTGCACTGTTGTATTCATTGCTCCTGACCATGCAGCAGGCCACTGTCGATCCACACCTCTGCCAGAGACTCCTGGACACTCACAGCAAGTCTGGCTCAGTCTCTTGTGGAGAAACTGCTCCTTTTTCCTGGGTCCTGGTACACACAAGGTTTTGTCTGTGCCCTCCAAGAGTCTGTTTCCAGTCCTGTGGAAATTCTGTAATCAAATCCCACTGGCTCTAAAGTCAAATTTCCTTGGGGTTCTCAGTCCCTTTGCCAGATCCTCAAGTTGGGAAATCTGTTGTGGGTCCTAGAACTATCTTAACAGCCTACATGAAAAGATGGCAGAGTAGAAGGATGTACGCTCATCTTCTCCTGCAAGAACTCCAAAATTGCAACTCACTGCTGAACAACCATTGACAGGAGAATGTTGGATCCCCCCAAAAACAGCAAATCCCTGCACATATTTGTTTCAAAGAAAGGAAGTTGACTCAGAAAATCTACATGCCTCAGAAAGCATCTTTGACATATCAGCATATTGCTAATAACACAGGCTTCATATATTCCTCTTAGTGATATGGAGAGGATAAAAGACAAAAAGATACACTCTAAAATATTTGAAAAATCATCCTAAACATATTTCATCTATTACTATTATTCTACTATTATTTATACCAGATTACACTGCTGGTGATTTACTCAAACTGCTAACAAACCTTCTCACCAGCAGTAATATTCCCATGATGATCTGACACTCTATCAGTCAGGTAACCCTTAGAGTATTGAAACCATATCTTCTTCATCTCTTCAGACCTACCACATAGTCCAGAGGCTGCAACATATTAGAGACAGAATTTTATTTATTCAAGAATAAAGGAACTTGAAAAACACAAAGATACCATCAGAGTATTTTACCTTGGCCTTTTCTTGATCTTCCAGTGAAAACTCCACCAATTCATCTGATATCTCTTCTGCCTGATCTTCTGCTAGCTCTTAAAAGCAGAGACATCACTTTGCCGACTAAGGTCCGTCTAGTCAAGGCTATGGTTTTTCCTGTGGTCATGTATGGATGCGAGAGTTGGACTGTGAAGAAGGCTGAGCGCTGAAGAGTTGATGCTTTTGAACTGTGGTGTTGGAGAAGACTCTTGAGAGTCCCTTGGACTGCAAGGAGATCCAACCAGTCCTTTCTGAAGGAGATCAGCCCTAGGATTTCTTTGGAAGGAATGATGCTAAAGCTGAAACTCCAGTACTTTGCCCACCTCATGAGAAGAGTTGACTCATTGGAAAAGACTGATGCTGGGAGGGATTGGGGGCAGGAGGAGAAGGGGATGACAGAGGATGATGGCTGGATGGCATCACTGACTCGATGGACGGGAGTCTGAGTGAACTCCGGGAGTTGGTGATGGACAGGGAGGCCTGGCATGCTGCGATTCATGGGGTTGCAAAGAGTCGAACATGACTGAGCGACTGAACTGAACTGAACGGAAATGCAAATCACAACCACAGAGATACTACTTTGTACTTATTAGGATAGCTATAAGCAAACAAACAAACAAAAAAAACAGAAAATAACAAGTGTCAGCAAGGATATGGAGAAGTTGCAACCATATACATTGTTGCGGGAAATGTCAAATGATGTAGCTGCTATGGATAATGGTATGGTGGTTCTACCAAAAAATTAAACATACAATTACAAAGCATGATCCAGCAATTCCATTTTTGGGTGTATACTCCAAAGAATTGAAAGTAGGGATTTAAACAGATATTTTTATATTAATGTTCATAGCAGCATTATTCACAATAGCTAAAAAGTAGAAACAAACGAAATGTCCATCAATAGATTAATGCATAAACAAAATGTGGTATATCCATATAATGGAATATTATCCAGCCATAAAAAGAAATGAAATTCTAATGCATGCTACAGTTTGGATGAACCTTGAAGATATTATGCTAAGTGAGATAAGCCAGACAGAAAAGGCCAAATATTATATTATTCTACTTACATGAGCAGTACCTAGTGTACCAGAGGGAGAAAGGGGGAGTGATTGTTTAATGGGCGACTTCCCTGTGGCTCAGTGAAAAAGTGGTAAAGAATCCGCCTACAACAGAGAAGACACAGGTTCAATCCCTGGGTCAGGAAGATCCCCTAGAGAATGAAATGGCAACTCATGCCAGTATTCTTGCCTGGCAAATCGCATGGACAGAGGAGCCTGGTGGGCTACAGTCCATGGGGGTCACAAAAGTCAGACACAATTCAGAGACTAAACCACCACCACCATTATTTAGTGAGCAGAGAGCTTCTGTTTTTAATGACAAAAAAATTCTGAAATGGATAGTGAACATACTTAATGTTGTGAACATAATGCCACTGGATTGTACACAAAAATGGTTCAGATGGTAAATGTTATATATATTTTACTATATTAAAAAAAATTACACATACATATACTAACACCTATCCAGCAATTTACTATGCTCTAAGTCTTGCCTTACTCCAAGATATGAAAAATCTGAAATATGCTCAACTTTATCTCCTTAGTATGAGGCATATTAAAATGCCTTCCCCAGAGTGTTGAGATTAGGATCCAAATCTTTGGAGTATATCAAGTCCATAGTTTATTAAAAACAAGTGATGTTATATACCCAAAACTAATACAACCTTGTAAATCAAATATACTTCAATTAAACAAACAAACACAATAACAAGTAAGCACCTGTGTAACTTAAAACTCCAGTAGCTAAATGAACAAAGGACACAATCATTCATTAGAGAAAATATGCATGGCTAAGGGACATGAAATCATTACTAATTACTTTTAACATAAAATAAAACATTTTACCCATCTAATTAGCAAATTTTTTAAAGTAATAACAAATCATTTATCCAAATGAGCTATGGATTGCTCATGAAAATGTAAATTCTTAGAACTTTATTTGGAAAGGAATTTGGCAATATGTATCAAAAATCTTAAAAGTAGCACCAGCCTATGTTCGATTTAAGATACAGGATGCTCGGGGCTGGTACACGGGGATGATCCAGAGAGAGGAAATGGGGTGGGATGTGGGAGAGGGATTCAGGATTGGGATCTCATATACACCCATGGTGGATTCATGTCAATGTATGGCAAAACCAATACGGTATTGTAAAGAAAAATAAAGTAAAAATTAAAAATTAAAAAAAAAAAAAAATCTTAAAAGTATTTAAACCCTTTAATCTAGTAATTATATTTGGTACTAATCCTCAATAAAAAAATTGTTAACAGGCAAAATTTGTGCTCAGGAATTTACACAATAGCATCACTTGTAAAAGCAAAATATATATACCCATAAGTGCCCAACAATCGGGAAGTACTTACATAAATTACAGTTCAATTATTAGAATAAAAGTATCCATTAAGAACTGTTACTAAGAGTTTTAATATTTATTTAAAATAATAGAATATAAAGTTATATATACAATATGACCTCAACTTTGTAAAATTATACACGATTAAAAGATTGAAAGCAATGAGGTAAACGTTAATAGTGGTTTTTCTCTATGAGGTAGCTATTTTCTTTTTTATTTTACTATATTTTTACACAGTTTTCACATGGGCACACAGTACTTTTAAAATTGACAAAGAGGGGTGCATGCGTGCTCAGTTGCTTCAGTCGTGTCTGACTCTTGAGAACCCCATGGACTATAGCCAGCCAGGCTCCTCTGTCTATGAGATTCTCTGGGCAAGAATACTGGAGTGGGTTACCATGCCCTCCTCCAGGGGATCTTCTCAACTAGAGATTGAAACCACATCTCCTGCATTCCAGACAGGTTCTTTACCCAATGAGCCACCGGCAAGCCATGAGAAAGAGGAGGGAAACACTTAAAGAATAAAGGAGAAATGCTTTAAAAGGCCTAAGAATTTATTCTTCTTCTTAAATTTTAACATAAAAAGATCAGAGGACATGTCTCCTCTCTTCCCTTGTTCAAAGGTTACTTCTCCAACCCCTTTTCCCACTTAAGTCAGCTTAGAAAATTCAAAGGGCCATTAAATCCAGATCTGCAATCCTCTACTCCACAACACCTCAGTTGATTGTTGAGGATGATGTCCAGTGACTCACCAGTATAGAAAGAGGAGACCTCAGGTACCTGGGTACCCACCACTCCAGGGGCTTTGAAGTGCTGTTTTCCTGCATAAGAAAAACTACACTGGCTGAAAGAAGAAATGTCAGTAGACTCTGCCAAAAACATTTCATCTGATGAAGCCAAGGATAACCCTCACAAAACATAGTACATGTAATCAAGGTTGACCACATATTCTGAAAATACAAATTATGGTTTGGATTTGATGTATGGTGTGTAGAATCGCTCTGGAGGGTACTGATTTTATGATCACAAGCCAAAGGAAGGGAGGAAAAAAGGAGCCTGACAGGGGAAGGAATGATGAAACTTTAAAATAGTGATTATAAACAGAGAGTAGAACTGTATTAATTCAAGAAAAAGCTGATTAGGATAGCCAAAAAACATGGGCATAACTTAGGCAATGTGAGCAAAGAAGAACAGCAGCTATCTTTTATACATACTGACCTGGAAGAAAGGATGGGAGGACAGAAAAAGCAAAAAGATAGTTAGAAAAGGGGATTAGTGAAGGGATTAGTTAGAGAATTATCTTAGCTATTATGTAGCTTTGGAGAAGCTAGTTTCAACTTGGAACTGAAGGATGATCTAAGACTCAGACAAAAAAGGACAATGACTTTCTCAGAATAGGGGCTAAGAAGCTAGACTAAGAGGGAAATAAGAAGAAATGAAGAAACCTAGACTTGTATGTGAAGCCATGCAATGAATATGTGAACAAGTTATGTAAATTATCCCTGTGTTTTTTTTTTTAAGTCCTAAATTTTTTACATTACAACCAACTGAACATGAGTAATAATGATGACATGCTGTGGAAGACTGAAAGCCAGGTTTCCATCCTAGGATCAAACCTTAAATAGAAAAAAAAACAAAAAACTATAAAGAATTTTTTTTTCCCTCTAGTGTTGCAATTTGCTTGTTGAGCATACTGAAGCACAGACAGCTCTAGGTCTCATAGGGATACTGATGAGTTGCTCTACTCAAAGGAATAAAACTACTAATGGACCTAGGATTTCATTAAACACTCACATTTTCCTTATTTGCAGATGAGCCACATATTGCATCTTTCTTCCTGCGGCCATGGTCCAAGGCGTTTGGAGTGCTACAAAATAGCTGTGCCTACAAGAGATTGTTTTCAAAGAACATCCTGCATCTTCAAGTTAAGCTGAAAATCTCTGCCTCCCACCTGACAAACCCAAACCTAAGAAAGATGAGTTACTCACTGGGCTACATTTTATAAGATGTTGGCGGTAATTCCTGTAGATCAAAAAAAGAAAAACTGCCAGTCATTCAAACCCCAAACACAATTTGGTTATTCTGCAGTGACTCGGGACATCCCACTTTTCTTTTCTTTTCTTGCATTCTAGGAGACCTGTACCTAATTGATGTCTCTTCCAATACCAATATATAGGGTGTTCTCTGTGGTAAATAACAACACATTGAGTGACATCCTGGGGATGAGGACCTCACCTCACTGGCATAACTATATATATATATAGATATGCATCAAAGATGATGACTCTGCCTATATTTTATGTAGACACAACTTACAATTTGCTAATTTTTCAGCATGGACTATTGGGAGTTAATATTTATTTTTTATGAATTTCTATCCTCCCTCCCTAGAGTTCATCTAGTCTGAGTTAGGACATATAAGCAATTCAAAGAAAATAAAAGCAATATAAAGTAAAATTTTCACATGTATTGATTAAAAATACTCATGGAGAGTCTTCCCTAGTGCACAAAGAGGCATCTAATTCATCTAAACTTGGAAGAATAAAGTTATAAAAATATTAAAACAATCAAATGGAAAATTCATGATAAATTTAAGAATTAAAACTACTTTTCATTCCTTGAGTAAGATGTGTATAAGAGACAGATACAGCCTTGACGGACTCCCTTTCCTATTTCGAACCAGTCTGTTGTTCCATGTCCAGTTCTCACTGTTGCTTCCTGACCTGCATACAGGTTTCTCAAGAGGCAGGTAAGGTGGTCTGGTATCATTCCTTGAGTACTTTCTAACTGAACATTTTTCTAAGATCTTCAATAAAGAATCTTCAATAGTAATAAAAAACATTGTAAAATGCAGCATATGTATTAGGTATACATCTTCATTTAATCCTCACAGGAGTCATGTATGTAAAGTGCTATTATCTCCATTATTATTATTTCTTTATTACAAATAAACTGAGGTCCCTTGAGGTTAAGAAACTTGTCAAAATAAGTTCATGAAGCAGGAATGCAAACACTCTGATTCCTGAGCTTGCACTCTGCTGCACTTTTGACCACTAAGATTTAGTACTACTCACATGCAGATAACAGCCTCCATCTAAGTTCAGTATACCATTCTCTTCCATTTTAAAGAGCATACTGATTGTATGTGAGGGTTAAATAGCCTTCCTTTTCACAGCATTATTTTTTTTACATAAGTAATCTACTATTTTTTATTTATTTTTTGGTTGCATTGGGTCTTTGTTGCTGCCCGCAGGCTTTCTCTAATTGCAACAAGCAGGGGCTACTCTTCATTGCAATGCTCAGGCTTCTCATTGCAGTGCCTTCTCTTCTTGCAGAGCACAGGCTCTAGGTACATAGGCATCAGTGGCTGCGGCATGCAGGCTCAGTAGGTGTGACTCATGGGCTCTAGAGCACAGGCTCACAAGTTGTGGCACATGGGCTTAGTTGCTCCACAGTATGCAGAATTGCCCCAGACCAGGGATCAAACCTAAGTCTCCTGCATTGGTAGGCGGATTTCCATCCACTGGGCCACCAGGGAAGTCCCTCAAACACAATTTCGATTTTGGAAACTTAAAATATCTTTCAAGGGAAGAACCTAAGCTTTTAAGCCCCCTTACACTTAAGGTGAAACATTCGCTATAGAGTCTGCATAGGATAAAATCCCTAGGCCAGTCCTGAGAAGGCTTTAATACTTTAAAACAGGATTCATTTAGCAAAAGAACTTACATTCCAGCTAACTGTACTCGCTCAGGTTCTGTAGACTCCAAATGACCTGCAATCAGATGTAAAGAGTTATTCTTGTTCATGTATTTTGTCTTTCCTTCTAGTTTTCATTACTAGTGAGCCATATTAATTTCAAAAGCTGAGCTTTTAAATACAAAGGCTCTTGATAAATACCAATTTCATCATACAAGGTACCATGGTACAAGTTCATGGAAACTTGAAAATCTGCATGTGTCACATAAAGGAAAATTTCTCAGAAATAGTGCATTATGCTAACCTACAGAGATTTTTTTTCATCAGTAGAAAGGAAAAATTATCACTCAGGAAATATGAAATTAGAACAAATACTAAAATGGTTGACTAGTAAAACACATTCCTTTGGGGTACACACCCTATAAAAACAAATAAGAATTAGTTGACGAAGCATCTCTTTATGTTGGCTTCTTTGTCTGCTGAAATTAGACTGGGGCATAAAACTTTTTATCTTTAACTACCACTTTCATTCACACAATCAACAAAATATTCCTTCTTGTCTAACTTTCTCAATGCAAACTGACTCCTATTCGGGTCAATTCTCTTCCCATTGGCTGAATTATTCTTCTCAAAAATCCTCTAGGTACTCGAAGAATTCCATCCTCAAGGCCCTCTATCTACTTTTACCACCTTCCATCTCTATCATACTACAGTCCTCTCCCCTAACAATTATTCTTTCCCTTGAGGCCTTTACCTCCCTTTTCCCTACCAGTTTCATCAAGGTCTGCAGAAGCAGTAAGCTGAGTGGCAGACATCTCCCCGCTGCTAAGATCTGAAAGATCAAGGCGACGTTTTGGGGTTCCTCTGTTGAGACATAATAGTAGATCAAGATTCCCACTGGGTTATAATATCCTAAAAGGCAAAGATTACATTATCCTCTTCATTTGAAATACCCGTCCCTGACAACCACATAAAACAGTCTTTAAATAAATCTAATTGATTTTTGGAAACACGTCAGACTAGCCTAAGAAAAATAGCCCACCTTTTCTCTACTCCAATAATACCTGATTTTCTCAACAACATGTTGAATCAAGGTAATTTAAGAAAATGGCTGAGGTGGGTCTTGACTCCTCATCTTTTGCCCTGAGCACCATGAATACACAGATTTTATTTCTCCCTGGAGTCTTCAGTACTTCTCTGACTTCCAACTTTGCTGGCTAGTTGAGGCATCAGAGTATGGCATTACCAGAATTTAAAGTACAATAGGGGCTTCCCTGGTGGATCAGCGGTAAAGACTCCATCTGTCAATGCAGGAGATGTGGGTTAAATCCCTGGGTTGGGCAGATCCCCTGGAGAAGAAAATGGCAACCCACTCCAGTAATACTGCCTGGGAAATACCATGGACAGAGGAGCCTGGCGGGCTACAGCCCATGGAGTTGCAAAACAATTGGGCACTAGCAACTAAACAACAACAATAGTAATGTTAACTGTAGTACTTATAAAGTGACAACTTATATGATGCAATAGTTTTCAAAGACTTTCCTCATCATTTGATTCTATATGATCCTAGTAAGATAGTAAGGGATTATTATTTCTGTGTCACAGAAAAGAAGCTTTAGACTCAAAACTGTCAAATGGTTAGTCAAGAACAGTAGCTTAACCCTTATCTCTGAACCAGGATAATTTTTAAAAAGCCCAAAAACTGTTTAGAAGAGCAAAGGAGATGTGAAAAGAAAAAGTAGATTTACCCAGACAAAATGCTTAGGTTTGCAGAGTCACCAAAAAGTTTCTTCTCCACTGGAGTTGTAGGGAGATCTGAACTGATGGAAAAGGAGGCATCTCTCTCAAGGAGTAGGTTTAATATCTTCCTCTGATTGGACCTAAAACTAGGTCCTGAGGCAAGGCTTCCCTCCTCTCTTTTAGATGAGAAGAATTCTGCAGACATGGTCTCCGAGTTCTAAGAAAAACCAAAACCTAGCTAAGAGACGAGACTTCCCAGATGGCTCACCGGTAAAATAATCCGCCTGCCAATGCAGGACACGTGGGTTGGATCCCTGGGTGGGGAAGATCCCTTGGAGGAGGAAATGGCAACCCTCTCTAGCATTCTTGTCTGGGAAATCCCATGGACAGAGGAGCCTGGTGGACTGCAGTCCATAGGGTCGCAAAAGAGTCGGACTCTACTAAACAACCATAAGAGAGGGAAAACGTCACCTACACAACCTCCTCCATCCTTTACAGTTGCGACCAGTGAACCAGTACTGGAGAAGGGGGCATTCCCAAACGGTAAATTACAGGTTGGCCTGAAGGTGAAATAGCACTTGCCGGAAGCGGCTGGGCCTTTCCATTGGAATCTTAACTTTCCGAAAGGCAACCTCAGGGTTTTGAAGATGAAATTAAAAGAGGCCTTTGACTTGTTAGGGGCCACACAGTTCATGACTCCTGACAGGAAGGAACTCAGGTCTCCTAACTCGCGATAATGCCTGCTTTGTCCCCTAAACACCGTTCGCGAGGCCTGTGATTCTGTGGAGAACACAGCTCCAGGCTTACCGCAGGTTTGAGTCCGAGACTTGCCTTCAGGAGGAATGAAAGTAAGCAGGGAAATCAGACACGAGCGAAGATTCTAGAAGAATTAAAGAAAAATCTGAGGTAAAGGAGGCGATTTAACCAGACATCTATGCCTCTTGACCAGATAGGCCAGGGTCGGGTTTCGCCGCTTCTCTCAGCAGAAGGTTGAAGTTACAGCCTAAGAGCAAGATTAACAGCCACAAGCCTTGACCATTCAAACCTTCCGCCTTCCCAAAAACCTATCACGCTCGCCTCAGAACTACGTCAGCCTACCTCCGCGTAGCCTTGCCCAGCTGAGCCAATCGTTTGCCTCCTACATCACCGGGGGCATGAGCTGTGCGGAAGGAGGTTTGCCCCGCCCCACAGGCCAGCAGGCTTCCGATTAGACCAAGAGTCTGGGGCCAGCCCCTAGCTAAGCCCCGCCCCATAGGGAGCTTGGCGCCTCATTGGCTCCTCCTCTGGCCAATCACCACAACCTTTCTGAGCTCTCCTTTCTGCCCCCTCAGCTCCTTCTACCCCGGGACATTTAAATTACACCTTGCTAGCGACGACCACTCCCTAGGATAATACCTGGAGGAATTCATTTATGTGAAAAGGTGTTTTAAATGGGTTGTGTTTTTTTTCCCTTGCTTCTTTCTCGTGCCGTTACGTGGACTTTTCCTTATTTTTGCTAGCCTTCCCCTATAGATGGAACATAAGCAGCCAGTGTGGCAGATGTTGCGGCAAGACAGGTGTGTGTATTTATGATGAGTAGCAGTGGCCCCTTCCAAGAGCTTTCCTGGGTCCGTGACCCTTTTAAGCGGGCAGCATCTGAGACACTAGGTTTGTGAGGTAAAAGAAATTTCTTTTCAAGGAAAGTAGAATCATCTCATGGCATAATCCTTATCAGAATCCAAAGGATCCCAAACTTTGGTTGTTTATGGGTATCTGAACATTGACTAGGTGGTTATTATTAAGTCGTTCAGTTGTGTCTAACTCTTTGGGACTCCATGAACTGAAACACGCCAGGCTTCCCTGTCCTTCACCATCTTCTGCAGTTTGCTCAAACTCGTGTTCCTTGAGTCAGTGATACTATCCAACCATCTCTTTCATCCTCTGTCTAGACGGTATTAAGAATTTATTATTAATGTTGGGGATTTGCTTTTAAATAATCCTGTGGGAGTGGTGGTGAATATAGATGAAACAAGATTGGCCATGAGTACTGGGTCATGGGTAACTGGGAGGTCCATGATATCCAGTGATCTCAAAGTTTAATCTTTATACTAATCACCTGTGGATCTTGCTAAAATGCATACTCTGGTTCAGTAAATCTGGTTACCAAGATTCTACACTTCTAACAAGTTCTCAGCTGATGCTAATGCAGCTGGTCCGGGGATCAAACTCTGAGTAGCAGAGAATTATGCTATTATCATTGAGTATTTATTTTCCATAATAAAAAATGTTTAAAATAACCTTGGAAGCTCTTTAAAATATAACTTACCAAAATGATAATTCAATAGGTCTAGAGTGGGGCTGTTACTTTGCCAACTAAGGTCCGTCTAGTCAAGGCTATGGATTTTCCAGTAGTCATGTATGGATGTGAGAGTTGGACTGTGAAGAAGGCTGAGCTCCGAAGAATTGATGCTTTTGAACTGTGGTGTTGGAGAAGACTCTTGAGAGTCCCTTGGACTGCAAGGAGATCCAACCAGTCCTTTCTGAAGGAGATCAGCCCTGGGATTTCTTTGGAAGGAATGATGCTAAAGCTGAAACTCCAGTACTTTGGCCACCTCATGAGAAGAATTGACTCATTGGAAAAGACTGATGCTGGGAGGGATTGGGGGCAGGAGGGGAAGGGGATGACAGAGGATGATGGCTGGATGGCATCACTGACTCGATGGACGTGAGTCTGAGTGAACTCCGGGAGTTGGTGATGGACAGGGAGGCCTGGCGTTGTGCGATTCATGGGGTCGCAAAGAGTCGGACACGACTGAGCGACTGAACTGAACTGAACTGAGAGTGGGGCTGAGGAATTATCAAGGCACCCATAAGCTACCCATAGAAATGGCTTATAGACCACACTTTGAGAAACAAAGTAGAAATGCAACCTTTAATTTTGAGAGACAGTGAATCAGGAATACAACCTTTATCTGGTGCCAGGATCTAAGTAGTGCAGTGGCTGAGAGGTATAGTATAGTTAGCTGGGTTTTATCCTAATATCCTTTTCATCTGAAGAATCTGCTTCCCCAGAAAGAAGGTGTGTGAAGAGTCTTTATCCTCCAGGATAGAGATGATGAGTGTGGGAGTCAGTACAGAGCCCTGCCATGCCAGGTAAGTTTGACAATCAGGCTGGAGATTAACAGAATGTGGGAAGAGCTGGTTTCTGCTTTGATGACTATCATAACACTTCATGGGACCACTGTCTACGTCTTTATAGGTGGGAGCTAGAGACAGATGCAACTGTCCTACAGCGGCGGCAAAAGCAGATAGATTATGGCAAGCGCACACCTGGTTACCAGTGCTTTCTGCAGCAGGTCCCCAAGTGAGTGCAGTTGTGGGTAGTCACAAGTGTCAACCACATGGTTTTTGTTCAATGTCAGGTGATGGAAAGATACTAAAATCTGAATGCTCCCACAAAGTTGCAACATTACTAAATTATCCTGTAATCTAGTCCCCCAAATAAATTTCCAAGATTTTTTTTTCAAATGGAACAAGTTATACTTGGCCCATAAGACTTCTCAAAGCTCTATTCATGTTTGCTAATAAATTTTTTTTCTTCCATTTTCACCTCATGCCTCCATATGCGTGCATAAGTTACTTCAGTTGTGTCCGACTCTTTCCGACCCTATGGACCCCCGCCCTAGGGGATTCCCTCTGTCCATGGGATTCTCTAGACATGAATATTGGAGTGGGTTGCCATGCCCTCCAATCTTCCCGACCCAGGGATCAAACCTGCATTTCTTACATCTCCTGCATTGGCAGGAGGGTTCTTTACCACTAGTGCCACCTGGGAAGGCCCATGCCTCCATCTGACTGTTAATTACAACATACCTGCCTAATGTAAGCTTACAAGCATATATACAAATTAATGAATGAAAAGGTAGAATATGTTTTAAAGAGATGTCAAGTACTTTCTTCCATATCTATCTTGACTAGTGAGGGACTTGGAATATCTAATTTAGCTTACCCAGAAGAAAGAATATTAGAGAGTTGGGAAGTTTGATGTTTAATCTAATTTAAACATTTTCTTTGGATTGAGGACACTGATCTTACCTCATTTTCAGGAAATCCCTGAGTCTCCTAATTCACCATAATAAGCAATAAGCTGTGCCCCTTGGCCTTGATCTTAGTCTGACACATTTGTCATTGCCAGGGCACAGCGACAGCCAGGACTTCACCCTCAAACACCAAACAAGAACAGGAGGTACAGCCGTCGCTCCTGGGATGCCCAGATCAGGAAGTGGAGAAGAGCCCTACATTCCTGGGACCCTCCCAGCCAGCCTCTGCAGGTTGAGGGGTGTGTGCACTATTCCTTGTTCCTTCCTTGAGTGGTGGACTAAGCCTTATCTCTCTCCACTTTGCAGAGGTTTCACTTTCACTGGCTGAAAAGGGAGAGTCTGACTGAAGTGCACATTTCTCTGACTCTGCTGCCTTCCTAGGTGTGGAATGGACAATCTCTTAGAGCCAACGGATTCCACCCCTTTGGATGACTGGCTCCAGGCCCTGGAACCCTCAGAGAATCAGGATGAAGAATAGGAGGGAGCCCAGGTAGTATCCTCTGCTGAAACCCACTGGAGCAGGGTCAGAGATGGGGTCTAGCCCAGGAGGTCACAATTATGATAGGGTTCAAGGTAGTAGCCCAAGAACAAAAGAAGGAAAATGGAACAACAGGGGGAAAATATGCAGAACGTGAGTAAAAAAAACAAAAAAACAAAACACCTTGAACCAAAAGCGGCATAAAGAGATCTAGTTGTTAGAAATGGGGAAGAGGCTGGGCTGCACTGGGAACACTGTTTTATACTTGATGAAATGGGTGTCATTTTCCTTTGAATCAAGACCTGAAATTTGACTTGCAGGGTTTGGTTGTTTTAAGTGTTTCAGTTTCTTTCAATGTTTTGCAAATTCACCAATGCTAACTTCTTATACTCAATCACTTATCTTTAGTAAGCATGATATTATTAAAAAAAAAAGGGAGATTTACCTAGTGGTGAATACCAAGGGCTTTAGAGTCTCAGGCAGCTTTTTAATATGACCATTGTCCACCACATGGGTAGCTACTTTACCTCTCTTGCTGTTTCATCTGTCAAACAAGGAAATTTTCTCTCATTTGATGATTGTAAACAAAAATGAGAATACATATTTAAAGTATGCAGCACGGTGCCTGGCACATAAGTGCTCCATAGCAGCAATTACTGGAAATCGTTTCCTCTACACTTCATGGTCCCTGTCCCTTCTTTTGCCAAGGGGAAATGTGCGGGGCAAACAAATGTGCAGTGTTATCTCCCATCACACCCCCTGGCTCCGCGTATTTTCTTGATAAGTACCTCACTTTCCCTTTACTCTTCTTTTTCAGTTTGCAGATTTGGTCACTCCTGCTTCCTGCCTTCCCTGTCTTTCTGAGGAAGATCCCCACCATTGGCTCTACCTTTGAGCTGGTCACAATTACTTATCTGTCCCAGACTTCAGTGGTGCATAAAATATTTAGGGAAAACGTGTCTTTCAGGGGACTTCTTGCTGAATGTAATAGTGAAGATTACTTGCAGTACTTCTACTTTCCAATTGATTAAAAATCTAAAACTCTGTCCCACAAAGAGATCATAACATGAAGGCATTGTTTAAAACCTCTCCTTTTCCCATGTTTTACCCTCTGTCTAAACCTTCTTTGATAGCTGATACTCAAATTTACTTAAGAGCCAGAAACCACTTAGCTGTTCCACAACCTCTTCACCTACCAACTGCTACATTCAGTCTCTTCAAAAAGGACTTAAACTTTGGCTGAGTAGGAGGTAGTGGTAGCGATGGAGATTTAATAAAAGGTGGTTTTCTCTTCCTGAAAAGGAAATATAGCACTATCAATATCTTTTCCCCCAGCGACCTGTTTCCTCCCTCCCAGAAAGGTTTAAAGAAAAGTGGTCCAAAAAAAATAAAATAAAATAAAAAACAAAAAAACAAAAAATAAAAGAAAAGAAAAGAAAAAGAAAAAAGAAATAGCAAACAAAGAAAAGTGGTCCAGTTGTAACCACCGTACTTTCCCTTCTCCCCCCTCCCCCACGCAAGCAACTGAACCGCCTATGATGTCATAATCACAATCCCATTACCTCATCCTGCTGGGGGTGGGGGCATAGAGAGAGGAGAAGGAGTGAACAGCCCTGGGCCCTCGTCGGATTTACAGTATTTTGAGTGACAGCTAACTACACAAACAAGTGGGAACAGCCCGCAACCGTTACAGGTCCTGGGTTTATAAGGTTCGAGGCGATCCGGCAGCTGGAAGAGGGGCTCCTGGGACTGAGAGCAGGCCCTAATCGGCGCTTGGACTACGCCTCCCAGAAGCCTTCACGACGCGGACGGGTCCTCTGCTGGGGGAAGGGGAATTCCTTCAGAGCGGAGGCCGTAGAGAGTGGGGGCAGGAGAACAGGTGAGAGGAACCCTGGCTAATTCCGTTACGCTGCCGGAATCGAGTTGGGGGCTGTACGTGGGCTGATGTAGTAAGAGAGGGCGGGGGCAATGGCTTTGTTTACCTTCGACCAACACGGCCTCCCCCGCGGGTTTCGAGATTTGCGTTCGACTGGCCCAGTCCACCTTCTGCAATATTTTGCAGGGGGTGACTTCCTAGGGAGGAAACCACCCTCATCGCTAAATCAAAAAGCCCGGCCTCTGTCCGACGGCGCTAGCCAAGAGAGACTTTGCGAGAAAAACGACGCGGGGCTCGAGCCTCCGCGGACGGTTCAGGGGGGGTTCTCCCAACCTGAGCGATCTCTCCACTCTCCTCAGGGGCCCGTTGGTTCACGCCGGCGCCTTTTAAGGGCACCGTGGGGCGAACCGAGCGCTCAGAGCTGCTCCGGCCGCGGCCCTGGGAACGGGAGGAGCCGCGGTAGGTGGCGGAGGGCAGGTGGCGCTGGGGCCTCGGGGCGGGCACCTAGACCGTCCCTCCCTCCTTCCCTCTTTCCCCTCCCCCAGCCCGTCCGCCCGCAAGGCAGGGCCTCGCTGGCCGCCTCCGCGGGGAGAGCACGGGACCCGGTGGGGGAGGGGGTGGCGGAGTGTTAAGTCCCAGACCCTCCCGTCCCCTGTGTCCTGAGTTCGCTTCCCCGTGGCCAGATGATAGGAGCTGATTGGGAACAGGCGAGCGACAGCCCCCCTGAGCGTGCCGTGGCGCCCTCCCCCCCCACCCCAAGGGGCTAGCGGACGCCCCATGCCCCACCCCGCGGGGACAGGCAGAGCAACCGATGGAGAGGTTGAAGATTGGAGAGGGGGGCCTAGCCTTTTGCTTCTTCATTGGGCTGGGGGGAGGGGTGCTCCCACTTGTCACTCCTATGCCCACCGGTGCCATATGGAGAAAAAGCAGTCAGGTCCCCACATACCTGTTCCTGTGCCTCCCTGCCTCATGTTTTTCTTCAGGCTCCCCCAGAGCTGTGGGACTGGGACCTAGGGGGAAGGTCTCCAGGGGTTTTTGACTCTCTTCTTCCTTGGCCTGACTTGATCCTAGGTTATCCAGGTTTCAGCACAACCTCAGCATCCCTGAAACCCTTATGTCAGGGGTTACTGCCACCCAGTGGGGTGGGGGTCCAACCTTTATTTGAGGGACAGGTGATGGTGCAGAGAAAGCCTGGATTGAGAGTTGGGCCTGGTGGGGTTTGAGGGAGGGCCTAGCGGCCTGCTGCTCTATGTTGGGCTTAGCCCCATGCCAGTTGTTAAGCTGAGAAGTTTTAACTTGTTTAGCGAACGTTCAGGGCTGTCTGTGCCCCTCAGATACACAAAATGGAAGGGGAAGGAAGACGGCAAGAGAGGGCTTCTTAGTCTTTTTTCTCTGCCTGCCTGAGAAAGAGGAGGCCCCTCGCGGAGCTGGTTTGCCTTCTTTTGTGTCCTGGTTTGATTCCTTATGGCTTCCGTTCTGTTCCCCCTCTCAGCCTGGCCTGTTTTAGGAAACTCAGACTGAAAGTATCAGTTGCGTGTTGGTAGTTGCATTGTTCTAATTACCGCCGTGTGTGGCCACATCCCAACAATTAAAATGCAGAAAAACACAAAATCACTCTCTTGATCCCAGAGAGGGCTGGAAGTTTGCTGTTTGGCCAAATGCCTCATGAAAACCTTCAAAGAGTTTGTTTCATTCCGTGCTCCTCATGGCTGGTCAGCCTGAGGCCTGGGGTCTCTGGGGGTAAAAGCCTGCCTTAGGTTTCCTCTCTGGTTGGTCTTTGAGGGCAGAGTTAAGAAACCAAGAGCAGAAGTGATTCAAGCTTTAGCTTCTTCTAGAAGAATGGGGGAAGCGGCCGAAGGGAGCTCTCAGGAGTGCTCAGGAAACTGGAACTTCAGAGTGGTAATAATAATTATGCATGAAAACGTTATTTAACTATAATGGTGGTTGACTTCTCCTGCCTCCTTTTTGCCTAAACTCCAAGTACATCGAAGTGTGTTTCTTTGCTTTTCTTTGTGGTCTGCCTCCCTCTGAGGTGGAAATCGAGTAGAGAGGATTCCCCCCCCCCAACCTTTTTTTTTTTGGCCAGGGGTGAAAGTTATCTGCCCTCAAGGTTAAGCCTTTTGGGCTTTTCTTGGCATGTGAGTGAGGGAGGTTGATACCCAGCCAAATAAATCAACCCAATTGCCTTCTTCATCTTAATATTATCACTTGTAGCACCCTGAGGCTTTGTAGAACAACAAATAGGAAGGGTGAGAAACGGCAGTCTGTGTGGACTTCTGATTTGTTCAGACCAAGTGGTATACTTATTATGTTTTGATATTTTGCATTACATTATCCCTGTGACAGATTAAGATTATTCTGCCCATTTTTCATATGGGTAAACTGAGGGAAAGAAAAGTTTGATGATTGGCCAAGACCATCACAGCAAATCGCATTCAGATTTGATTTCTTGATAGTTTGTTCTCTCTGCTAGCAAATGCTACTTACACTGTCTGATTGCTGTCTGCCTGCTGGTCATTTCTGGGAATAGGCAGAACAGTATGGAAATGTTAGATTAACTTCCCCTCCTCCGTTGATTGAGGTCCCTCAGGCAATTGTGTGGGCTTGAAGCCTGTTTTCTGATAGAATTAGTTTGCTTCTACTGTAATTGACTGTGAGAAAGAGTCTCGATTAATTGTATTCATGGTCTTTGAGTCAAATCAGGCTAAAAACTTAGTTGAATGAAGTTAGAGTTGTTGTTTTTAACATCTATAGAGTTGAAATGTGAATGGAATTACCCTGGTAGCATGTTCTTGTCTTCTTATAAGAGAATATGTACAGTATCTGTTGGAGAACAATAATGTAATATCTGCTGTTGAGGGTAAAGGAGAATATAATACCTTGTTTACTCTGCTTTGAAGTAGAAAGTCATTCCTACAGCCACTGCACTGTTACTGTTTCTGTAGTTTAGGAAAAGGCTACCTCTCCTTGCTTTTGACTGGAAGATAAAATATTGGACTAATCAGGATGGAGATAACAATTTGGGCATTTTTCTCATTTGAGCTGTTTTCTAAGTGGTGCTGGTATTTTGGGTAGGCAGAGCGGAGCACGAACCAGGTTAGGAGTGGCAAATAGGTTTCAACTTGCTTGCTAACTCCATTTTATTATACTGGTTATCCGGAGTGCCAAGTTGAGACTGTTTCCGAGGCTATGTTTAGGCTTAGCCGGAAAGAGCTGTGATCAGTTAATGATGTGTGCCAGAGGCCTGACACAGGGATGCTGGGGTATGTGTGCCATGCATTTTCCATCTCTGGAGTAGGTACATCTCTAATATCACTTGGGGCTGATCCATCTGTAATTGGCAGACTCAGCAGGCATGACTGGAGAGGGAAGTCCCAATGGTGCTAGAATGGTGCTGCAGTGGCAGAAGACAGCTCACGAGTGAGGTCTGGAAGAACAACAGGGAAGACATCCATCATTTGCTCCAAAGTGTGCAAGTCAAATCCCGGGGAGAATCATGATAACCCTGATTACTGAGCAGCTACAGAAGCAGACTCTGGATGAGCTGAAATGCACACGCTTCAGCATCAGTCTGGTAAAAGACAGTCTTACCACTTCTCTAAGACCCCCTTGCCCTTTTTTTTTGAGGCTATTTGTTGTTACTACTTCACCCTTGTCCTGTATTGTATGAATCATGGTACTTGTACTGGATGTGCCCACTAAAGGCTCAAAACCCAGCCCCAAAGGAAGGGGGCAGGGATTTTTTTTACTGTTAAGAGAAGGGCCACTAAAATTTGGGTGGAGAAGGGTTTGAGATACTGGAAGATGTGAATTATTTTACTCACTAACTTTGGGAGGATAAGAAGAGAACACTTAGATGTCCCTAATATCCCTATAGCCCATGAATTGCAAGGGTGAGCTGAAAGGGCTTCCTGGAACTCTGTCCTGATCTTGAATCATGATGGATATTCTGTGTCTCTTAGCCTTTGCCTGATCATGCAGACATCTCCAACTGTGGGAACCCTTTCCAGCTTGTGTCTGGTAAGACATTTTGTGTATATTTGTGTGTATGCCCATGCCTCCATCCACATGTTTCTTTTATTGGTTTTCCATAACCAGGTCTAGCTAGCCTGCCTCCACAATTTTCTTACCAGGGTCAGCTTCTGAGATTGGTGCTTGTCTCCATTTTATTGCACCAGTATGGGAGTTATCTGTTTACCTTGCTCTTATTCTCGCCTTGTATGAACTTTTGTAATCTAATTTTTTGAGTAGGCAATACAGTCACATTTCAAATTTTTTCAAATAGGAAAAGTGTTAATCTTAAAAAAGTCCCCCTTCCTTTTCTATCTACTGAGCTTCTATCACCTCCCTAAAAGTAATTCCTATTATTAGTTTCTTGTCTATTCAACCAGAGTTTTTGTTTTTTTACAAATAGAATCAAATATAAATTAAATTTTTTTTTATTCCCACTCTTTTAACACAAAAGGTTGGATTCTGTATATTTGGAACTCTTTTTAAACTAATCATAATAAGGCTAGAAGATCTTTCCATGTAAGTATGTTGAGTGTTTCCTTGTGGGTGGCCAGATCCAGAGGAACACAAGCACCATCAAAGGCCTTTCCCACTGTACCCTCCCCACCCTTGCCTTCACTAGGAATACAAATGATCTCTTACCTGCTTGATCACCCTGTCTTGGTGCTTTGACACATAGGAAAGGTAAAGGCTAAGGACGGAGGGTATAGGCCAGCTTTCCGCAACTCAGGGCTTGGGGGTTGGGGGAGCAAAGTAGAGCTCGGTGGAGTGGAGTGAAAAATGAGCATGGCACACACACCTTTGCTTCTCTTGACTCATTCTACCTTTGACAGGGATTCGCAGGCAGTTTATGATTCTATATTTTTAGTTTCAGGTGGTTCCTCATAACGGAGGCACTATAGTCTGCTGGGTAAAAGACCTAGCTTTAGCATCGGACAAATCTGGTTCTGAACCCTGCTTTGGTCATTTGATTCCTGCATAACTATTGGCAAGTTACGGAACTTCTCTCATCTGTGAAATGGGGGTAGTGATAGTACCTAACTCATGAAGTTTAGGGGAAACCTCACATAAAGTGCTCACTCTGTTTTGTAGCACATAGTAAGCTCTTGAAAATATATTAGCTATCATTAATTCTGTCTTTATTATGAATGCCTTCCAGAAGGTGCTTCCTGGAGGGGCCTGCCCCACTGTTCCTGTGCCGAGTTCCAGGATAGCCTCAACCTCAGCTACCACCCCTCAGGCTTGAGCCTGCACCTTAGACCACCCAGCCCAGGAAGTTCCCCACAGGAGCAGTCCCTCTCCCAAGTCCTAAGCCCTGAGCCCCCAGACCCAGAAAAGCTTCCTGTGCCCCCTGCCCCTCCATCTAAGAGGCACTGCCGCTCACTCTCAGTGCCCGTGGACCTGTCTCGCTGGCAGCCAGTGTGGCGGCCCGCCCCCTCCAAGCTGTGGACTCCCATCAAGCACCGGGGCAGTGGTGGAGGGGGTGGGCCACAGGTGCCTCACCAGAGCCCCCCAAAGCGGGTCTCCAGCCTCAGGTTCCTCCAAGCTCCCAGTGCCTCTTCTCAATGTGCCCCAGCCCACAGACCCTACAGCCCCCCTTTCTTCAGCCTAGCCCTAGCCCAAGATTCCTCTCATCCCTCTGCCGCCTCCCCACAAAGTGGCTCCTGGGAGAGTGATGCTGAGTCCCTGTCACCTTGCCCACCCCAACGCCGCTTCTCCCTGTCACCCAGCCTGGGCCCACAGGCAAGCCGCTTCTTGCCCTCTGCCCGGAGCTCTCCTGCATCCTCCCCAGAGCTGCCCTGGCGACCTCGAGGCCTGCGCAATCTTCCCCGAAGCCGCTCACAGCCTTGTGATCTTGATGCCCGCAAAGCTGGGGTCAAGCGGCGCCATGAGGAAGACCCTCGGCGGCTGCGGCCTTCCTTGGACTTCGACAAGATGAATCAGGTGGGACCAGCAAGACCAGGGAAGCTAGGATGGGAGTAGCGAAGACTGTTCCATTTTCACGTCCTCTAGCTCCAGGCCCTCCTGACAAGGCCTCCCCTGGCACTCCTGTCTGCCTGAGCCTTGGCTAAGGGTTGTCTACCATCTCAGTTTGCCCAGGATTATCCTGATTTTAGCATTGAAAGTCCTGTGTCCTGTGAAATTCTTCAGTTCTGGGAGTTCCAGAGAAACTTGTTGGACCCATGTTAAACCTTCCAACAGAGATCCCAGATTGTCCTCCCGGAGGCATCCTCTTTATGCACGGGTCAGAAAAGCCCCATCATTAGTGCCCCGCCCCTTCTCATGCAAGGCTGGTTTTGTCCCTTGCCCTTCACTGCTTCACATGGGCCTGTGAGGGCTTAAGCAAAATAGGCTGCTGCATCATTCATTCACTCAACAAATGTTTTTTGTCTTCCCAATGTGAGTACAGTTGTTGTAGGCACTTGCCCATTCTTTTCATATTCTTCCTTCTAGACCACTGGGTCATAAACCGCTTTGAGAACTTACTCACTTATTCATAGTCATTCATTCAGTCAGTCAACAAATGTTATTGCGTATACGTAACAGACTCCGACTAGGCACTGGCAGTATAGGAGTGAAACAAGCCGTCAGTCAGTACTCCTACACACATGAAGTTTATAAACAGGCTTCTAATCTTGAATCTGATAGAAACTATGGGCTCTTTTCCTCAAAAAAATATGCATGTACACTAAATTTTCTAAATTTTATCTGGGAGTTCATGACCTCACCCTAACACATAGGACTCCTGCTTTCAAGGGTAACCAAGAGGGGTACTTTGAAATACAGCTTGGGCAGGGTTCTCTGGGAAGTTAACATCTTTCTTTGCCTTAATTTTGTTTGTTTGTTTTGTTTGTTTGACAGAAACCATACTCAGGAGGTCTCTGTCTCCAAGAAACAGCCCGGGAAGGCAGCAGTATCTCTCCACCATGGTTCATGGCCTGCAGCCCCCCACCCCTCTCTGCTTCCTGCAGCCCCATTGGGGGTTCCTCCCAGGTGCTGAGTGAAAGCGAAGAGGAAGAGGAGGGGGCCGTGCGGTGGGGGCGGCAGGCACTAAGCAAGCGGACACTGTGCCAGCAGGACTTTGGGGACCTGGACTTGAATCTGATTGAGGAGAACTAAAACTGAGAGGCTACTTCCTGGGGCCACACAGACTGACTCTCTTATGGCTACTAACAAGTGTCGAGGTCCCAAGGCTGGGGGCCCAGCCTGGGAATGGGGGTGAATGGAGGGCTCCGACTCAGGGCAGCCGGAAATCTTCTCGCTCCAGGAAGCTCGACCATGCCAAGAGACTGGCCGGGACAAGATAAACGGAGCTGGTGGCGGGAGGGACAGCCCCAGAGCAGACCCTTCCCATGGCGGCCCTGAGTGTGAGTATCCCTGCCACCGAGAAAGCAATGGGCAGGGACGGAAGGGGTCTGCCGACCCCAGCTCGGGGAATTTCACTAGCCCCTTTGCTTCAAAGGGCACTTGTGTCTTAGAATTTGGCCAGGGTCGGGGGTTCATTCAGCCTCCTTGGAGAAATTGTGTGAGAGTGTGTGAGTGCATGAGAGTGCTCGAGGAAAGGTGTGTTTGGGTAGCTTTAGGGAAGGAAGGCAGTTGCTCCGTAACAGCAGAGCACCACAGTACTCCCAGGATCTTGGGTTTTCACGGGACAGCAGGCTTGTTCTAGGAGTCGGGGTTCTAAGGAGCTCTGGAAGCAAGCTTGTAATCTGTTAGCAACAGTGGCTCTGCAAAGGATTCTATTTGGGGGTCCTCAACTAATGGTCTTTTCCTCAGGCCCATACCTCCCCTAGATAGATCTAGTATTGGCTAGAGAGGGCGCTGCATATTGATTCTGAGCTGGCTTTTTTTTTTATCAGATTGCCAAGGCTGAATACAAGTTGCCTGTCTCACTCACCCAGTAGATACAAGCACATGTGGGCAATTAAGGCAGGGCTGAAGGGCTCCATCTCTTTCTTTCCCTCCCTACTGATGGGACCTCTTTTCCCTCTTACTTTCTGCCCTTTGAGGGGGAAAAAGAAGGAAGGAAGCCCCTGTATGGAGGTTGACCAGCAGAATAGTGTTCAGTCCCCAGCAGGCATAGGTGAGTGCACCCCAGCACTGCCCTTTGGAAGCAGACTGTAGAGAAACTCGTTATAAGATCCACGCCTAGCCATTTTTTCTGAGTTGGTTGAGAAAGAGGAAGGGGATGTCAGCATTTACTAGTTTGCTTGTCTTCCACTCCTGCCAGGAAATGTTTATTTGCCTCTAATTGGCCCTTAGAGACCTCAGGGAGGTTGAGGCTCACTGAGGGATTGGCTGAGGATGTGTAAAGCAGACTGTGAGAAGCAGCTGGGAGTTTGTTGTTGCTGGATTGAATTTATTTTATTGTTTCACACCCACAACTTGGGCCCGGCAACAGGTCTCAGTGGCCACACTGATGGGTTTAAGGATTCCAGAAGCTCTATAGGGCTGGCTCCAGGGGAGATGCATACTGAAGCTGCCGCCATAATGGCTTTTGAGGCTTTGTCCAGCTTTGCTTAGACCCTGCAGGACCAAATTAGACCTGCCCTTCCTGTTTATTGGAAAAAGGGCATTTTCCCAGGGTTTTGTAGGAACCAGTTGCTCATGTTAGGAAAGAGGACCTATGAGTTTTCTTCCTTATGGATTTGAATCTATGGTTTTCTGAGTCTCCCACATGTTGGATAGGAGCATCAGTGAGGCCCTAGCATCCTTGCCTCCACTCCCGAGGAGATGGCTATGTCTTCAGCCTCCTGCCTTTAGAGGTCTACCCCTCCAGGACTCCTCCCCTTCACCTCCTAGTTAGCACGAGTTACCAGTGAGCTACCAGGTCTGTAGAGGCCTGAGAGAGGTTCTCTGGAGAATCCAAGAAAACTGTGAGCCCAGGAGTTGCCCCTCCTTGGTTTTATCCCTCCCCTTTCTGTTCTCCCTCTTTAGGCCATAATTTCCCTGGTGCCAGCTTCTTTTCCTCCTGGGCCATCCTCATCCCTGGGCTCTCTGCTGCAGATTGTGCCAGCTTACAGTAGGCCACTGGTAATGTCAGAGGGTTCTCTGCAGGCCCAAAGCTGAAGAAGTGAGGGCAATAATTTCTGCCTCCACCCTGGCTTCCTCAAAGCCCTAGGGCACCATCCCTAAGGGAGAAGGTGTATAGATGCCATATTTGAATTCCATTACTTTAAGATCTGGAAAGTTAAACTAGCTGGAGCTATTGTTTTGCTTCCTAATCTAAGTACCTGTGGCCCTTGGACAAGCCTTTTCGAGATGTGGTTTATTTTGCTTTACACGGTAGATCTGTTCCAACAGTTCTGTATAAACCAAATGCTATTTTTCAAAGCATTTGGACTGCTGACCATTTAAAAGCAGCCTGTGATTGCTTCTTTTGTAAAGCAAGCAACCTCCCTCTACTTTAGCTGTTTTGACAATTTGGATTTTCACATATTGGGCTTACCCAGAGTGGAACACACCTCTGCAGTGGTTGACCCTGGGTAGACATCTGCATCTGTGTTGTGTGTGTGGTGTGGCTGATCAGTAGGTGAGTATTCCTGCGTGTGTGAGTGAAGCCACTCCCAGGCTGGTGCTCTCCTCCTGTGCCCGGTGACTGCCCACTGGCAGCTCCAGCTGCCCTTCACTCCCACCTGCTGCCAAAGTCCCTGTGCTAATGGGATTACAAATACAAAAAGTGGAAAAAAATTTTTCGTAAACTTTGTTTTATATTAAAAAAAAAAATCCATAAGTCTGTGTGTGTTAAACATGAGGTCCTGCCTCTGTGGCTGTGTTTGAAAAAATAAAGTTTTATTAGAATAATCCATTTTCCCAAGCAACCTTGCGTACTACAGTGTTGTCTTCCTTTCTTCACTAAGAAAGGCAAGGAGGAAGTGGGGAGAAGGCCGCCCAACTCTTCCAGCTGCTACTTCTATGACATGGCTGAACTTTTGCCCCTTGAGGACAGTATTTGGTCCCTGGGCCCTTTGCAGCCACAGTAGTTATATATCCTATGACCCAGCTTCTGTTAAGACCTCAGTTATTTCTGGCAGTCTGATTTGGTCTCCTGTTTCCCTGATACTTATACCCATCTCTTCTTACCTCATGTCACTCTCACTTCCAGCTGGGTGAAGTCAAGTATTAATCCATTCTACCTCCCTGAGAAATGCTAGATGGTGCAATTAGAAACTTGTCTAGAATGGTTTGTAGGCTTTGGGAAGTATGGAGAAGGCATGAAACGGACCTTGTCCAGGAGTGTCTTTTCAGAGTTTTCATACATTATTTTGTGGAGAGCTGGAGATAAAGTTGTCAGAATTCAAAGTCCAAAGACCTCAGCAATTTCTCCATCCTGAAAATACTGATTTTGGAAAATTACTCTAGCAGCAGAGCTGCTTTTTTGCTCTAGAAGGTGGTATTTTCCCTAATGCTTCAATTTGGAATGTTCATTTGCTGAAAGAAGCTGTGTGGTTCACTCTCTCTCTTTAGACCTTTCTATTCCACCCTTTCTTCTCCCTCCGTTAGCATTCTTCCAATGTGTGTGGGTGAAGTGTAGTTGCTTAGCCAGGCAGGAGCCTCTTGTCCCTAAGGCATAGCCTTTCTTTACCAGTTGTAGCACTGAATTGCCAGGCAGCAAGAAGAGTCAAGTTGCTTAGCCTCCGACCCAGTTTCCTGCTTCAAATTAGTGACACTCATCACTGAATACCAATGAAGTGTGCAAGAAGACAGGATTGGCTTGACTACCTGGAGGAGGAACTTTGAGGGGATGAAAATACACCCTGAGAAGAGTGGGAGTTGTCACCTATCCTGGAAACAAAGTAAGAAGGGCTTTGAGGGGGTAGGGCTATAGCATGTGGTTAAAGAATCTCAGAATTACAGGTTCGTTCTTTGTATAAAACTGCTGTTATGTTTCACCTACTGTTTGAGCAGGGTTAAGGCCTGAACATCTAAACTTACTTCCCTCTGCTTTTTTTCCTTTCTGTTTAGTTTTTTTGTTGGGTTTTTCTACTGTTTATTTTCTCTGAAGGCTAGTGTGATTTCATTTTCCATTGCTGAAGCATAAGAAAGAAAATAAACTTTATAAGGGTTTTGTTTTATTCCGTGTTGTAACCCCAACACTTTGAAAACTTACTGGCTTATGAAAAGTGTTGCCATATTTGTGAATTAATTTTTTTCTTATCTTTGCTTTCCCATTCCTGAGCTTACGCACAAAGACACCACTTGTGTCTGGTGCTGTCAGAAGCCAGCTTTGGACAGTGGGACAGTAATAAGAGCTCCATGTGGGAGAAAATCCCAGCAGTGAATTTTAATGGAAAATCTACAAGGCAGCTAGGTCATGTATGGAGTCATCCCTCTCTCCTATCAACTACAATTTGTGAGGAGTGTGCTTTAAGAGGTGTCTTGGCCCAGAAAAACCAAGAAAAACTGAATCAGGCCTCAGGTTGGCTATGGGAAATGGACATTATAAGGAATAGAGAGAGGAAAAAATCCAAAGAAATGTTTCCTTGGTGCTCCATATAGGGTTAGTTCTAGAATGGCTTCACTGGATGTTGTACTTTGACTGAAGCCAATAACTGGTACTTCCCTCTGGCCCCCAACCTTTGCTACAAGGCAAGTAGGTCAAAGGTAGAGAAGATTATGGAGATTTCTGGGTAGGCACATAAATCTGGAAAGAATGCTACTGCTCTTAATTGTCTGTGGGTCAGATCATTGAAAGAAATGGGTACTTTTAGGGTAGTAATCATCGATTAATACCATACCTTTTCCTGGTTTGTATCTACTTCCATGTATACTCTGCATCCATAAGATTATGGAACTTGTGCTAGTCTCTAATGTGACCAATGTCAATGATTGAGATTTCTCATTACCCAGTGTAAACAAAGTGAAGTGAAGTCACTCAGTCGTGTCCGACTCCTTGTGACCCCATGGACTGTAGCCTACAAGGCTCCTCCCTCCATGGGATTCTCCAGGCAAGAGTACTGGAGTGGGTTGCCATTTCCTTCTCCAGGGGATCTTCCCGATCCAGGGATCAAACCCAGGTCTCCTGCATTCCAGGCAGACACTTTAACCTCCGAGCGTAAACAAAAATGTAGGCAAAAAGTATCTCACTATCTCCCCTTCTCTACAGCCACTTTTCTGACAAGAGTATCAATCTTCCATGCCTGTGAATTCAGATAGGAGTGGTGGGGTTTTCTTTGTCCCCAGCTCCACTTATTTCCATGGTAAGATGTACTTTGGTTTCTTTCCAGTTCCCTTAAAAGTTGAATTGAGAAACACCTGGACCTAATAACATTGGCTGATTTGGAAGCAGGAAGAAGCTCCACTGGGATATGTCAGACTTTTGAGATGTTGGAAGCACGTTGGCCTTCAGCCAATATGGAATGGCATTATCACATACAATGGGTATAAAACGTTGGTCAATTGGAAAGGGACCTATGAAGTATTGGTAATATATAATGAAATGGTACCATGTTATGGATCAGTGAGAAGAAAGATATTGTGTCCCATGGACCAATGGGAAGTTTCCTAAAAGATAAGGACAGGAGGGTAGTGCCTATTTTCAGTCTTGGAAATCAATCAGGTACTGGGGCACTAACTTCTTATCTCAGAATATCAATTCTCTATGTAACTTGCCCCTCAGCCACCCACCCCGGTTAAAGTCTTTGGTATACAAGGAGGGTAAGCTAAAACATTCTCAAATAAAGGGGCCCCCTAAGGGCAATATGGCACCAGGATGGTGCCAAGGGAGACTGAAGGACCCGCCCACTTCCCCACCCCGGCAGAAACTGCAATTCCCCTCCCTGCCGCAGGGGGCACTGCAGGCCCCGGGGAGGTTGGGGCGGAGCGCCGCGAGGGGCCCGGAGCTGCCGCCCCGCTCCGAAGCGCGGGGGGCGCTGTGCGGGGCCCGGGCTGCGGCTCCGCTCCCTGCCACGGGGGGCGCTGCGCGGCGCCGGTGGTTGGTGGTGGCTGTTGGGGGGGGGGTGGGGGGGGGAGGGGGGGAGCCGCGGCCGCGGGTGGTGCGGAGGGAGGCCTTGCGGGCGGATCGGGAGATCGGCGGCGGAGGTGGTGGGAGGCGGCGGGCGGGAGCACGGGTCCGGCCGGCCCTGGCGATGGCGGACGCGGCAGCCTCCCCGGTGGGCAAGCGGCTGCTGCTTCTGTTCGCGGACACCGCGGGCTCGTCCTCGGCCTCGGTCCCCGCGGCGGCGGCGGCGGGCGGAGATCCGGGGCCTGCGCTGCGCACTCGGGCCTGGCGGGCCGGCACGGTGCGGGCCATGAGCGGGGCGGTGCCCCAGGACCTAGCGGTGAGTGGCGGCCGAGGCGGGCACTCGAGGCCGGGGTTGCACGGCCTGCGGGCGGCCTCCCCGGGGGCCTTTGTGAGGGGGCGGTGGGGTGGAGGTGACCCAGTTCCGCGCCCCCAGATCTCCTCAGCGCCCCCCGCCGGCTCCTCGGCACCCCGAGCTCTGTCCAGCATGGCTTCCGCGTCGGGGTGCGCGCCCTGGTTTACCCCGGGGGGCAGCCAGGGCGCTAGGAAATGCTGCCTCCACCCGGCAGGCCCCGCCTCCTGAGCGACCCCTTTCTCAGCGTCCCCCCCAACACTCATACGGAGCAGGCTCTAGCACCCTGGGTTCCGGGGCCCCTTAGAGTTCTGCCCGTGTGCCGCTGCCCCCTGGAAGAAGCGGACCTGTAGCCTCCAGCCTCTCGTGGGAGACCTGCGCCCTGTTCCCTTCTTCCCCAAGCCCCGAATGGGGCGGGAATGTGGGCACTTGTGGGAGAGCGAGAGCCTGCAGTTGAAGCTGCTCAGGGCTTTTTTATCTGGCAGTTACTTCCTCCTTGTCTGAGCCAGACTCGGCCAGGCTGTCTCCAGAAAGGCCAGCTCTCTTCAGGTTCCTCTCTCTTTGCGCTTCTGGGTGACAGGAGCTGCCGTAGTGGCTGCTTTTGATAAGTTTGAGATCTGTCTTAGCAGCCAAATGGGGCTGTTGGGTGGTGCTTTTTATCTCCGAGCTGGGCAACTCCCCCAAACCTTGGGAGAGGTTTTGTTTTGAAACTTTGTGTTGGGGCATGGCCACTTTTGAATACTCGTCTTGGTGTATTTTGTGATTAAAGTTGTTCAGTAACAGAACTTAACTAGCATTCGTGTCCGTGATGCGTTATTTTTGTTAATGTAGCGACAAAATGTTGCCTTTGAACTTTGGCAAGTCTCTTTAGTTCCTCATTCTGATAGCGGCCCTAGGTTCTGTGTTGAGATAAGGCTATGAAGAATAGGGGGATTCTTTTAGATTGTGATAGATCCTCAGGCAGAAGGAAAATTTTCTTGATGAACTTGCTTTTGGAGATATTTTTTTCGCTGTAAACGGGAATTCATTTTGTAAGATTTGATGTTAACATTGCAGGTTTCTGATACTCATTCTCTACTTATCGATCAGTGGTTTTAGACTCCCCGCCTCGCCCCATATAGAAATCTTCTGGGTTGTTTTGCTTGTGGCTGGCTTTGGCTTTAAGAAAAAGGCTGCTTGGACATTTATGAGGCTTTAGTGGGGCGAATTTTTAAAGAGATATCAGGAATATAATGAGGTGAAGAGGATGATTAAGCAAGGAGATTTGTAGTTAAATTCCTTTGCGATTTCTTTAGAAGACTGCTTTTTAGGTTAAGACTTGGGGAGAGGTGTCCCGCTTAGATCCAGTAATTTACCACCTTGAATGTAAAACTTAGGTTAAGATCCACCATTAAATGCATATTTTGACCTAAAAACTTAGTCTGTCCTAGCCTTTCAGTCGAAGTTTTCTGTTCTAGTTGTTTCCTCCATCAGATGAATTGCTAATGAGCTCTGTACCTGAAATGGCTACCCATTCACGTTGTTGTTTGCTGAGCTCCCAAAGGGCGGTGGTTTTTTGAAGCTCACGGAGATGCTGGACACCTACTAAGCTAAATACTGAAGAATTGTGCCACTGGGCCCATGGAACTGGTTTCTCAAACCAAGTAAAAAGTTTCAGTGATTCAAAACAAAGTGTTACAACTGTGTTGAGGTCTTGGATGGAGCTGTATGCATTTAGAAGCAAAGGCAGTTTGGGGTTTTAAGAATAGGCTTATGCTTGTCTCGTATGTATAATCAAGGAACATAGATGAGAAAAAAGCGACAACAAAACTCAGTCTTTAAAATATTTTACTAGCTTGCAAAATTGCTCAAGAATTGCTGCTGTGATGATGAGGTTCAGTTAATGACAACAACTATTATAGAATCAGAACTGTCCGTTTGTTTTCCTTTTTCATTAAAGAGATTTCCTTTGGACCCTTGGCATGTGTGCCTTTCCAATTTTGCACCACACAACCGTAGTAAACACAACTGTCTTCCAATCAAAAGTGTTCTTCCTGTACTCAAGGGTGGAGTTTGCAAGCAGCTGGCCTGTGATTGGACAGATTTTCATTCAGTTATGTTTAAGATGTTTTCAGGCATGCCTGGTTTTGAGAAATGCATGGCAGGGCGCCCCCTGTTAAGGATGAGTAATTGAGGGTTGAATGAATGAGTTTTTGAAGTGATTGCAAACACTTTCAATTTAGGCTCCATTAATATCCTCTTTCTAAATAATTTTGATCCAGAAATCTTTCAAAATGCAGTCCTGATTCATTAATGAGCACCCCCCCTTTTTTTGAAAGCATTACTAAAGCCATAAGTCAGGATCTTGATCAAGAGTTTTGTTGAAAAGAATTTGATAGCTGGGCATTTTCTTCACCAAAGCTATGCTGAGAAATAACTACTGAGATTTTGAATTAAGTAGTTAAACATCTTTTTTTCCTTTCATTCTTCCTTGTAATGGTAACTTTATTTGTATTTCAAAATAGGCTTGTTATATTTGAAAAAAAGTGTAGTTGCAAAAATAGTACTATGGATTTTTATGCCTCTCTAACACTATGTCCTCTTTGTGTTCTGGATCGTTATTGGTCCATATAAGTGACAGAGACCTTGGGACCTTCACATATGTAGGCATGGTAAATACACAGACGTACAAAAACATAGATTTTTCTTTTTTGGAATAATAAAAGCAAAACTTGCATTTTGCACAATGAAAAAATGCCAAGAGTATACACAGGAAGGTCAACAATCTGCATCCTTTAGCAGCTTCCACTTGTTGAAGAAGCCTTGTGTGTCTTCTTAATACTGGTACAAAAATATAAAAACATTTCTTTCTACACAAAAGGTGGGGTTTTTTTTCGTTTTTTTTTTTTTTTTTTTTAAGCAAATGCTATCATACTGTGCAATATCTGTAGCCTGTGTCTTTTTTTTTTCTTTCCATTTAACATTAGTAAGGTCACGGGCATCAGTACCCATGACCTTACTCATCATTTTAGATAACTACATTATAGAATGGATGTACAATGATTTATTCAATCATTTCCCGTTATGATGGACATTCAAGGTATTTTAAATTTTTTAGCACTTACAGTGCAGTTAGTATCCTTGTACATATGTCTTTATGTAATCATGGTTTTATTTCTAGTTTAGCCATCCAGGAGTGAAATTGTTGGGTTAAGGAGTACATGTATATATTTTTATTTTATTAGGTAATGCCAGTTTATTTTCCTATGAGATTATAGCATTTCATACTCTTACCCACATGCAGGCAGTGCTTGTTTCTTTTCATCCTTGACATCTCTGGTGTCATCAGTCTTTGTCATTTTTTGCAATCTGATGAGTGAAAAATAGTATCTAGCATTTTCATGACCACTGATCTTTTTCTGTGTTTATTAGTCTCTTACATTTCTTTCATGAGTTATTTATGCCAAGTTTTTGCCTGTTTGAAAAAATGCAAGTTTTCTTATTCTGTTCAAGTTCTGTATTTGGCATATTAATCCCTTTACCTGTCAAGAGTATCATTTCTCTCATTTGTCTTTTAACTTTGTTTAAGGGTTGCTTTGCCACATAGAAAAATAAAATGTTCATATCGTCAGGTCTGTTAGACCTTTCTTAATGTTTTCTGGGTTTAATTGCTTTGGGAAGAAGACACCCACCCTCACCCCTGCCACCGTGAGCCTGTGTAAATATTCTTCAAATTTTCTTTCTAATGTTTCATTTTTTTTACCTTTAGATCTTTAGTCCGTCTGGAATATTTTTATAAGTGGCATGTGTGGTGGACAATGTAACTTTTCCTACTGAGTAGGAACCACTTGTGGCACCACCAATTTTATTAACTAAACCATCCTTTTCTTTCTATATGATAGAATTAAATTATGCTTTTAGTAGTCATGAATTGTTTTGAATGTATATCTTACCTATCTCAGCTATCTAGAACTTGCAACAGGAGTAAAAGCATATCTGCCTTAATTTTTTTAACCCTTTAATTTTTTCATCTTTATCTAGTGGAAAGGTGGACTCTAAAGTACACCTTTTCTTTGATTTGAGTTGATGTAATAGATGTGGGAGTGTCCAGGCTAGTACCATATTTCTTCTGTCTGGTAATCTTCCAAGAGGAGTGAAAGCATATCTGCTTTTTTTTAAAAAAAAAGAAAAAACTCTTCCTGCAAACTCTCCTCTTTGTCTCAGGGTAGGTGGACTTTAAAATAGCTGTCTAATTTGTTTCTAGATAATGTAATAATTTCCAGTGTACAATTTAATATTATTTATTCTCAACCTAAGTTCACACATAGAACTTCAGCCCTAATTGAATTAGGAGATCAGCCTTTAATGATTATCCATAAGTGTTCTTTTCTTGCTTATAATCCCTGAGCTAAATAAAAATCTGAATAATAATGTAGTATGCTGTTTATTAAAGTCAGTAGAATATGTTTTGTGGATCTGTGTATGGTTTAGAGAACTTTAAATAAAAATGAGATGGTCCAAAAGAATATATAATGGTTAAGTGTGAGGCCATCTACACACACTTTTCATCCTAACTCTCCTCTTACAGCAGGAGGTCTGTTTTTGAAACATTGAGCCACTATTGAATTTTTTAGGCTCTCAAGTGCTTTGTGTAAGTTGCTTTTTAAAATTTGTCTTCATTTATGTGTGTATGTCATTTTTGATACTTCTGTCTTACTGTCTTTGCATTCTATTTATTTCAAGACTACAATGTGTCCACCAGTGGTCACACTGTACACTGGTCATTTTGTCCAGCATCCTCTCCCTTTACTGTACAGATTTTTTTCTTGTTTATTATGCATTTGTTTCTAAGAGTTGTTTCACTAACTCTCCATCTGTCAAGGACTCATTCCCTTCTTTAGTACGCACTTGCCTAGTTCTATTCTCCACCTTCTTCTTGTTGATTTAGTTTCCCCTCCACCTGCCTAAATCACGGGTAACTAACATGGCTTTTTCTGTTAGTGATTTTCTCAGCAACAGCTGGAGTGGGTTCCAGTAGGCTTTGCTTCCTCAAGGCCTGGGGGACACAACACCTGTTGCTGTTTCTCAGTTTTCCACTGCTTTTGACAGGTTGGTGGTTTTTAAGCCCTCCTCATCCCACTGTTCCTACTGCTAAAGTGTCTTTTACCCTTGTTCTGCAGTTGGATAAAACCTGCCTGATTGAAGGGCAGGAGCTCTGGGTGGGGTGGGGGTTGTGTCTTCAGGGGTAATCAGGCTCTAGGGAACTGATTCTCACTAACCAAACTCTTGAGACTGATTTGTAAATCCACATGTAAGGTTATTAATTTACAATGGGAGATAAACCTATCCAAAGATCTGCACAGAGCCCCCTCCTGGTCTACTCAGGAGACCAAATTACAGATAAGAGGGGTCCTTGTCCTGCAAAGAATCAGACAAGGAAAGCTGGGCGTTGCCAAATGGATATTTAGAACATGCACTCTTGCTGATCCTCTGCTTTCATAGTGCTTTCTGGCTTCCGTGTTTTATACCCCCTTTACCCTTTGCTTTTGATTTTGTCATCCATTGAAATCCTGTAAAGAGAAATGAACACCTCTATCAAGTCTTTCTAAATCCCAGTGTTTTTCCTTTATCACTTGGTGAGATACTTCTTTTGTAATATTTATTAATTTTTCTTGGTGTAGATACATAACAAGATATATAGCTTATCTGCCCTTCTAGATTGTAAGTTCATCAAGAACAGGGAACATGTGCATTTTTATTATTCACCTTAAGTAGAATATTTAGAAGCTAGTATTATGTTAACTTTTATTTCTGATTTTTTATTTTATTTATTATGGATTTTCTATTCTGTGGCCCCCTGTATTTAACTTGATCTTTAAAGTTTTTTCCTTTGTATATTTTTACTGATATTGACTCACTACTGATTTTCTTCTTTATGTGATTGGATTTATATTTGGGACCCCCATCCAAGGTACATTGTCAGCTGGTTTTTGTGATTTACCTCAGTTATTAGATATGTTTTGTTTTTCTGATTCTCAAGTAATACATGTCTAGTATACAAAATGTAGAAGTTATTTTAATAAAGCCCCTGTAGAATCACAACCTATTAAAAACTGCTATATTTGGTACATAGTCTAATCTTTTTTTAACTTGAATTCATACTGTATTTTCAGTTTTGAGTTTTTCTTTTAACTTAATATGTCAGTTATTTTCATGTATTACCAGAAAATTTTGTATTTTAGGTGATTTTAATTTTTTGTCATTTTTCGTATTTTCCACAGATAACGTCTGTTGCTTTCATAACTGAAAGAGAAACAATAAATGCTCTCAAAGAAATCTTATACTTTTTATTGACTGGCTAATTTATTTAACTGCTCCTCTTTCATTGGATACTGAAATTGTTTCAGATTTTATGCTTTATTAATATTTCTGTGATGAACATTTTTGTGAATAAAGCCTGTTCTGTGTTTACTGTGACTTCCTAGGATTATTGCCAGAAATGCTATTATGGAAATACAGGATATACACATACTTAAGATTCTTGATATATAACAGTTTTTTTTCCTTTTAGGCCATTCCAGTTTATATTCTGACCAGTTATGAATTTGCTTAAGAAATGCATATTTATCAGAAGCCCAAGATCCACTAGGCATTTCACATTATTTTATTTAATTCTACCACAGTTCTGTGAGGTAATTACTATCCCTATTAATAGACAAAGGAAGTAAGGCTCAAAGAGGCTAAAGTAACTTGCTCCCACAGCTAAGAAATGCAAAAGTTGGGATGCAAATCCACATCTTTTTGATTCCACTGCACCTAAAACCATTTATTTATATATATATATACACACACACACACACTTGAGTTTGTATTCAGGTTATTTCTGTGCTCAGCTGCATTTGACTGTTTGCAACCCCATGAACTGTAGCCCACCATGCTCCTCTGTCCATGGAATTTTCGAATACTGGAGCAGGTTGCCATTTCCTGCTCTAGGGGATCTTCTTGACCCAGGGATCTAACCTTTGTCTCTTGCACCTCCTACATTGGCGGGCAGATTCTTTACCACTGTGCCACCTGGGATTCTAATATCATTTGTAACAGTTCATATTTCATTTAGAATGTAGTTAGGAAAACTGGAAAAGTTAAGTTAGGAACCTTGGAAGTTATTTTCCATTTTCCTTACCTTCTCATAGTCATTACCATATCCTGTTATTTTTATCTCTAATTTCTCAAGTATGCTTTTCTTTCATACAGTCTTAATCTAGACCTTGATTTAGGCCTTTTACATCTCTTACCTGGGTTTTCATCAGTTTATAGTTAGTCTCCTCGCCTCCAGTTTCTTGCCTCTATGAGTTCCTTTCAAACCTGATCCCAAAGTTAATTCTTTCCTTTAAAAAAAGTTAATTATATAAATAATATATCTAAGGACAAAAACCATTTATTGATAAGGTGTATTACCTTATTATCAGATAATACTATTACTCCTCCTATCCCAACCCTTCTCCTGTCGTCCCAACTCCCTAAAAAATCTGCAGCTTGCTTTTTTCCATATATCTTAAGAGTTCTATGTTCATCTATTAGATACATCTCATTTTTAAAACTTCCTTATCCCATAATTTGAATAAAGAATGTTTAATACTTTGTAATTTCTATTTTGATTTCCTGTTTAAACTGAGTATTGAGAAAATTTTCCCCTCAGATGGCATTATCTTTCTAAAATGCACGTGAAAGATGTCTGTGTATATCATCATTTCCCCCACCCAGCTTAAAACAAACAAACGCTCCCCCAAGGCCTATAGAAGACAACATAAACTTGCGTGTGTCCAGGGCCAGGCTTGTGAGAAATAACTGGGTGACAGACTGAAGGGTATAGGGGGGATTGACTACTGGAGGGTTCAGACATAAAAACAGAACTGCTGACCAAACAAGAACCTTTGCCACCAGGTTTCAATTTATCATCCGTTAACAGGCCAACAGAACACCTTCCAGCTAACTTTCTAGCTGCTACATCCTCCTCCTAGAACACCGAATCTGCTCTTAGGTTTCTCTGCTTTGGTACCTGCTGCAGTCTTTCTCTCCCTTCTCTGCCAGAAGAATACAGTTTGTCCTTTGAGATCCAGTTTGTATACCACTACCTCTTCCATGAATCCTTTCTTGTTTCCCAAAGCATATACCTTCTCTAATATGTTCAGTCTTCATTACTGCTCTTATTACATACCTCTGTAATAATTTCTGTACCTCTCTGTTGGCTCACTCATCTAGGGTTTGATTCCCTCCTGCCAAGTGCTACCTTATTCACCTTGATCTTCTTGGCCCTGGCAAGTGTTTTGTGCACATGCACACACACACACACACACACACACACACGCATATTTTTGAGGCATTCTGTTTTTGTTGAGTGAGTGAATAATACCTTTATTAATTGTAGTAAAAATGGCCTTAGGGAGGACCAGAATCCAAACTGATTATTATATAATTATGTGTTTAGCATGAAAGTTTCTATTACTCAGACTACTACTATCTGATTTTATCAAACTTAGTTAGGTTAACTTACTTGATTTTTTAAATTTATTTCATTTTAATGTCACTGAAATGAATGTGCATTACATACAGACCATAAAAGGGATTTTGAAATGAAAGCGTTTTACCACTAACTCTCCTTAACTAAGGAAATATTTTACACATGTAGTCCTTAGGCTCTAGCTGTACAATAATACTTTTTGCTACTTTTACTCTAATAGTAGAAATTTTTAAAATACCGGAAAAAAAATAAACTGTTTTAGTTCTGTTCTGTTCAGATTATCAACCTGCCTTGGCCATCTCTAACTCAGTCCAAGCACTACCATTGATTTTCGTTAGCTTATATCCCTTCTTCCTGTTTTGTGACCTAGCCACTGCCATTAAAAAAAAAAAAATGTTTGGCTGCACTGGGTCTTAGGTGCAGCATGTAAAATCTAGTTCCCTGATCAGGGATAGAACCTGGGCATCCTGCATTCTGAGCATGGAATCTTAACCACTGGACCACCAGAGAAATCCCTGGCCATTACCATTTAAAGAGTTCATGTTCTGTGTACTTTGACCTGAAATGATTCTTCATCTTATATATTCTAACTCCTTCCATCTCTAGCTAGAAGGTGGAACAGAGTGCTAGGGCCAGAAATAAGTCAGAATACTGGTAGAACATGTTTACATATATCCACATTCCATATTGCTCTCAAAACAAATTTGTATTGCTAGCCTAGAGCAGTTGTTTGATCCTAGAACATACAGCACTGTGGTTGCCAAGTTCAATACTTCATTCCTTTGCCCAGGCAAAGGAAATAATTGCTCTTAAATTAGGTGAAATATGGCTTTCAAATATTTCAGCTCTTCCATGGTGTTTCCAGATGTGTTATGATAGAATTCCTGAATACTAACTTTTAAAATGTTCAAATTACTATATAAAGAATTAAAATCATTACAGCTTTGATACAATGACTTCTTTTAGTGTTGTCCTTGTATTTGGATGTTGGTATGACTTAGAATTTTGTGACTCATATGTTGGCTTCCCAGGTGGCACTAACGGTAAAGAACCTGCCTGCCAATGCAGGAGACATAAGAGCCGCTGGTTCTATCCCCAGATTGGGAAGATCCCCTGGAGGAGGAAATGGCAACCCACTCTAGTATCCTTGCCTGGAGAATACCATGGACAGAGGAGCTTGGCAGACTACAGTCCATGGAGTCGCACAGAGTCAGACACGACTGAAGCGATTCAGCACCAGCACCATGTTGATTTTTAAAGTAGTTAGCAGATTACCACTGTACATGGCACCTAGCTGTCAGGCACCAGAGAGCCTCAACCTCTGGTTTTCTAAGCTATGCCCAGGAGAGCACTGTATCACTCAAGGTCAGACTCAACATAGGGTTTCGACAGCCTCTGTTCCTTTTCATGACTTGGAAGGCCTTCAACCATTGCCTCCTCTGGACATCAGTTATGACACCACTGTACAGTAATGGGACTGCTGTTCTCCTAGTCTTTGGTTCAAAATCCAAGTCATTTTGAGTTTTCCCGTACTCTTAATTCCAGCCAGTCATTGTGCTTATTGATATGACTCATCAACTCTCACGAGCCCTGGTCACTTCCTTCCTCGTCTCACTGCTCCCACTCTAGGTCATGTAAGAACACCCCTGTTCCCCATCCCACTCCCATTCTAAGCCATCTTCATCCACTGAGCTGGATTGTCCTGAAACAAACTGTTCTGCTTGTGTTTTGACCTCAGAAACCTTTTACTGGCAGTTGCATGTATACACATTCACACACACATATACGTATCTCCCATTGGCAGATGGATGAACCCAAGTTTTATCCCAATATTTGGTGTCTTCCACATTGACTATTAATCGTTTTAGTCTCATTGCCCACTCCTTCCCCACAGTGTGCTGTAGCTCCTGGCCATCCTAGAACTTGATTGGGACTTTTTTTTAACCTCATCCCATATCACTCCCTTTGCACACCTGAAGTGATCTCTCCTGCTTCTGAACACTCCCTATACCTTATTTGTTTTATCTTATGGCATGTTATTGCCCAAGTAGTGCTTTACAATTGACCAAAGTACTTTTAAAGTATTACTTTATTTAGTCTTCACAACCAGTCCATGAGGTATGTGTTATCACAAAGGAAGAAACCAAGACTTGAGAAGCGAAGAGTGACTTGCTCAAGTTTTCAGTTAAAACTAACATCTTAAGGTTAAGACGGAAATCCAAGCCTTCGGGAACATAAGCCCCAAGCTTTGTTCATTACTGCCTTTCTTGTTTCTTGAGTCTGTACTTAAATACAAGTTTGAATACAACTCTTTCCAGTTGTCAGCAAGTTAATTAAAGTTATGTATGATTCCCCCAGAACACATATTAATATGTGAATGAGCTCCTTCATATATTAAATGAAATGCAGTTTAATGTTCTTTCTCTGTAAAATTCATGCTTCCCCTTTTGAGCCTTATTTTCCCATCACTTTTTTTTAAAGGAGATGTGAAACTTAGTATATTACAAGTAATAAACCTAGAATTTTGTGTAATGAATTTAATTGCCCTACATTGTTACTTTTGGAAGTGTCATATGAGAAATTTCTTGTAGAGCCAAGTGGTTGGGAAAGTGTTGCTTCCATGAGACATTGCTTTGTGTTCTCCTTTTAGACAGTGAAGACAATGCAACTGACCTCTCCATCTTCAGATTGGCCTTTAGGAAGCTCAGAGCCAAATCAGTAATCCATCATTCATCATATATCCCTCAGTCATAGAGCTGTATAGATTCTTATTCTCTTCATAAGTTTTCCCTCTTTTTATACTTTAATAGTGACTTCCTGTTGTAGTTTGCTTAGTCCTGATTTGCAAATTTGTGTTTTATCATTTTCTTGCATTTTTCCCAAAAGCCAACTAAAATTCTTTGAAGTGGGCTATAAGTACTCTAGCCTTTATTAATTTAAAAGTTCACAATAGAAGTGTAAAAAATTTGTCTTTCTACCTATTAGCCTATGAGCTCCTCGAGACCGGTGTTCTAGATTCCTTTCCGTATTCCTGAACCTAGCATAGGGCCCTATACATAGTAAGCCCCCAGTTAGTGTACTTATATGTAAATTGGAAACTGAGGGTTATAAATCTCAGTAGGATCATGGCTAGAAATTAATAACTGTAAATCACTAATGCCCCCTTAACTCTATACCCTCCTCTCAGAGTGAGGATGAGACCAACTTCCTGGCTCTGAAGTAAGATTGGTTTTTATTGAAATCCATTAAAAGAAGTTAAAAACAAGTTAAAAGTTTTCAAAACAGGAAGTTTGTGTTTGTTTTTATATTATAGTGTGGGATTTTTCCAATGTAACCTTAAGATGACTTTTTATCTCTTTTTCCAGATCTTTGTAGAATTTGATGGCTGTAACTGGAAGCAGCACTCCTGGGTTAAAGTTCACGCTGAAGAAGTTATTGTGCTTTTGCTGGAAGGGTCTTTAGTATGGGCACCTCGGAAGGACCCAGTCCTTATCCAGGGCACTCGAGTCTCAATTGCACAGTGGCCAGCCCTGGTGAGTGACTTTTATTGGCTAGAAGCATATTTGGGCTTTATTCCTATTCAACATGGTATTTATGCAATAGCTGAACTCTTTAGAATTCCCCAGACTCTAATGCTTTGTCCTTAAACAGGCTTTTATTCTGAAGTTACTAAAGCAAAAATTGGGAGAGATCTCTTCTCCTGTGCCTTCTGAAATGTTTTATATTAAGTAATATTTGATACTTTGTTTCTAAATAATTTTTCACCTTTCTTTTCTCATAATATTATGAAACAATGTAATTCTTAAAGTCTGTTTTTTCCCATAGAAACTTTTTTTCCCAGCTTTAGTGAGATAGAATTGACATATAACATTGTATAAGTCCGTGTACATGTGATGATTTTATATTTATAGTGAAATAATGATTACAGTAAGGTTAACAGTTCTGTGTCTCACATAGTTACATTTTTGTGTCTGTGGTAAGAACTTTTCTTTCTTAGCTTTGCAGAACAAGAACATTCTAAAAATCTCAATAAAGTATATTAATCTCATTGTTTTATAGAGTACCTTCCTACATATTATCTAATTTGCTTCTCACAACACATACATGGTAAGAACTTTTAAGATTTGCTCTCTTAGCAACTTTCAAGTATACAATACAGCATTTTAACTATAGTCACTGTGCTGTACATTAGATCCTCAGGATCTACTCTTCTTATTACTGTAGCTTATACCCTTTGACCACTTTTACCCATTTCCCACACTCCCCCTATCCCTGGCAGCCACCAATATATTCTGTGTCTATGAGTTCAGTTGTTTTATATTCCACATGTTATTGAAATCATACCATATCTGTCTTTCTCTGTCTGACTTATTTGACTTAGCATAGTGCCCTGGAGATTCAGCTGTGTTGTTGTAAGTGGCAGAATTTCCTCCTTTTTTATGGCTGAATAATATTTCTTTGTGTATAATATTTATGTGTATGTGTGTGCACCACATTTTCTTTATCCATTCATTCATCACTGGACACTTAGGTTGTTTCCTTGTCTTGGCTATTGTAAATATTGCTGCAGTGAACATGAGGGTGCAGATATCTCTTCAAGATAGTGATTTCATTTCTTTTGGATAAATACTCAGAAGTAGGATGTTGAATCACATGGTAGTTTCTGTTTTTAATTTTTTTGAGGAACCTCTGTACTGTTCTCTGTAGTGGCTGCGCCAGTTTACATTCCACTGGTGGTGCAAGGGGCCCCCTTCTCTACATCCTTGCCAGTACTTGGTGTCTTTGTCTTTTCACATCCCCACTGATGGCGCAAGGGTCCCCTCCTCTTTGTCTTTCATTTTTAGGTGTGAGGTGATTACTCATTGTGGTTTTGATCTGCATTTCCCTGAATTTAGTGAGGTTGAGCCCCTTTTCATGTACCTGTTGCCCATTTGTCTGTTTTTGGAAAAATATCTATTCAAGTGATATGCCCATTTTTAAATCAGACTGTTTGTGACGAGGTTTTTGTTTTTAGCATTTTAAATCACCCATTTATTAGTTCGATAAGTTAGAAGGATAGACACTTTGTGTACTACTTCTTAGCTCAGACTCTCACAAGGCAAAAATCTAGTTCTCCTATGACTAACCAAATTACATAATGCTCAGAACAAACATTTTTAACCCATTGATTATATATATCATCACTTACTGAACTCTTTTCATTTGTTTTTAAGGCCACTTTCCAGTTGAACTTTTAGAAGAAACTCAAATTGATCTTGGTCCCTGGGTGACTTTTGTAGGCAGATTTATGAAACACTAAATATGAATTTACCCATGCATTTTTATATCACTGATCATTTTAGAAATCTCACAAAGGTTTCAAGAGTTCTAGAGATGATAATGGTGCAACTCTTTATTCTGAGAGCTTACTGTAATGTAACCTTCTTGTAACTAATCTTGTAGCCTGACAAGATTAGTTAGATTGCAAAAGGGAATGAGGAATTTCTTATTCTTCTTATCCTTTTTAGCTGTTAATAAGGCTATGGAGAAGGAAATGGCAACCCACTCCAGTGTTCTTGCCTGGAGAATCCCAGGGACAGGGGAGCCTGTTGGGCTGCTGTCTATGGGGTCACACAGAGTCGGACACGACTGAAGTGATTCAGCAGCAGCAGCAGCAGCAACCAGATACGTGTCTTATGTGAAAATGTGTCTTATAATAATATTAAGGTTTTATGGTACTCTGAGTCTGTGATGTGTAACACTTTTCATGGAGGTTCAGCTTAGTTACAAAGTGGTTTAAAAGAAGATAGAGATAGTGTTTTGAGACAGAGAGGGTGAAAGCTTTGATTATATCAGTCACTACAGTCCTCATAGTTCTGGGAAATGGCAGTGCATGAATAAGGCTATTGAGCTGACTTTATGCTCTAGTTTGCTTCATATGATTATTTGAGGGCAGATGGTGGGTTAGGAATGACTCTCAGAACTTATGCTTTAGCTTATCTGTATTTACTGAGGTGAAAGATATATGTTAATAATGGATATTTTCTCTGCAGTTAGATATTCAGTTTAATTGTTATTTATTTTCTCTCCCAAGTACTAATCTATTTCTTGTCATTGTATTTCACAGACTTTCACTCCCCTGGTAGATAAACTCGGTTTGGGTTCTGTGGTTCCAGTTGAATACCTTCTGGATCGAGAGCTTCGTTTCCTGTCAGATGCTAATGGGTTGCATTTGTTCCAGGTACTTATCAGTTGGTCTAGTCCTGAATTTATTTCTCTCCCTGCTAATTTCTCTGTTGATTATAGAGTGTTTCCTCTTCTCTTTTAATGTTGAAGCAAGTACTTTCTCCCAGTAATTCCATGTGTCTTTTTTTTTTTTTTAATCCATGTGGCTTTTAAAGTTTCTTTGGTCCCTTGAAAAGTACATTTGGTGACTGAGGATTCTTTTCTCCCCTACACACCCCCACCTCACCCTGAAACCACTTCACACTTAAGACCACAGTTCCTCAGAAGTACTGACTTCCCAGAGATGGCTGCTTCTGTAACTTATCTGAGAAGGGCCTATAGCTTTGCCAGTGGCAGGGAGGCTGTGAATTTAGGCTGGTACCAACCAACATTAAATATTGAAGAGCTTAGGTATATTTTTAGTTACAAAAAAAGGATAGGTTAGTAGTTTAAACAAGCTAGTATCTGAGTTAGAGTTTCAGAATTTATGGATGATAATATTTATTTCTCATAAGAGTTATTGTCTGAACATTAAAATTTAGAGACTTCCAAGAGTTTTGCTGTCTTATTGAGGCAGCCAAGAGCAATGTTTACTAAACTGTGTTTTGTGAAATATTAATGATGATTTCTTTGTTATTGAAATGTCTTCCTGACTCATTAGGTCTCACTCCCTCTCATCAGTCTTGTTTTATTCATCTTTGTAATCCTAGTACTTGTATGAATAGGCACTCAGTGCATTCTGGATAAGTATCAAAATAACAAGATTTATGAGGTGAAGTCGCTCAGTCGTGTCCGACTCTTTGCGACCCCGTGGACTGTAACCTACTAGGCTTCTCCGCCCATGGGATTCTCCAGGCAAGAATACTGGAGTGGATTGCCATTTCCTTCTCCAGGGGATCTTCCCAATGTTTTATGGTCAAATAAGTATGAAGAACATTTAACTAAACATGTTTTTTTCTGCATGTCTTCTCAGAGCCTTTAGACGTACTATTGTGTGTAGAAAGATATAGTATGCTGTTGTCCCTTGAACAACACGGGTTTTAACTACATTGGTCCACTTCAGTTCAGTTCAGTCGGTCAGTCGTGTCCGACTCTTTGCGACCCCATCAATCGCAGCACGCCAGGCCTCCCTGTTCATTACCATCTCTCGGAGTTCACTCAGACTCACGTCCATCGAGTCAGTGATGCCATCCAGCCATCTCATCCTCGGTCGTCCCCTTCTCCTCCTGCCCCCAATCCTTCCCAGCATCACAGTCTTTTCCAATGAGTCAACTCTTCTCATGAGGTGGCCAAAGTACAGGAGTTTCAGCTTTAGCATCATTCCTTCCAAAGAAATCCCAGGGTTGATCTCCTTCAGAATGGACTGGTTGGATCTCCTTGCAGTCCACGGGACTCTCAAGAGTCTTCTCCAACACCACAGTTCAAAAGCATCAGTTCTTCGGTGCTTAGCTTTCTTCACAGTCGAACTCTCACACCCATACATGCCCACAGGAAAAGCCATAGCCTTGACTAGACGGACCTTAGTCGGCAAGGTAATGTCTCTGCTTTTGAATATACTATCTAAGTTGGTCATAACTTTTCTTCCAAGGAGTAAGCGTCTTCTAATTTGATGGCTGCAGTCACCATCTGCAGTGATTTTGGAGCCCCAAAAAATAAAGTCTGACACTATTTCCACTGTTTCCCCATCTATTTCCCATGGAGTGATGGGACCGGATGTCATGATCTTCGTTTTCTGAATGTTGAGCTTTAAGCCAACTTTTTCACTCTCCACTTTCACTTTCATCAAGAGGCTTTTTAGTTCCTCTTCACTTTCTGCCATAAGGGTGGTGTCATCTTCATATCTGAGGTTATTGATATTTCTCCCGGCAATCTTGATTCCAGCTTGTGTTTCTTCCAGTCCAGTGTTTCTCATGATGTACTCTGCATAGAAGTTAAATAAGCAGGGTGACAATATACAGCCTTGACTTACTCCTTTTCCTATTTGGAACCAGTCTGTTGTTCTGTGTCCAGTTCAAACTGTTGCTTCCTGACCTGCATATAGATTTCTCAAGAGGCAGGTTAGGTGGTCAGGTATTCCCATCTCTTTCAGAATTTTCCACAGTTTATTGTGATGCACACAGTCAAAGGCTTTGGCATAGTCAATAAAGCAGAAATAGATATTTTTCTGGAACTCTCTTGCTTTTTCCATGATCCAGCAGAGTTGGCAATTTGATCTCTGGTCCACTTAGTGTATGGATTTTTGTCAATAAATATAGTACCTATAAATTAATACGAACTTTTTTCACTGTGTCTCTTCATTTAGATGTCTAGTGTTAGTAATACTTTTAACATCTGTAGTGATTTGTTTTATATAAGGCAGTCTTTTTTTTTTTCCAGCTATGCTGGGTCTTCATTGCTGTACAGGCTTTTCTTTAATTGCATTAAGTGGGGGCTACTCTCTAGTTGCGGTGTGCGGGCTTCTCATTGTGGTGGCTTCTCTTGTTGCAGAGCACGGGCTCTAGGGCGCCCAGGCTTCAGTAGTTGCATACCACAGGCTATAGAGCACAGGCTCAATTGTTGTGGTGACATGTAGGATATTTCCAGATCAAGGGCCGAACCCATGTCTCCTGCATTGGCAGATAGATTCTTTACCACTGAGCTACCAGGGAAGCCCTGATTAAGGCAGTCTTGATATAGTGCATTGACAGATGATTCATCTTGTAAACAGACATCATGAACATAGGGTATCAATAAATGCAGCATAGTACTGTAAATGTATATTCTCTTCCTCAAGATTTTAATTTTTTTTCTCTTGCTTACTTAATTATAAGAATATAGAAAAATATGTATGATATATACAATATATGTCAGTCAACTATTTATGTATCAGTAAGGCTTCCAATCAACAGTAAGCTATTAGGAGTTAAGTTTTGGGTGAGTCAAACATACACAGATTTTTGACTGGATGGGTTGGGGAAGCAGTTGATGTCCTGCCCCCTTCCCACCTTGTTCAAGGGAGGTATAATATTTCCTAAACCTAAATGATCATAGCATCTTTAACTTTTGTAGAGCATCTTATAGTCAGACTAGGGTTCTTTGGAACATTTTGATATATGCTGATGTAGAGCTCCTCAGGAGTATAATTTTTCTCTTGTGGTTAGATATTATTGCTATTTATTTCAGTATTCAGTTTTTTTCTTTTTTTATCTTTACTAGATGGGAACAGATAGCCAAAACCAGATTCTTTTGGAACATGCTGCTCTGAGAGACACAGTTAATGCTTTGATCAGTGACCAAAAGCTACAAGAGATATTCAGCCGAGGTAAGAATAGACTGTCTTCTGTCCTTAAGTTCTGAATCGAGTGTATGGCCAATGTTGAAAGTGACAGAATGGGGAAAACACCATGCAACTCTTAAACATCTGTGCTTATCTTCTTTTTGTGAGTAGTGTCACAAGTAACTTGTTAGCTGGATCTCTAGAATGGATTGGAAAAATAGGATCTCCCTCAAACCAGTTTCCTTTTTGTATTATCTTTCATAATATGCAATTTTATCTTTTTAAAAATGTCTTTATTTCTTAAATATTTATTAAGGACTAACCTTGCAGTCGACACAGTGTTAAGGTACTGGGGATATAACCACAAGCTAGAAAATCTCTGCCCTTGTTGAGCATACTGTCTTGTAAGGTTCAGCGGACCCAAGACTGTTAACACCAACAAATAACAACTTAGAGTGTAAGATATGTTCATAAAGGAAGGTATCCACAGACTCATTCACATTAAGAGCATGTTAACTTTTAAGAATGAAAACAAAAGAGATTTATTAACTTTTTCATTTTACATACAGATTTTGCCCAAGATTCCACACAAAGGGGAGACTCTGGCTTCATTTCTCCTTCCCTTCATGTTGTACATCTGCTCTTTGTCCTTCCTGACCTCATGATAATAATGATTTTCAGTGAAATAGGGCTCTTAGTTCTCTTTTGTCAAACTAAATCTTAATAGGTAAAAGTAGGAAAACTGGACTTTTTGGAGAAGGGAAGTATCAGTGTGAAATGATGTTTAATAATCAAGGAAAGGTATGAGAGAGGAAAGAAAGTGAGGAAAAATAGATAGCAGTGAGAAAGAAATCAAGGGACAGGCTAAGATGTACAGATGTATATGAATGTGTATAGAAAAATTAAGCTTAATTATAGCTCTGAAAGATAATTAAAATAAACGATGATTTAACTATATGGTCTCAAATGTATAAGATACATAGGAGAGAGAAACTCTTGTTCTTGGAGGGCCAGCTGAAATTGTAGAGTAACATTACCTGCTGATAAAGTAATATCTTTGAAACTCTATGTTCTTAGGAAGACAGGTGCTTTATTTGTTCAGATTGTTATTAGAGCAGAGGCTACAAACCTTATATATTGAATTCTCCACCTACTGTATTGAAAGTAAGATAGCAAAGAGCAAATGGTTATGTGTCATTCCTATGCTAACATAACAAAATAGTACATTCAACTTATTGGCCTACTTTTTTTATGTATATGTCAGATAGATCTGAGTGGATTTTCATATTATCTATAGTTTTTGACTTGTAAGTTGCCTTTCTCTTTCCTGTATTACTTCTAGAATTGAAATATTGAGATAAGGTGTCAGAACCTAGGATATTCTAAGAAATCTCCAAATAAAATTTACCAAAGTCACTGGGAAAAACTATGTTTTATTTTTAAATTGCTGTGTATAGTAAATCTGAAATTGCTCATTTATTCAACTCCATACAAGAGGATTAAAAGTGCCAATAAGTCTTCTTTCTGTTTCTGTTTATTAAGGAACAGTCATGAAATACAGCTTAGCCAAAAATATTCAGTACTGACTGATCTCTTCTTTAGGTCCCTACAGTGTTCAAGGTCACAGGGTCAAAGTATACCAGCCAGAGGGAGAAGAAAGTTGGCTCTGTGGTGTTGTAAGCCATCAAGACTCCATCACCCGTCTTATGGAGGTGTCTGTAACTGAGGTGAGGCTCTGTGTTATTTTGTCTGAGGTCCATCCATCCCCTTACCAAGGGTGGTATGGAGAAAGGGAGCACTTCATTACATGTGAGAAGACCTGGGTTCCATCTCTGACTTTATCACTTTTGATTATATCACCTTAAGAAAGGTTGTTCTACTTTTTCAACCTCAGTGTTCTCATCTGTAAATGAGAGGTAATTAGGTAACCACCCTTGGCCTCACAGTATGTGTTTTGGGAACTGAGATGATGTATTCAAAAGTGCTTTGAAATCTATAGAACAGTATACAGATGGGAAGTGCTATTATCTTATTTTATCATATTCATAATGTTTATTATTTAAAAATCTAATCAATTAGCATTTGCTTCTATAATACGCCACTCTCCCCTACATGCTGATAAAATGAATTGTTTTCTAAGGAAATAATCAGAAAAAACATAGCATCTATAACTACCTGAAAAATTACCTATCAAAAACAAGAGTATTTTGAGGCAAACACATATGTATTTGTAACACCTTTGAATTGGTTTCACACGTGCCCTCTGCAGTCACATGTAATATGAACATAATGATTTTAGTCATTTCTTTAATTTATTAAATTATTCAATCTTCATTTATAACTTTCAAATGATACACATATATATAAAATAGTTAGTGAAAGCCATCCCTTCTCATAGGCAAATATTGCTCCTGACAGTGGTAACCACCATTAATAGTTTGGTATATATTCCATATGCTTCCAAATACCTTCTCTCTATGTGTGTATATGATATTTTTATACTGTCTATTTAGGTAAGAACTGCATAAATCATACTGTACTAACAAATGGGATCATATGATACACATAGTTCTTTGGTTTATGTTTTTAAGTTATTAGCATCATTCTCTATAAATATATATAGAAATCTACTTCATCTTTTAAAATCAGATGCATACTATCCACTGAATTGATGTAGTATAGCTAATTTAATTTAAAATTGATGGACATTGAAATATCATTTCCAGTATTTTACTAATACAAATAATGCCTCAGTGACTATCCTTGAGCATATATCATTATACATTTTTCACATTATTTATTTATCGAAATAAATTCCCAAGTGTGTAATTGCCAGGTCAAGGGATGTACACATTAAATCTGACAGTATCTGTCAAATTGGCCCCTGCCGAAACCTTTAGCTTTTTTCCTGAAGGTTTCTTTTTTCTTTTAAATTTTATTATTTATTTATATTTAGTTTGGCTATTCTGGGTCTTCGTTGCTGCAGGGTCTATGGGCTACTCTCTAATTGCAGTATGCAGGCTTCTCATTGTGGTGGCTTCTCTTGTTGCAGAGCTCTGGCTCTGACACTGGCAGGGCTTCAATAATTTAAGCACATGGGCTCAGTAGTTGTGGCTCCTGGGCTTTAGAGCACAGGCTCAGCAGTTGTAGCTCACAGACTTAGTTACCACAGCATATAGGATCTTCCTGGACCAGGGATCAAACCTGAGTCCTTCATTGGCAGGTGGATTCTTCACCACTGAGCCACCAGGGAAGTTCATTTTTTTTTTTTTTTTTTAATTACAGAATAGGAAGGTTTTAGAGATGCAGAATTTGAAATTAGTAACCCTAAAAGAGACACTTGGGCATTGAACTCAATTTTTTCATTCATTCATTTAGCAAATATTTGAGTGCTTACCATATTCTAGACCTTGTTTCAAATGTCATTATTCCAGCAGTGAATTAAGTAATAGAGATCCCTATTCATGGAGCTTTCATTCTAGAAGAGAAGTAGAAACAAATAGAGATAATTGCATAGATTACATAAGAAAAATTACATAATTATGTCTTTGGTGGGCGGGCATTAAATCTTTCTCCTTCTTTTTTCTAATTTCTATCCCTCTCCTTCTATAGAGTGGTGAGATCAAGTCCGTAGATCCCAGGCTGATCCATGTGATGCTCGTGGATAATTCGGCGCCTCAGAGCGAGGTACAGTAATGGAGTGAGTCTCTGAGCAGACTCATGAGCTTGCATTATCTTGTTACATAGACTTCATTATGTGTGTGTTATCCATGTTAATAGCTTTGGGTTTCAAGCTCTGACCACTGTACATTTCTTGCTCTTACCATAGTCTTGTCTAGTTGAGGGAGGGTAATCTCGAGAAAGAGACCTAGTCTGAGCAAACCCTTTTCATCATGGCTATGTTGCCTAACTGTTTTAAAATGGCCTACTTTTTTCTTACATTTTTTTAGGACAGGTATATTTAAAAGATACAATAGACAAAGCTATAATAAGTAGTAGTAATATTCATGACCTACCCAGTAATAAGAAATGGAAAAGAAACTACATCCTCTTTTTCTTTCCATCAGGTAGTAGTGAGCTCCAAGGAAATCTTTTGTATCCCAAGAAGAGTTCAAACTAAACTAGTGCCTAGTTCAGTGCTCAGCACACAGTGGATTACTCCATAGTTTCTGTGAATCAGACCAACTCTTGGTTCATTCAGAATTATAACCCATCAAAAAACACATTATAAATCAGTGCCTGAACCAATTAAGGAATCCTGTATGGATTTCCTTCAGTAGGACATAGACTTGGACAGCCATCTGTCCATATATTCTTCATAGTTTTCTTAGCACATGTGTTTGTATTGCTCTCTTGGCTGCTCCTGCTGGGTATACAATTCTTCCTCTTCTTTATCCAGTCATTTTGGCTTGATAAAACAAGCTTAGGGTAGGAAAAGAAGAATCAGGGTAAAATTTAATAGTTCTTTACTACATATTATATTATTACAAATAGGATAAGTCTCTTGACTGTGTTTACATGGCTGAAAAACACTTGTCACTTTGATGCTGTATTGGGTCCCTTTTTTATTTCCTTCCTCATTTCATTTGTTCTTTAAGCACCTATTATATGCTAGGTACATTTAGATTGTCCCATATATAGCTAGAGAGTACTGGTCTCAGTGTCCTAATCTACTCACATGTGAGTAGCTCACCATAAGTAGGACATACATATACATTGTTGCTCAGGGAAATTGCTGTGAGCCAGGCTCTATAAGTTGGCTGAATGAGTTACAGGTGAGATCTTTGGTTTTCAGCAACAGACACTGATTCTTCTCCTTTCAGCTTTGCCATGGTGTGACTGTCTTCTTAGCTAGCAAAATACAATTATTGACAGATCTGCCAAGTTCTACAGTAACGCTTCTTAGAGATCCATGGTCACCTCATTTCCTTGGAAAGAGTGAGCAAGAAAGGAGAGATTTCAGTGATCGTACTTAAATACTTCACAGCACTGAAAACTGAGTGATGATAGAGGTTGAAGAAGGGGTAAAAAGATTTTTAATTGATCAAATGAAAATAATTCTTAACAAACAGAAACAGTTCTTAAATGAAAGATTTAGAAACTTAGATTAATATTACCAAAAGTATGGGAGAAACAAGTAAATCTTGAGCTTTGGTTAAGGTTTTCAGAAGGAAATTAAGGGGGAAAAAAGGAAGGTAGAAAAAAATGAAGAGAAAACTGGCGAGAAGAAATGAAAAATTTGAAAAAAATTCAGTTATAAGAGCTATAATAATGATTACAGCAAAGATACAGATCTGCACAAAGAATCTATATGTATTCAAGGGCAGTGAGAGTCGATTAATCAAGCTGGTAAATAATAACAGCCAAATAACTATGTCACTAGCTTGTTGCCACCCCAGCACATTATCTAAATGAAACTATCTGAAAGTTAGCTAAATGCAGCTAAAAAGAAATAATAGGATATCAATCTAAGAATGTTCCAAGTATAAGTTGCCTAAGAGAGTGTTAACTGTGTCCCAAGCCCCTGTCCTCTTGTCCTTCTCAGGGAAAGAGTTTTCACTCAGAGATAGGAATTGTCCCCTTTTAATTCTGTGTCTTCTAAGGTTACTGACCTTTCAGATCTTCCCTGGTGGCTCAGACGGTAAAGCGTCTGCCTGCAATGCAGGAGACCCGGTTTCGATTCCTGGATTGGGAAGATCCCCTGGAGAAGGAAATGGCAATCCACTCCAGCACTCTTGCCTGGAAAATCCCATGGACGGAGGAGCCTGATAGGCTACAGTCCATGGGGTCACAGAGTCGGACACGCCGGAGCAACTTCACTTCTTCACTTCACCTTTCAAATAAGGCTAAATTTTAAGATTTCCTGAGATAGGATGAAATTACTAAAAGAGCTAAGAGATTTGAGTTTTTGGTTATGGTAGCCTGCCTTTTTATTTTTCCCCTCTGTTGTATCTAATGCTTTGAAATAAGACCTAGAAATTATTTGTGTTCTTTATAGTGTCCATAACAGCAACTCAAACCTGTCTCTGTTGGGCTCACTTTTCCTCTGGTCACAGACTCATAAATGTTCCTTTTCCTATTGTTAAGTTGTCACCAGTTTTTAGTGACTTCTGGATAAAGGAGATTTTATATTTCAATACTTGCCAGTTTCTATCAAACAAGAAGATAAATATAAAATAAAGCAGATTTTTTTTTCACTAAGGGGCAAATAAGTTCCCAGACTAGCTTTATCAGTCCATTTTATAAAAGATATTCCATAAATTTTTAAAATCCTGAAAAAAGTCCATTGAAGAAAGGAGTACATTTCATTTAAGGGAAGTTTTGCAAAGTGAGTTAACCTCTAGTAACTATTATCTTGAAAATGTGTGTGTAAATTGAATCACAGGAAGATTAGAGCTTTTTAACAAAGGGTATGTCTTAGAGCTGGCATTGAAATTTGGCAATTTGTCCCAGCTTTGATTGTCTGCTTCTAGAGATGGGAAAGAGCTAATGGTTTATGGTTTTCACAGGATGGAAAGTCCCTTGTAATAAATCTTTTTTGAATTTTGTTTTGTAGGGGGGTACGTTAAAAGCAGTAAAATCTTCCAAAGGAAAGAAGAAGAGAGAGAGCATAGAGGGGAAAGATGGCCGGAGGAGGAAAAGTGCTTCGGACTCTGGGTGTGACCCTGCATCAAAGAAATTGAAAGGAGACAGGGGTGAAGTAGACAGTAATGGGAGCGATGGAGGCGAGGCAAGCCGAGGGCCCTGGAAAGGTGGGAATGCCAGTGGAGAGCCAGGGCTGGATCAGAGAACCAAGCAGCCACCGACTACATTTGTCCCCCAGATTAACCGCAACATTCGCTTTGCCACTTACACCAAAGAAAACGGCAGGACTCTGGTGGTGCAGGATGAGCCTGTGGGTGGGGACACACCTCTACCTTTCACTCCGTATTCTACAGCCACAGGTCAGACATCTTTGGCCCCAGAGGTGGGTGGAGCCGAAAATAAAGAGGCAGGAAAAACACTGGAACAAGTTGGCCAGTGTATGGTGGCTTCAGCAGCTGTGGTCACTACCGCCAGCTCCACCCCAACCACGGTGAGGATCTCAGACACTGGCCTTGCAACAGGGACTGGGCCGGAAAAACAGAAAGGCAGCTGGTCGCAGGCCCCAGGAGAGGTGAGTTGTTTCAGGGGCAGATTTGCAAGATGTGGGTTCACACTTTCACCCTACTTTGTTCTTAACACATTAAAAAGCACCTCAGATGCCATAGGGAAGGAGTATTTCTGAGATGTGTTTAAATTGTATTCTGTGGGTAGTCCTTTACTGCTTGTTGGACAAATGTGTATATTCTTAAAACTTTCTCAGCTCTTAAAAGTCACGTGAACAGTTGGGCTAATCAAAACTTGATTATACAATCCAATTTAATGTGTTGTTAAAATAGATCTAATGGGGAATCTTTTAAACTCAGTTATCTATTTAGTTCGTGTAGTGGTTTAGCCTCCACCAGGCCTTTGAGAGGCAAGGTTAATGAATTATAGTGTTGGAAACAGTGAACACTATAATTAGGGCTATGTGAAAGCTACTATTACTAACCCATTTTCAGTTCATCATTTTCTATATTTTCCTTTGAGGCTGGGCCACTTTGATATGACCATAGAAGGTTTTTTTTTTTCCCCTCTTAACTTAATCTTTTAAGCCTTACCTGGAAGTTTTGATGAAATTAATTGTGGTAGTATCCAGCTTGCTAGGTTCTTTATCTGATATGCATATATTGTTGCTGAAATGCAACTTTTGTCAAATAAAGTTAACATCAAGTTGGCTCCCCAGTCAAATTTGAAACAGTATCAAAATCAGTTCTTATAGTCTTTTGGCTCTTATTTTGGTCACCAAAGTATGATTAATCATGCTGGTCATATTTTCTTTTCAAATTGGCTATTAATTCAAACTGGAATATGAAATACAAATAAAATACTAAATGACTTTTATAAATTATGTCTAAGAAACTACTGTGTGCTAAGTACTGTATATTATAAACAGAGAATTGAAATCCTATTTGAAGGAGCTCACATCCTAAAATAGAATTGTTTTATAACAGTGTCATATAAAACATGGCATATACATTTCATCTGACTTCTTCCCCTTCATAGCAGATCCAGTTTGTTAATCTCTGCTGTGCAGGGATGGGGAGGGAAGTGAAGTGCCAAGGCAGAAGAGAGGGCTTGTAAATGCAAAGTTTACACTATTCATGATTTGTTCTCTGTTAGTTTACCAGCATTCCCAAGAGAACTAGGTGGGGATCTTATGTGGATTTCTCCTCTGTTTAAGTCATCATATTGCCCAAATTGATTAAAATTAAATCCATGTCAAAGGCAGAATAGATGTAAATGGGGATTACAAAACAGCAAATATTACCTGCTTCACGAAGAGATCCACTGAATACTGTTGTTCTTGGAGTAGCAAAGATGAATAGATGAAGTGCGGATTCAGAGGGCATTTTCCAAACAGGTCTGAGAAATTTCTCTGATTGTATCAGTAACTTTACTAGTGGGTTAGCCTAGGTATTCTCTTGGGATATGATTTAAAAGTACAGAAATGGATATTTCCATCATGAACCAGGGACACAGCCCCTCAGGAAACTTCCTGCCCTAAAAATTGTGTTGAAATCAGTTTGTCATCACTTTCTTATAAGAAAAAGATTTGAAATTTAATCAGCTATAGGAAAATGAAAGAGCATCCAGTTATTTTTCATTCATGTGTGTATTTTTTTATATCATTTTATTTATTATTTAATATTTTTGGCTGTGCTGGGTCTTCATTGCTGCCCTGTCTTTTCCTCTAGTTCCAGTGCAAGGGCTTCTTACTGTGGTGACTTCTCTGGTTGCAGAGTATGGGTTCTAGGTGCTCAGACTTCAGTAATTGAGGCACATGGGCTCAGTAGTTTCTGCTCCTGGGGTCTAGAGCACAGGCTCAGTTGTTGTGATGCACAGGCTTAGTTGCTCCACGGCCATGTGGGATCCTCCTGGATTAGAGATGGAAGCCATGTCTCCTGCCCTGGCAGGAGGATTCTTTACCACTCAGCCACCAGGAAAGTCCATGTGTGTGTTTATTTTTAGAGGGTAACTTTAGTAGTGAAACCTGAGGTCCTTATGCTCATTCCTTGCAGTCACACAGGTGTCAAGGGACCTGGCCAGATCCAGCCAGTGAAACAATAGGATAGCGTCAGTGCTGTGTCTGTCTATTCTCTTCTTTTTATTTGGAGGAGTTTTAAGTAAGTGGTTTTTGATTAGTGGGAAGGAAAAGAAAAAAGGAAAATGAACTAAGTTATTGAAATGCCCTGAACTGGTCTCTGTAGCAGATGTCACCTGGAGGCAAGCCATTAAAAGGCTTGCCTGGTTCTCATGCTTCTTTCCCACCCTCAAAGAAAGTCCTAATGTAGACTCCTCTTACATAGTTAAAGAAGAAACTCTCCCCCCACCTCGCTTTTTTTTAATACCACCCTTTCATTTATCTGGTATACGTTACACTTCTAAAAATTAAGTTAATGCATAAAATTTACCATTTATACAATTTGCTGTGTATAGTACATGGCATTTATATATTCACAATGTTATGCAACCATCACTACTACATAAAGAAATTTTCTTCTTCCCCAAGAGAAACTCCATATCGATTAAGCAGTCATGAAATAATTTTTATTTCTAATACTTTAAAGTGAATGTAAGTATTATGTAAGTACTTGTACCTACCTATGGATATTTCTCTGTATTACCCACATATATGAGTATGTGATATACTATATGAAAGTGATTCTAACCCCTTTTATATACACATCCTTCTTTATCTAAATGCGGAAGTTTAAGGTATAAAAAAAAGAATTTTTTTTTCATTCTCCAGTTTGTTATGCTCAGTGCTTTTGTTGGTGGGTATTATCAGTATCTACAGTTTTCCACTTTGGAGACTTGTTAAATCATAATGATAACAGAAGTGTTCAGTAACTGGTATGCCTCTTTAATTTAGCACCTTTAGGTCTAACTTTAAGAGAAACAGATAATTCAGCTTTTATGTTGATTTGGGTCCATCTTAGCGATTTTCAGACAAAATTTTTTTCCTTAATGTACAATGAGCTTTTCATAGGGCTGAAGTCACTTTTGTAAGAGTGGGCAATTTGCAATGACTTAAATCAACCAAAACTTTAACCATAGCCCCTAAGGTCTTTGAGGTAGATTAATATTACAGGGTCACTAGTAATATTTCACTCTATTTCAAACTAAAAGCTCATTTACATTCGGGAACCCTTTTCTTCAGTTCCCTGACAGAGTCTTCATTTCTAAATAGATACCTTAGAAGCCTACACAGCCTCCTGGTGCTTTGACAGTCAGTTGGCTAACAACCAAGGATATCATTTCATCCTGCCACCTCTGTCTCACCTTGCTAAAGACCCCTGTGTTGTCTGTGGCAGTTTTCTTTCCTGGTGAAGTAACAGTTATAAGAGCAGTTTTCCTGGAATTGTAGGGGAGAAAAATTGATTGACCCCTAAGAAATGTTGGCCTAGGTCCAAGAAGGTATCAAAAGATTGTCAAGGAAGCCAACATCACTAACTCTGGCTATCTTCTTTTCAGAATTCAAGGAATTCTGTCCTGGCCTCTTCTGGATTTGGAGCATCTCTCCCGGGTTCATCACAAGCTTTGACTTTTGGAAGTGGAAGGAGCCAGTCCAATGGGGTTCTTGCCACAGAGAACAAACCTTTGGGCTTCTCTTTTGGCTGTAGCCCAGCACCAGAGTCTCAGAAAGACTCTGATCTCTCCAAAAACTTATTTTTTCAATGCATGTCCCAAACTTTACCCACCAGTAACTACTTCACTACCGTTTCAGAGAATTTGGTTGATGATTCCTCCAGTCGAGACTCATTTAAACAAAGCCTTGAGAGCCTCTGTAAAGGAAGATCCACTCTTGGAGCAGACACTAAATCAGGCTCTAAGGCTGGCAGCTCTGTGGATCGGAAAGTGCCTGCAGAGTCCATGCCCACCCTCACGCCAGCCTTCCCACGGAGCCTCCTAAATGCCCGCACCCCAGACAGTCATGAAAATCTATTTTTACAGCCCCCTAAACTGTCCCGAGAAGAGCCTTCTAACCCTTTCTTAGCATTTGTGGAGAAAGTTGAACATAGCCCTTTCAGCAGCTTTGCATCTCAGGCATCAGGTAGCTCTTCCTCTGCTACCACTGTCACCTCCAAGGCAGCAGCCAGCTGGCCCGAGCCTCACTCCTCTACAGATTCAGCATCTTTAGCAAAGAAGAAAACCCTCTTCATCACAACTGACTCCTCCAAACTGGTGTCTGGTGTTCTGGGCTCAGCTCTTACCACTGGGGGGCCAAGCCTCTCTGCCATGGGGAATGGCCGCTCCAGTTCACCCACCAGCGGCCTCACCCAGCCCATTGAGATGCCTACTCTCTCCTCTAGCCCCACAGAGGAGAGGCCAACTGTGGGGCCTGGGCAGCAGGACAATCCTCTCCTTAAAACCTTTAGTAACGTCTTTGGCAGGCACTCGGGCAGCTTTCTGTCCTCCCCAGCAGATTTTTCACAGGAGAACAAAGCTCCTTTTGAAGCTGTGAAAAGGTTCTCACTGGATGAGCGAAGCTTGGCTTGCAGACAGGACTCAGACTCCAGTACCAATAGTGACCTGTCAGATTTAAGCGACTCTGAGGAGCAGCTCCAAGCCAAGACCGGCCTGAAGGGGATTCCAGAACACCTGATGGGGAAGCTGGGCCCCAATGGGGAACGCAGTGCTGAGCTGTTGCTGGGAAAAGGCAAAGGGAAGCAGGCCCCCAAGGGCCGGCCTCGGACTGCTCCCTTGAAAGGTGATCCTGCTGAGATTATCCATGGGCCTGGCTCTGGCACTTGCTTCAAATGCTTGCTGTGCTCTTGGGCAGCAGAGGCCCTCTTTTTGATGGAAAGTCCTATAATCTCATAGAATTACATAGTCCAAAGGGTGCAGTACGGATCCCTCATCAGATCATCTGGTTCAAGTTAGGGTTGATCTAAACCAGCTCTGTAAGAGGGATATCTGTCCTGTTAATGATAATCCCACAAAGTCTTGATAGTCTGTTAATTTTGGTCAGGAACTCTTTCCTCCTTTAGTATATTTCTCCTGCCTTTGGTCCTTCCCCTTTAATGAACTTAGGGGAGTTACTCAGTACTAGTCTTTATTCTCACATAGCAGCCTTTAGTAGAGTTGATGAAGCAAGAGAACTGCTCCTCAGTTTGCTCCTCTCTGTCACATATTTATGGTTTTAAATCTCTTTCAAAAGCCGTTAACTCCTGTGGAGTAAGGTTATGGTCTGAAATTGTGTAAAGACAAGTGTCTAAGAAAATGGCAAGTCACCATTCTCATTAGGATTTGGTTTCCCATAGAAGCCCCAAGAATTCTTGATTAGTAGAACAGTCATATCCTGAGGGGCTGGTGGCAAGAAGCTACCTTCTGCCTTCTTGAGTTTTCCTCACCCATACTCAGAGTTGTTTCATTGTCATGGGGTACTTCCCACAAATTCTCCATGGTTTTTATTTCCCAGTTGAAGCCTCTTTGTTTCCTCTGCCCCTTTTCTGCCAAGGATGGACCTGATGGGCTCATGCCCATCCAGTGCAAGGAGGAGTGACTCAGGTCAGGACAATGTCTGTCCTCAGTAGGATTATGTTTTTGCATCTCTTTTAAACTTTCATGACCAACCATTTCTGTCTCTGCCTTCTCACAGTAGGCCAGTCAGTGCTGAAAGATGTGAGCAAAGTAAAGAAGCTGAAGCAGTCCGGAGAGCCCTTCCTGCAGGATGGGTCATGCATCAATGTAGCCCCTCACCTGCACAAGTGTCGTGAGTGCCGCCTGGAGCGGTACCGGAAGTTTAAGGAACAGGAGCAAGATGATTCCACTGTGGCCTGCCGCTTCTTTCACTTCCGGAGGTACCCAGACTCCTCTCTTCATCTCCTTCCCGGTTTCCTTAGTGATACATAACTTCCACTCTTTCTCTGAATTGGTAAACATATTTCAGCATCTTTTTCTTGTTTTCCTAAACTTCGTTGCTCTCAGAGTCTGTGCTAAGGTTATGCCATCCCATTAGTTATTTAGGTTGTGAAATGATACATGACTTCGTCCTTAAGAGAATTTAAATTTAACAGTCTCACCTGCTGCCCCCTGAACTGTGTTCTTATTCCTAACTTGAATTCTATTTGAAACCAGTGATGTGAGCAGAAGGATGCCATTTTGTATTATAGATTTGCTTAACCAGTTACTCCTCTTTAGTGCTAGAGTAATTTAAGTCCCTTAAGAAAGAAGGGGAAGTAAGATTAGGAGATAATGTGAACCTTCTTTAAAATAGGGATAAGTGTTGAAAATCCTTGAAATGTCCCTTGCTTTTACCAAACAATACCTATTTACTTACTTTGCTTCTGCTTGATAAACTTAGAAGAGGAATATCTTCTAATAAATCATTCAAGAGTCCTTAGTTTTTTAAATAAAGAAATCCAAGTGGTTTATCAATGTGGCATGGATTCGCTTATTCAGCAAATGTGTACTGAAAATGTAATATGTGCCAGCCATTGTTGTGGGCATTGAGGATTAAACGGTACACAAAACCATCTAATTCCAGCCCTCCGGAGGCTTGTAAGGGATGCAGATAAGAAAAACAAGTTTAACTATGAGGAAGATAAAGAAGGGAAAGAGAATTGATATGTGGAGAGGCTAGAGAGGCTACAATTTAAATAGGATGACTTGACAGGGGACTTCCTTGGCAGTCCAGTGTTTAGGACTCTGCACTTCACCTGCAGGGGGCACCGGTTCAATCCCTGGTTGGGGAACTAAGATCCCATGTGGGGTGACGCCATGGGGTCCTAAAGAATTGGACATCACTTAGCAACTGACCAACAACAATGAATGGGGGGATTATTCCAACTATTTTGGGACATTCAGTTCAGTTCAGTCACTCAGTCGTGTCTGACTCTGTGACCCCATGGACTACAGCATGCCAGGCTTTCCTGTCCATCACCAACTCCCAGAGCTTGCTCAAATTCATGTCCATTGAGTCTGTGATGCCATCCAACCACCTCATCCTCTGTCATCCTGGCAAAGGGCAAGGATTTCCAGGAGTTGGGCCACTGCCCTCTTTTTGGTCTTTGATGGTTGGCTTCAGAACTGTGATGGCACTGGTGGTTGTGTCAATTCACTTTGCTGATGTGTTACGATGAGTGTATCAGTTCAGTTCAGTTCAGTCGCTCAGTCGTGTCCAACTCTTTGTGACCCCATGAATCGCAGGACCCCAGGCCTCCCTGTCCATCACCAACTCCTAGAGTTCATTCAGACTCATGTCCATCGAGTCAGTGATGCCATCCAGCCATCTCATCCTCTCTTGTCCCCTTCTCCTCCTGCCCCCAATCCCTCCCAGCATCACAGTCTTTTCCAATGAGTCAACTCTTCTCATGAGGTGGCCAAAGTACTGGAATTTCAGCTTCAGCATCATTCCCTCCAAGGAAATCCCAGGGCTGATCTCCTTCAGAATGGACTGGTTGGGTCTCCTTGCAGTCCAAGGGACTCTCAAGAGTCTTCTCCAACACCACAATTCAAAAGCATCAATTCTTCGGCGCTCAGCCTTCTTCACAGTCCAACTCTCACATCCATACATGACCACAGGAAAAACCATAACCTTGACTAGACAGACCTTAGTCGGCAAGGTAATGTCTCTGCTTTTGAATATACTATCTAGGTTGGTCATAACTTTTCTTCCAAGGAGTAAGCGTCTTTTAATTTCATGGCTGCAATCACCATCTGCAGTGATTTTAGAGCCCAAAAAAATAAAGTCTGACACTGTTTCCACTGTTTCCCCATCTATTTCCCATGGAGTGATGGGACCGGATGCCATGATCTTCGTTTTCTGAATGTTGAGCTTTAAGCCAACTTTTTCGCTCTCCTCTTTTACTTTCATCAAGAGGCTTTTTAGTTCCTCTTCACTTTCTGCCATAAGGGTGGTGTCATCTGCATATCTGAGGTTATTGATATTTCTCCCGGCAATCTTGATTCCAGCTTGTGTTTCTTCCAGTCCAGCGTTTCTCATGATGTACTCTGCATATAAGTTAAATAAGCAGGGTGACAATATACAGCCTTGACGCACTCCTTTTCCTATTTGGAACCAGTCTGTTGTTCCATGTCCAGTCCTAACTGTTGCTTCCTGACCTGCATACAGATTTCTCAAGAGGCAGGTTAGGTGGTCTGGTATTCCCATCTCTTTCAGAATTTTCCACAGTTTATTGTGATCCACACAGTCAAAGGCTTTGGCATAGTCAATAAAGCAGAAGTAGATGTTTTTCTGGAACTCTCTTGCTTTTTCCATGATCCAGCGGATGTTGGCAATTTGATCTCTGGTTCCTCTGCCTTTTCTAAAGCCAGCTTGAACATCAGGGAGTTCACGGTTCACGTATTGCTGAAGCCTGGCTTGGAGGATTTTGAGCATTACTTTACTAGCATGTGAGATGAGTGCAATTGTGCGGTAATTGGAGCATTCTTTTGCATTGCCTTTCTTTGGAATTGGAATGAAAACTGACCTTTTCCAGTCCTGTGGCCACTGCTGAGTTTTCCAAATTTGCTGGCAGATTGAGTGCAGCACTTTCACAGCATCATCTTTCAGGATTTGAAACAGCTCAACTGGAATTCCATCACCTCCACTAGCTTTGTTCGTAGTGATGCTTTCTAAGGCCCACTTGACTTCACATTCCAAGATGTCTGGCTCTAGATTAGTGATCACATCATCATGATTATCTGGGTCGTGAAGATCTTTTTTGTACAGTTCTTCTGTGTATTCTTGCCACCTCTTCTTAATATCTTCTGCTTCTGTTAGGTCCATACCATTTCTGTCCTTTATCGAGCCCATCCTTGCATGAAATGTTCCCTTGGTATCTCTAATTTTCTTGAAGAGATCTCTAGTCTTTCCCATTCTGTTGTTTTCCTCTATTTCTTTGCATTGATCACTGAAGAAGGCTTTCTTATCTCTTCTTGCTATTCTTTGGAACTCTGCATTCAGGTGCTTATATCTTTCCTTTTCTCCTTTGCTTTTTGCCTCTCTTCTTTTCACAGCTATTTGTAAGGCCTCCCCAGACAGCCATTTTGCTTTTTTGCATTTCTTTTCAATGGGGATGGTCTTGATCCCTGTCTCCTGTACAATATCAGGAACCTCATTCCACAGTTCATCAAACACTCTATCTATCATATCTAGGCCCTTAAATCTATTTCTCACTTCCACTGTATAATCATAAGGGATTTGATTTAGGTCATACCTGAATGATGAGTGTATACTGAGTCTCAAAGGTCTAGTGGAAGTCACTCTGACATCTTGGACCTGTTTGTTCTAATCAGTTTATGTCGTGTCCTTGGACTATGTCATTCTTTTAAAGTCTGTGCCCTCTATCTTCCCTCCTGTTTCAGGATGAGGAAGTGAAGTGAAGTCACTCAGTTGTGTCCAACTCTTTGCGATCCCATGGACTGTAGTCTACCAGGTTCCTCTGTCCATGGAATTCTCCAGGCAAGAATCCTGGAGTGGGTTGCCATTTCCTTCTCCAGGGGATCTTCCCGACCCAGGGATCGAACCCAGGTCTCCTGCATTGCAGGCAGAATCTTTACCGTCTGAGCTACCAGGGAAATCAGGATGAGGAGGAACCAGTGAAGGAGACTGAGAAGAAACAGCCAGTGAGGTATTCTGGAAGACAACTGAAGAATGTGTTTCTAGGAAGGAATAATGAACTCTGGCAAATGCTGGTGATTGGGTGTGATCGGTTAAGGACAAAAAATGACCTTTGGATTTAACAGTGGGGAATGACCTTGTCAAAACCAGTTTAAGGGCTTCCCTCACAGTCCAGTGCTTCCACTGCAGGGGACATGGCTTCCATCCCTGGTCAAGAAGTCAAGACGTCATACGCCACACAGCACAGCCAAAATAAAGTTTTGGTAGATTGATGAGAGAACGTCTGAATGTTGTGGTTTAAAAGAAAATAAAGGAGAAAGGAACTGGTAACTATCAGTATAGACAAATCTCCTAAGAAACTTTGTTCTTATGAACAGATAAATGAAGGAGGATGTGGAATCAAAGGGACTGAGATAGCACATTCAAATACTGACAAGAGTGATTCAGTAGAGAGGAAAATCCCCGATTCAATGCACATGACTTTGAGCAAACTCCAGGAAGACAGTGCAGGACAGGGAAGCCTGGCATGCTGCAGTCCATCTGGTCACAAAGAGTCAGACACGCCTGAGCAACTGAACAATGACAAAAAGAGAGGAAAATAGATGTAGAACAGAGAATTAGTGAAGGGATGCCTATACAAGAGGATAAGGTGTAGAGCAAAGGTAGAGAGACTGGTCTTTACTGGGAGCTAGTTCATCCATAGTAGCAGAAGACGAGATGGAGTACCTGGGGGCAGGTTTAGCAATGTGTGATAGTGTGGTGGGAGCTTGTGGGAATTCTCTCTTCTGGCTCCTTGCAGGAATTTTTGAATGAAATAATTAGCAAGGTCCTCGTGGGGAAAATAATACTGAAGTTTTGAAAAGAACGAAGATATTAAACAAGCATTAAAGGCTCACGTGATATAAGTTGACAGGCATTTCAAGTGTGACAGTGAGCACAGATCTGTTTTTCTCTGGTCACATTTACTGGTGTGGTTGCTGGTATGGAATAAGTGGTTAGAGAAACTGGTAGACAGCTCTTTAAAGAACCTGGACCTAGTAAGTGTTAACAAAAAGCCTTTCTATTAGTGCATACTATGTTGGTCGAATATAGTGTAAGTTCTTAACTCCACCTGATTCCTATTAAGTCTCACTTAATTTCTTTTAGGTCATAGGATTTTTAAGTGGGTGTTGGTTTGCATGGTTGCTGCTATTTACTGTGTATTTGACTGTGTATCTTCCTATCTCAGGTTGATCTTCACTCGAAAAGGGGTACTCCGAGTGGAAGGGTTTCTGAGTCCCCAGCAAAGTGACCCTGATGCCATGAACCTGTGGATTCCCTCTTCCTCCCTAGCAGAAGGAATAGACCTAGAGACCTCAAAATACATTCTGGCCAATGTTGGAGACCAGTTCTGCCAACTTGTGATGTCTGAGAAGGAGGCCATGATGATGGTGGAGCCACACCGTAAGGCCCCCTCTTGCTTGTCTTCTAGGCAGTTCTAGTTGGAAACTTATTTTCTTTTGCTTAAAGTGAAGTGTGGAATGAGTGGCAGATAGCATTTTCTATGGATGAATTAAGCCTGCTAAAACTTCTATATGTTGTAAATTGAATAGCTAAAGCAATACCTGTGTCTAGCAGTCCTCAGTCTTTTCGTCTTTGGCATTTAACAGACTAAAATTTCCTTCCCTATTTGTCTTTCATTTTTGTAGCATAGTTGCCATAATTTGCATTTTGATCCCTATTTGGGTTTGGTTCACTCTGAATATTTTCTTCACTTTGAACTAATTTGTGTCAGTAAGTAGTAATACTTTATGGTTTGTGAATAGATTAAGTGCTATTGGTTGTTGTGTTTCATACCTTAAACCCATGTTATTCATACATTTATGGTATTTCCATGTCTACGAGATACTATACCCTATTTCTAGACCAAGGAATATTGTTCTATACTTTAAGAGAAAAATCTTCTTATTTCAAGCTTCCCCAATTTGAAAATTTTATAGTATCTTAAGTAACAACATATGGCTTTCATTCTCACTAACACTTGCTCAGAAATATTAGAAATTCCATGTATTTTGTTTCTCTTAAAATTATAGAAATACGAACTTCATGAATCTTTGTGTTTAATTGCTAGACAAAATGCTTGAATGGGAATCAGTGGATCTGGGATCTTTTGCTCTCGCTTAGGATGCTCAGTGCCAACAGTATCCCTCTTCCTTTTTCCACCAGAGAAAGTGGCATGGAAGCGAGCGGTCCGAGGTGTTCGGGAGATGTGTGATGTATGTGAAACAACCCTCTTCAACATCCACTGGGTTTGTCGCAAATGCGGATTTGGGGTCTGCCTTGACTGTTACAGGCTCAGGAAAAGCCGACCACGCAGTGGTGAGCAAATGTTGTCCTATACAGCTGAAGGTAAAATGTCAGTGGAGGTGTGGACATGGAAACTGAAGCAGAAATGGCTTTGGGCTCCTTGTTTAGCTTATGTTTTGTCACATTGTGAGGTCTTAAAAGTGCCAATACTCCAGCCTAACTGAGAAGGTTAAAACCTTTAAAGTATACACTTCAGATGTTTTAGTATATTCCCAGGTTTATATAGTTATCACCACTATCTAATTTCATTTTCATTGCTCCAAAAATGAATTTTGCATTCAGTAGCAGTCACTCCCTATTCCTTCCCCCACTTAAACCTTGGTAACCATCAGTCTACTTACTGTCTCTATCAACTTGCCTATTCTGTACATGTCATATAAATGGAATCATACAATATATGGCCTTCTGTGACTGGCCTCTTAAACTTAGCATACTCTTTCAAGTTTCATCCATGTTATAGCACATAATTCATTCCTTGTATTGCCAGGTAATATTCCATTGTATAGATATACTACATTTTCTTCATCCAGTCTTTAGTTGATGGACATTTGCGTTGTTTCTACTTTTGGCTGTTATGAATAGTGGAACATTTGTTACAAGTTTTTGTGTGGATGTATGCTTTTTTTGAGAATATATACCTTGTAGTAGAATTGATGGGGCATATGGCAGTTCTATGTTTAACCCTTTCAGAAACTGCCAAACTGTATTCCAAAGTAGCTGCACCATTTTATAATTCCACCAGCAACGTATGAGGATTGCAAATTTTCTACATCCTTGTCAACGCTTGTTATTATCTGTCTGATTATAGCCATCATAGTGACTGTGAAGTAGTATATAGTGTGATTTTAATTTGCATTTCCCAGATGACTACTAATGTTGATAATCTTTTCATGTGTTTTTTGGCCCTATCTTCCCTGGAAAAATGTCTATTCAAATCCTTTGCTTCACTTTCTTTTTGCTTTATCTTATTACCTGCCGGGAATCTTCCTTGCCCCTTGACTTCATCATTCTTCCCTCTTCTATGATACAGTGTAACCATTGTAACAGTGATTTAGAGCTTAGACTACTGGGATCTGAATCCTACTTCTGTATCTAATCCTACTTATGGTATCTTGGGCTAGTTATTTAACCCCTCAGGCTCATTTCCTTGTCTATAAAACAAAGATAATACAAGTATGTCCCTCACAGCATTGTTTTAAGAATTAAATGAGATAATGTATGTCCAGTGGTTAACACATTCACTAGGTACTACATCTTACATAGCTAAGATCTTCCACTTTTGCCCATGAAAGATAAACTTCTGCAGAAGTTGCCCTCCTATCATAAAAAATAAGAAAATCAGACAAAATATACAAAACCACAGTTTCAGAGGGCTTCCCTGATAGCTCACTTGGTAAAGAATCCACCTGCAATGCAATGCAGGAGACCCCGGTTCATTCCTGGGTCAGGAAGATCCACTGGAAAAGGGATAGGCTCCCCACTCCAGTATTCTTGGGCTTCCCTTGTGGCTCAGAAAGAATCTGCCTGCAGTGTGGGAGACCTGGGTTCAATCCCTGGGTTGGGAAGATCCCCTGGAGAAGGGAAAGGCTACCTACTCCAGTATTCTGGCCTGGAGAATTCCATGGACTGTGGGGTCTCAAAGAGTCAGACAAAATTGAGCGACTTTCACTTTCACAGTTTCAAATATTGGACCACAGGCAGCTAGAGTCTGTATTCCCTCAGAAAATTGAAGAAACAAGGTGAGTCCCTACAATTGCCCCAATTTACTGCCTGGAGGCAGTTTCTAGCCTATACCACAGGGAAAGGCAATTAAAATAGAGTTTGGCAATCTCACAAGTTCAGACCGAGATTAAAATCTGAGAAGAGTGAGGCAGTGTACTGAAGTGCTACAGAAAGAACACCAGATCTAGAGAAATCATTTCAATTTTTTTTTTTTATTATATAGTGGTCTGCACATGCATCAAAGGAAACTGTCCTCAAGCCAATCAACTGAATTGTATACAGAACTTACAATTTGTATTCCCACCAGCCAGAGTGGAGAGACATTGGATAGAGTCCAAAGGGGTCACACACTTTGTAGTAGGACTAACGTAGTCCCAAAATAAAGTTGCTCTGGAGCTGCCATAATGAAGTGTAGAGCACAACTCAGAAGAATCAAATTCATCTACAAATTGCTCAGTTATACTCTACAGTAATCCTGAAAGATGATGCTGTGAAAGTGCTGCACTCAATGTGCCAGCAAATTTGGAAAACTCAGCAGTGGCCACAGGACTGGAAAAGGTCAGTTTTCATTTCAATCCCAAAGAAAAGCAATGCCAAAGAATGCTCAAACTACCCCACAATTGCACTCATCTCACACACTAGTCAAGTAATGCTCAAAATTCTCCAAGCCAGGCTTCAGCAATACGTGAACCATGAACTCCCTGATGTTCAAGCTGGTTTTAGAAAAGGCAGAGGAACCAGAGATCAAATTGCCAACATCCGCTGGATCATGGAAAAAGCAAGAGAGTTCCAGAAAAACATCTATTTCTGCTTTATTGACTATGCCA
>SJYT01048660.1:118841-129947 GCA_006410635.1 Cephalophus harveyi | reverse complement strand
GGGGGGGGGGTGGCAGGGAAGCTAATTTTGATCTCTTTCTCTCTCTCCCTCCTACCTTCTGATCTCCTGTTGGTTCATCCCATTAGCCAGATTCCATCAGGTGACAGCCAACAAGATTGCCAATGGGGGCAGAATGCAGTTGTCAGAAAACAGTGGTCAGAAAAGTGAAGAGGAACTAAAAAGCCTCTTGATGAAAGTAAAAGAGGAGAGCGAAAAAGTTGGCTTAAAGCTCAACATTCAGAAAACGAAGATCATGGCATCCGGTCCCATCACTTCATGGGAAATAGATGGGGAAACCTACCCCAGAAAAGGGTAGAAAAACATGGGATGGATGAAGCGAATGGGATGAGGATGTGGAGAAGGAGAATAAATGGTATATTTACCAAAGAATATATACTAGTTTTGTGTTTAGTTACTGCAAGGAGATCAAGCCAGTCAATCCTAAAAGAAATCAACCCTAAATACTCATTGGAAGGACTGATGCTAAAGCTGAAGCTCCAATACTTTGGCCACCTGATGCAAAGAGCCAACTGATTGGAAAAGACCTGATGTTGGGAAAGATTGAAAGCAAAAGGAGAAGACGATGGCAGAGAATGAGATGGTTAGATAGCATCACTGGCTCAATGGACATGAACTTGAGCAAACTCCAGGAGATGGTGGAGGACATGGAAGCCTGGAGTGCTGCAGTCCATGGATTCACAAAGAGTCAGACACAACCTAACAACTGAACAACTACAACAAATGCTAGTCTAATCAAGAAATATCCAGTTAACTTTGGGGGGAAAGAAATATAGTACATAGATGCTAATTCCAGTTACTCTGTTGTTTATATGTGAATGAAATAAAAAAAAATAGTTAAAGATAAGCAAGCATTTAAGGAAGTTCTAAGAGATTCAGTGAGTAGAAGACAGACTCAATCTCTGCTTTCAGTGAGCTTATAGTTATATTAAAACTAATTTGTAGTCAACAGTGCCACGTGTGGAGAAGAAAACCATTTCTACCAACTTTGATCAGACAGTTAAGGGCTGAAAATTAACTGATAACAGAAAGATTAACAGAAGGAAAAAATTACTATGCATGAAGTGAAAGTGAAAGTGAAGTCACTCAGTCGTGTCCGACTCTTTGCGACCCATGGACTGTAGCCCACCAAGCTCCTCCGTCCATGGGATTCTCCAGGCAAGAAAACTGGAGTGGGTCACCATTTCCTTCTCCAGGGGATCTTCCTGACCCAGAGATCAAACCCAGGTCTCCCACATTGCAGGCAGATGTTTTAACCTCTGCACCACCAGGGAAGCCCTCAAATACAGTCTCTCAGAAAACCTCCTATAGAGACACAGAACTTCAGATCCAAGTACTAACATCAAAGATTACAAGGGAGGAAAGGAAGCCAGGTTGAAAAAAGAAGGGGGAGGAGGCGGGAGAGTGGGGGTGAAAGGGGTGGCCTTACAGACGTCTCCTGCCACCTACAGATACCCAGGCATTATGGGACTTTTCCCTGGGCCTCCAGAGAAGGGAGGACTGGAACTCGGCCCTGCCAGAAATCAGACCAGACCAGAACCAGAATCCGAGTTCTCTACCAAGAGGAGGTGATCAGTCTCCAGTCCTCAGCTCAGGCTGAGGGCCCTTTGACCAGATTCCTGCATCCAGGACCGGGAGACTAGAAAAACAGGGAAGGATAGGAAGGGTTAAGGAGAGGAAAGAGAGAGGGAAGGGGAGAGAGGTCAATAAAGTCTCTTGTTCCTTACCGGTCGGGGCACTCTGGCTGAAAGAGCACCCTAATAGAGATAGTAGCTCCTCACAGCTAAGGGTAGAAGTGTATATTATACCAGTTTAATAAAGGCTGGGGTGGGGAGGAGTTCAAGGGTTTCAAAGGATGGAAAGTTCTGATGAGGCTTCTTCACACAGATTTTGGAAAGTCCTGGTACCCACTGTCAGTATCTTCTCGATTGGAGCCCTCCCGGAGGAAAGGGTACAGAGACTGGGGGAGGGAGATTTCAGACTGCTGACTCTCATAAAGTTCCATTCTAGTCATATAAGGGAAGTTCAGGAAGAATTCTTTCTGCAATTTCTGAAAGTCAGATGTTCCCACTTTGAAGTAATCTCAATACCAGTTTGGTGGATTGGTCCCTCTTCAGGCTTGGCTTTGGACACAAAAGCCCAGGATACTGTGGGAACACTTTGGAAAGGAACAACCTAGTCCAGGAAGATCCAGGAGTCTCCTGATGTGGTTGAGACTCCAGGTCTTGGTTGAGACTAAAGGATGAATAAATGTTGATAAGGCAAAGCTGTTCGGAAAAAAGTCTAGGCCAAGGTGTCAGCTATATGCATTATCAAGCTGGCACTCAATAGGTACTCAGCAACCATGATACAAGTTAATGAAAACAGTATAATTAAAAGTCCTAAGGAAATTCTCATAGAGAACTGTCTTAGTCTGTGTGGGCTACTATAATAAAATCCCCGAGGCTGGATGACTTACAAACAACACACTTTGATTTCTCACAGTTCTGGAGGCTGCAAAGTCCAAGATCACGGCACCAGCAGATTTGGAGGTTTGGTAAGAGCCCACTTCCTAGATGGCCATCTTTTTACTGTAATCTCATGTGCTAGGAGGGGTGAGCTTGCTCCCTGGGATCTCTTTTAGAAGTGTACTAATCCCACCTACCAAAGGCCCCACCACCAAATACCACCACATTGAGATTAAAGTTTTTTTAATATTTATTTATTTACTTGACTACTTTTGGGTCTTAGTTGCGGCATGCATGCTTAGTTGCCCTGAGGCATATGGGATCTTATATCTTCAACCAGGGACTGAACCCATGTCCCCTGCATTAGAAGGTGGATTCTAAACCACTGGACAACCAGAGAAATCCCAAGACTAAGTTTTAACATATGATTAAGTTTACCAAATTCAGATAATAGCAGGAACTGATGTCACATTTACATTTCAGAACCATTTACTGATCGCTCATTAACTGGCACTGGGGACACAAAAACAAGTAAAATATATTCAATTCCTTGTTTTTTTTGGCTGAGCACTTCCAAAGGGATACAGGTAAGCCTAACACCAAAGTGCTCTGATGAGAGCTGGGTGTTTGAAGCACTACGGGAGAGTGTGAAACCTGAGAGGCAGTCCATCTTCCTACTTACAAGCTGGCAAAAGGTTTGATTTGATATGCTCTGTTTGGCAGCAGATCATCTTGTTCTCACAATTTGGATGCTATGTTTAAAGGGACTGTAAATAAAGTGTCACTGGTGAATTTCATGTTAATACCATCCTTGTCAATGAGTCTTATTCTCCAAGATATGTCAGCAAGTTGGCAATACCAACTCTACTGTCTCAATTTTTATCTGTTCACTGCGAAGAAAAATAGTGCAGCTAACACTGTTAAGTTTCCCAGAAATTTTAGTAAGTTACTGAAAGACTTCCCTGGTGGCTCAGAGGTTAAAGCGTCTGCCTCTGATGCGGGAGACCCGGGTTCGATCCCTGGGTCGGGAAGATCCCCTGGAGAAGGAAATGGCAATCCACTCCAGTATTCTTGCCTGGAGAATCCCATGGGCGGAGAAGCCTAGTAGGTTACAGTCCATGGGGTCGCAAAGAGTCGGACACGACTGAGCGACTTCACCTCACCTCACCTCACTGAAAGACTACCTTGTCAAGAAAATTTCTTAACAGTTTATTCAAATGAAAAGGACATTGGAAGTTCTTCAAATATTTATGTATTAAAAGTATACCATGTATTGGCACATATTTTAGTAGATATTATTTTCTTAAAATGTATCTGGTAGTAAACTACATATAGCCTAAAATTTGGGTCAGCAATTAATTAGAACAGTTTAAAATAGTTTGCCCCTGGAAAAACAAGACTTTTATTACATTTATAATTCAATGTATAATTAATACTCTATGCATGTCATGTTTTTACGATGTAATTTAATCATATTCATGTTATTTCTCAATAAAATTCAGAAAAATGCAAGAGGACTTTGGTATTTAATACACAGAATCTTAGTTCTCACATGCTTTCATTTTTGTGGGAAAATGTAAACTGATCAGATAAGAAATATGCTGGTCTGGCTTACATTTAAGCTATGACAATAGTGTGATTTTTTGGTAGGTCTGAAAATAGAGTAATCTCTAATGAAATATATGCACAAAGAGAGCCATTAAGTCATACTTTATCTTTTTCATCTAGACTTGTGATAGTGGTAAAAAAAAAAGTGCTGTGAATTGAAGAGCTGAGCTCTCCATCAAGGGACTAATGACTTTTATGTTAAAATGTAAATGGAGCAGACTTGAGTGCTTTGAAATTTGTAAGGAAAGCCTGTGGCATTGCCATTACTCTGTCATTACTGTGGCTCCCCATGGGAGCCATTGTAAAGGTGGGGGGCGGGGGGGATGGGGAACGGAACCTCTAAGAGCCAGGGACTCTTCCTGCAGACTTGAGACATGAGGAATAAACCGGACAGCATCTCTGAGGATTTAGGAATTCTGGGAGATGACAAATGAAGAATGTCGACTTTAAAAAATGCACAATGTGAGAACTGCAAGTTAAGTTTTCTTTGGAGCAAAAAAAGGACTGCAGCCTGGGAGACAGCACCTGGGATAGCTCTAAGAAACAGCTCCAAAGAGACCAGAGGGAAGGTCAGTATATATGATTTACATGCGATCTGAAATACAATGCAATCTGAAGTACAATCTGGAGTACATGCAATCTGGGCCTAGAAAAAAGATAAAGAACTCAAAGGCCTTGGGCCTGGAAAAAGAAGATAATGACCTCAAGGGCCCTTGCTGAACCACCTGACTTCAGGGATGACAAAACTGAGCTTTAAGTCCCACCCCGATACTCCGGGCAGATTGCATCAGCCTGGGACCCTCCACCCCCGTCCTGGGACCCCTCGCCCTTGTTCATCTGCAAACTGCCTTCTCAGCTAAAGATTATCCGGAACAGCTCAGCCTGACTAAATCTTCCAGTATCACTTCCCCAAAACTTCCCCTTAAATATGAAGCCTCCCTGATCCCACACGCGCTCAGCCTGGTCACTGTCACCCCTCCTTGCCTGAGTAAAGGTAACCTGTCTCCGTGAGGTCGTCTTCCTTTCTTCATTGACTCATTTCAAACTATACCTTACACAATCAACAGCATATTTTTTTGCAGAAAGTTTCAGCTATTCTCGAGGGATAGTCATCACTATGAAGAATTTTACTTTTTTCTAGGTAGAAGAAGATGTAAGAAATGGGCTCATAAAATAGGCTCCTGAAAATTTCTAACTATCTGAAGATCTGTTCTGTTCAATTTGTTCTCTTGGAGCATAGTGCTTCTTTTCTGCTCTCTACCTTGAACTCCGTTCAGGGGGTGTTGAAAATCATCAGCTGTTGCAGCACATGATCAGTCCTTGCAGAGGATGATGGCAAGTGTCGATGGAAAGTGCCAATTTGTAGTTGACAGGAAAAAAGAGCTGGGAATGTGTTTTAGAAGCTCAGGTTAGATAGAAGTATCAAAATTAGGGGCAGAAGCCCAGGGCCACTGACTAGGTGTATGAGGCCCAGGCTGAAACGTCTATATGATTTTCTTGGAAGTCAAATTGCTTCAGTCTGGAAAGGATTTATTCTTTGAGAAGCTGAAAGGAGCTCAGTAATTTGTCTTTGGATTGGTAAGTAAATCTGGAATGAAAGTAGAGATCCATGGCCCAGTGGAATTATGTGTAAAAATGTGTATGTCTACATTTTTCTTGGGGAGAAGCTGAGACCTTTAGAAGGTATCAGATTCACAAAAAGAACAAGGACTCCTCCCTCCTCTTTTCCTTCTTCCTCTCCAAAAACAAACAAAAACACAGCAAAACAGAAAAACAACAAAAAGCCCCTGACCTAGAAATGAACCTTTGCATATAGGGAGTTCTTATCATCTGAAAGTGAAATGTCTTCAGGGACTCCTTGAAGGCATTTATTGTTTTCTTGTGCCAAGAGAATTAAGCCAAGATTATATTTGTGATTTTTCCCCCATTCAGCTATGTTTATTTCTAAATTTCCTCACATTATACTAAAATTCAATTTTGCATTTGAAATGAATGGGTTAAGTTAATGGAAAAGATGAAACAAAGGCATGTCTTCTGAAAAGAACTGAAAACCTAGAACTCAAAGATTAGACCTTCAATCTATTCTTGCACCCTCTTCCTTATCCCTCCACCTCCATTCTCCCTGTCCAGGTGTGATGTCAACAAGATTCAGCTTTTTCCTATCAAAATGTCCTACCTCCATTCCTGTAACCTTTACTTAAAAGATTTATTTTCCATTGTGATATAAATATATTTGAATCCTTCTTGCTCTGTGCACATCCTATTTATGTGGAGTGATAAAACCTGGGTACCACACATGAGCAAGATGTCATTCTCAGTGGGACATTTACTGTCCGTAACTGGTTGGACATGGCATCTAACATGCAGTCCAGGCATCTGACAACTGCTCTTCACGCAGGTTTTTCTCACTTCTAAGCCACTTTTTCGGGAGGCAGGTAGCATCAGAGGCCAAGAAGGAATGGAATTGGTGGACACTAAACTTGGTGACTAGGCTCCTTTTAGACTAGTTAAGGATTTATTCATCATCTAGCCAGAGGGGAAATGTGTACGTGTTTTCAATAGTTATGAGTTAAATGCCAAAATATAGGCATACATTGCTGGCAGTCTTTTTAATGATAGGATGAAAAGCTTTCAGAGATGAGAAGGTAATGGTGGGGAGCAAGAGTCTGTGACAAAAATAGAGACTTCATCATTTGTCTCTCCTCCACACTCCTGAATTAGAATGTATGGGAAATTGACTCTAGGGTAAAGCTATTTCTGCTCTTCTCTGTGCTCATCCATTTAAAAGTGGATGAAAATGCATTGTACAGATGAAAGTGCTGAAAAATTATGAACCCCCAAATTTTAATGCCCAATGAAATATACAAAAAGTGAGCAAAGATGTCTAAAACAAATTTTACTTGATATAAATCTGATACAACCAGGAAATTTGATAAGGTTAGAAGTTAATCAGCCTATTATTCTGAGAAACAAAATTAGTTAGGCTAAGGATGCAGTGGTTAATGTAGAAGAAAAAAGCCTTTTTCCCCCTCTCTGGAAATACTGTTATTCAAAATAAGTTTTCTAATTTTTAAAAATGAAAATTGATACCAGAATTTTATGTATATATATCTTTCATGTTATATATATATATATGTTTATTTATAAATTTTTATTCTATATTGGAGTATAGTTGATTTACAAAGTTGTGTTAGTTTTAGGTGTACAATGAAGTGATTTAGTTATATACATATATATACACACACACATTTATCTATTCTATTTTAGATTCTCTTTCTATGTAAATTATTACAGAGTATTGAGTAAGATTTCCTGTGCCATACAGTAGGTTCTTGCTGATTATCTATTTTATATATAGCAGTGTATATGTGTTAATCCCAACTTCCTAACTTATCCCTCTTTCCCACCTTGAAGTTTGGAAATCTTTAATAATGTCATTCCAAAAGTATATGTTAACAAAATCTGTTTTAAAAGCTGGATTGCTTGAATAAAATACACGAAAAGTGTTTACCATCTTTGTTTATGCTCTTAAAACAAATGTATTTTGTGTACTACCCCTACATAGCTACTAAAATGGCCTAGAAAGAGTGGCCAACCCAATAGCAATGAGCATCTCTTGGACCCATATTGTGTTCTCTAACTAACCATTTTCAATTAAAACAAACCAAGGCTTGTCAAAGAAATGAATGGTTTCAGGTCAAGGGCAAGATAAGCCTGGCATATCACATGTGAAAGCCAGGAAATTACTGAAGTCTACTGGAACTGTATCAGAAAAGCTCAGGAGCCAATGTGAAGAGGCCCCCATCCACTCATACAAACATAGAATCATTGGAATATCAAATATACTAGATGTTCAAATTAAAGCACATCAAATATATTTAAATTCTTATGTTTAAAAAGGTACTGAGGGGAAAACTCATTGGGAAAAAAATTCATTGGTCAACTTTAGAAGAGACTAGGAAATCAATTCATTATTTTGAAAACTGGTAAGTAAAGGGAAAGAGTCAAGCATTTATTTTGATTTTCCTATACAAACTGCCACAGGGCAGCCAAATGTTAGAAGAGGGTAAGTTTCTTTTTACAACATTGCAATCAATAATTGTAGAAGAAATAATGGAATTTGAATATCACCATTTTGCAATCCCTAGTGAAATAACAGATCTAGGGAATGATTATCATGAGCTCCTAACATCACAAAAGAGACAATCAGACATTATATGCCTCCTGATGGAAGTCGCACTGCCATCAGGAAGTATTCCTGAGAAAAATTGAAGGTGAATTCAATTAACCTCTTCATATAGCTACCAAATTACAGAAAACACATACATAAGATAGGAGAACGTGTTAAATTACCTCACAGGGATGCAGGAAGCAAATCAAGAAACTAACTGTGCAGGAAAAATAAACCAAATCTCTTTTCAAAAAATAAATTGCAAGGGAAAAGGAAAAGGAGAGGCACTTATTAAAATAAATGAGATCTGTGAAATCAACCAATTGCAGTGCGCTGACCTTGTCTGATGCTGACTCAAACAAACCATTTAAAAACTTTTGGATGAAAGGATAAATTTGAACACTAACAGGATATTTGATGATAGTAAGGAATTACTGTTTATTTGCTTAGATTTGATCATAGCATTGTGCCTATAATTTTTTTAAGATATCTTATCTTTTAGAATGATAACTTTACCGGTAGGCTTGCTTCAAAACAGTCCTGATGGTCAGCAGGGGTTGGAGGTAAGAACAGTGCTAAAGATGAAACACTTTTGGCCTTGAGTCGATGATTGTTTAAGCCAGTTGCTTGTCCATGAAGATTCACTATTCTACTTTCTCTTTACTCATATATTTGAAATTTTCTGTAATTAAAACCTTAACAAATACTTTGAAAATTGTTTTTAAAAATTGTTGAAGTATCTTTTCTTACCTATGTATATTGAATTAATATGATCATGTAAGATCTCCAGAAAAGATGACTCAGAAATCTTATTTCTTTTAAATAATAAAAACAATCGAAACTAAGCTCTATTTCTGAAATTCTTTTGCCACTGCCAAGACTTCCGTCAATCACTGTCAACTCCAAGCAGTTAGAAAAGGCATGAACTTTTATACATTTCTAAAGGGAGACAAGCTTGGTTACAAAAGCATGCTTATGTTACTGTGACATGGAACATAGCCTTTTACTCTTGGGTGTTTTCTCAAGAGGTACTGAAAGGTAAGGATAATAATTTAATAATGCATGGTCACTTAATAAAGGCCCATTTATTTAGAAGACTTCAGAGGAGAATTTTCAAAGGGAAATATAAATATCTAACTGAACTCAAAATTTCAAAATGCCATAAAGGAAAACTGTTTTTGTATTTATTTATTCATATATCTAACCACAAACTTTCTTTGAGTACCTATGATATTGGTAAACAAAATAAAATCTCTGTTCTAAAAGAACTCAGTCTCAAATTTTTTAAAAAATCAATGATTACAATTTACTGTTATAAATAATAAAATAGTGTCTACATTTTCATCATTTTGCCTCTCACAATATTTGTCACATAAAGAGTCTAAATAAATATTTCATAAATGGATGGATGGATGGGTTGATGTATGTATGCATAAAGGTTATTATAGAGGGATGGGGTGGTAGATAAAACAGGAGAGAGAGATGAAGGTCAGATCAAAATAGGTCAGAAATACTGTGGTAGAAAAATAATCTTGATTTTGAAGACAACGGTTTGTTTATTTTTTAATAAATTTTACTTTTTTAGAGCAATGGTAGGCTTACAACAAAATTGAGAAGGTAAAGAGATTTTCCATATACTCTGTACCTGACATGTCCACAGCTTCCCCCACATTCTACCACAGTGATATGCTTTTTACAATCAATGAATCTACATCATTATCACCCAAAGTACACAGTTTACTTTAGGGTTCACTCTAAGTGTTGTCCATTCATTGGATTTGGACAAATGTATAATGACATTTATTCACCATTATTGTATCAGACAGAATGGTTTCACTGCCCTAAAAAGTCCTCTGTGCTGTGCCTATTCAGTCCTGCCTCCCCTAACCTCTAGCAATCACTGATTCTTCCAGTCTCTATAGTTTTGCCTTTTCCAGAATATTGTATAATCTGAGTCACACAGTATGTAGCCTTTTTGATTGACTTCTTTCACTTAGTAGTATGCATTTAAGTTTCCTCCATGTGTTTTCATGGCTCGACAGCTCATTTCTTCTTACAGTTGAATAATATTCCATTGTCACAATGTAACACAGCTTATTTACCCACCTACTGAAGAACATCTTGGTTTTTTCCAGGTTTTGACAATTATAAATAAAACTATTATAAATATCCATGTGCAGGCTGATGTGTAGATGTAAGCTTTTGACTCATTTGGGTAAATATCAACGAGCTCAATTGCTGGATCGTAAGGTAAGCGTACACGTAGTTTTGTAAGGAACTGCCAAACCAGTATGCTTTCCTACCAGTTCTAACACATGCTTTCCCACCAGCACTGAATAAAGAGTTCCTGTTGTTCCACACCCTTGTCAGCATTTGGTATTCTCAGTGTTAATGGGTTCTGGCCATTCTCATAGGTACACAGTTGTATCTCATTCTTTAAGACTGTAGTTTCCTGATGACATATAATGTTGAGCATCGCTTCATATCCTTCTTTGCCATCTGTATATCTTCTTTGTGAGATATCTGTTCAATCTTTTGCCAATTTTTTAAATCAAGTTGTTCACTTTCTTATTGTTTAGTTCAGTTCAGTTCCTCAGTTCAGTTCAGTCGCTCAGCCGTGTCCGACTCTTTGCAACCCCATGAATAGCAGCACACCAGGCCTCCCTGTCCATCACCAACTCCCGGAGTTCACTCAAACTCATGTCCATCAAGTCGGTGATGCCATCCAGCCATCTCATCCTCTGTCGTCCCCTTCTCCTCCTGCCCTCAATCCCTCCCAGCATCAGAGTCTTTTCCAATGAGTCAACTCTTCGCATGAGGTGGCCAAAGTACTGGAGTTTCAGCTTTAGCATCAGTCCTTCC
>SJYT01048660.1:0-118514 GCA_006410635.1 Cephalophus harveyi | reverse complement strand
TCAGATCTAGGCCCTTAAATCTATTTCTCACTTCTGCTGTAGAATCATAAGGGATTTGATTTAAGTCATACCTGAATGGTCTAGTGGTTTTCCCTTTTTTCAATTTAAGTCTGAATTTGGCAATAAGGAGTTCACAGTGAATACCCAGTCTTGTTTTTGCTGAATGTATACAGCTTCTCCATCTTTGGCTGCAAAGAATATAATCAATCTGATTTCGCTGTTGACCATCTGGTGATGTCCTTGTGTAGTCTTCTCTTGTGTTGTTGGAAGAGGGTGTTTGCTATGACCAGTGCGTTTTCTTGGCAAAACTCTATTAGCCTTTGCCCTGCTTCATTCCGCATTCCAAGGCCAAATTTGCCTGTTACTCCAGGTGTTTCTTGACTTCCTACTTTTGCATTCCAGTCCCCTATAATGAAAAGGACATCTTTTTTGGGTGTTAGTTCTAAAAGGTCTTGTAGGTCTTCAAAGGTCTTGTAGGTCTTCATACAATCGTTCAACTTCTTCAGTGTTACTGGTTGGGGCATAGACTTGGATTACTGTGATATTAAATGGTTTGCCTTGAAAACAAACAGAGATCATTCTGTCATTTTTGAGACTGCATCCAAGTACTGCATTTCAGACTCTGTTGTTGACCATGATGGCTACTCCATTTCTTCTGAGGGATTCCTGCCCGCAGTAGTAGATATAATGGTCATCTAAGTTAAAAACACCCATTCCAGTCCATTTTAGTTCGCTGATTCTTAGAATGTCAACGTTCACTCTTGCTATCTCCTGTTGGACCACTTATAATTTGCCTTGATTCATGGACCTAACGTGCCATGTTCCTATGCAGTATTGCTCTTTACAGCATCATACTTGCTTCTTTCACCAGTCACATCCACAGCTGGATATTGTTTTTGCTTTGGCTCCATCCCTTCATTCTTTCTAGAGTTATTTCTCCACTGATCTCCAGCAGCATATTGGGCACCTACTGACCTGGGGAGGTCCTCTTTCAGTATCCTATCATTTTGCCTTTTCATACTGTTCATGGGGTTCTCAAGGCAAGAATACTGAAGTGGTTTGCCATTCCCTTCTCCAGTGGACCACATTCTGTCAGACCTCTCCACCATGACCTGCCCATCTTGGGTGGCCCCACATGGCATGGCTTAGCTTTATTGAGTTAGAGAAGGCTGTGGTCCTAGTGTGATTAGATTGGCTTGTTTTCTGTGATTATGATTTCAGTGTGTCTGCCCTCTGATGCCCTCTTGCAACACCTACCATCTTACTTGGGTTTCTCTTACCTTGGACGTGGGGTATCTCTTCACGGCTGATCCAGCAAAGTGCAGCCGCTGCTCCTTACTTTGGACAAGGGGTATCTACTCACTTCCGCTCCTCCTGACCTTGAACGTGGAATAGCTCCTCTAGGCCCTCCTGCTCAGTCATGTTTAACTCTTTGTGACCCATGGGCTACAGCACTCCAGGCTTCCCTGTCCACCACCAACTCCTGCAGCTTGTTCAAACTCATGTCCATTGAGTCAGCAATGCCATCCAACCATGTCACCATCTGTCATCCCCTTCTCCTCCTGCCTTCAATCTTTTCCAGCATCACGATCTTTTCCAATTAGTCCTTCGCATCCGGTGGCCAAAGTATTGGAATTTCAGCTTCAGGATCAGTACTTCCAATGAATATTCAGGACTGATTTCCTTTAGGATGGACTGGTTTGATCTCCTTGCACTCCAGGGGACTCTCAAGAGTCTTCTCCAACACCACAGTTCAAAAGCATCAATTCTTCAGTGCTCAGATTTCTTTACAGTCCAACTCTCACATCCATACATGACTACTGGAAAAACAATAGCTTTGACTAAACTGACCTTTGTTGGCAAAGTAATGTCTCTCCTTTTTAATATGCTGTCTAGATTTTTCATAGCTTTCCTTTCAAGGAGTAAGCGTCTTTTAATTTCATGGCTGCAGTCACCATCGACTGTGATTTTGGAGCCCAGAAAAATAAAGTCTGTCACTCTTTCCATTGTTTCCCCATTTATTTGCCATGAAGTGATGGGACTAGATGCCATGATCTTTGTTTCCTGAACGTTGAGTTTTAAGTCAACCTTTTCACTCTCTTTCACTTTCATCAAGAGGCTCTTTAGTTCTTCTTCGCTTTCTGCCATAGGGGTGGTGTCATCTGCATATCTGAGATTCTTGATATTTCTCCCAGCAATCTTGATTCCAGCTTATGCTTCCTCCAGACCAGCATTTCTCATTATGTACTCTGCATATAAGTAAATAAGCAGGGTGACAATATACAGCCTTGACATATTCCTTTCCCAATTTGAAACCAGTCTGTTGTTCCATTTCAGGTTCTAACTGTTGCTTCTTGACCTGCATACAGATTTCTCAGGAGGTAGGTCAGGTGGTCTGGTATTCCCATCTCTTTAAGAATCTTCCACAATTTGTTGTGATCCACACAGTCAAAGGCTTTGGCATAGTCAATAAAGCAGAAGTAAATGTTTTTCTGGAACTCTCTTGCTTTTTCCGTGATCCAATGGATACTGGCAATTTGATCTCTGGTTCCTCTGCCTTTTCTAAATCCAGCTTAAACATCTGGAAGTTCACGGTTCATGTACTGTTGAAGCCTGGTTTGGAGAATTTTGAGCATTATTTTGCTAGTGGGTGAGAAGAATGCAATTGTGATTTTAAAATCGTGAGTTTTAGAGTTAATTTTGAGTTAATTTTTGTTAATTTTTTGAGTTAATTTTAAACTTTTGAGCTAATTTTTGTGAAGGGTGTAATGACTGTGTCTAGATTCATTCATTTTGCATGTAGAGATCCAGTTATTCTAGCACCAATGTATTTTTGTTTCCTTTTAATTTTAGGAGCAAGATGATATCTCTTAAAAATCCAAAGGAAAAACTTTTGAATAATCTTTCATTTAATGTTTCAGGATAAAAATATGCTCTATCATAATCAAATAAGTAACTAACATCTGTTAGGCATTAAAGCAATTAAGTTCTCTATTCCAGCCCTCCCAAGATACTTATTTATATATTCTAATGTCCTCAAAACAAAGATGACCTCACAGCTTTCAGGTGTTATATGGGGCTGAAACTTATTATTATGAATTTTAAATATATGTTTGAATTAATAAAGAAATAGTCACATATGAGATTTCTAACTCAAAACAATACAAATATTTTAAAAACTAAACTACAAGAAAACTGGATTCACAATATAGTTGGTGCTCATAGTAACTTTCAAATATCCTGTCTCTTATACACATCTAGATGTGTATAAGAGACAGGTATGCAGATCAGGAAGCAACAGTTAGAACTGTAGTTGCTCAGTCGTGTCCGACTCTTTGCGACCCCATGAATCGCAGCACGCCAGGCCTCCCTGTTCATCACCATCTCTCGGAGTTCACTCAGACTCACGTCCATCGAATCCATGATGCCATCCAGCCATCTCATCCTCTGTCGTCCCCTTCTCCTCCTGCCCCCAATCCTTCCCAGCATCAGAGTCTTTTCCAATGAGTCAACTCTTTGCATGAGGTGGCCAAAGTACTGGAGTTTCAGCTTTAGTGTCATTCCTTCCAAAAAAATCCCAGGGTTGATCTCCTTCAGAATGGACTGGTTGGATCTCCTTGCAGTCCAAGGGACTCTCAAGAGTCTTCTCCAACACCACAGTTCAAAAGCATCAATTTTTCGGCGCTCAGCTTTCTTCACAGTCCAACTCTCACATCCATACATGACCACAGGAAAAACCATAGCCTTGACTAGATGGACCTTAGTCGGCATTAGAAAGAATTTATTTATATGGTGCCATGACCTCAGACTGCAAAACTTGAAGTTCTCATTCATAGTTACTCTATATACAATATAGATAAAGCTAGTTCATACCATGATCAATTCTTTCCACTAAGATTTGAGAACAGAAAGTAATATTCATTCATTGATTCAATATTTATTAGGTCCTATGACAACTAAATAAGTGAAATGACAGTAATTAATAGTAGATACAAAGATGTATTAGCCAGACTTTTACTCTCAGGGAGCAAATATTCTGCTAGGATAGATAAGAACCTACAGAAATGACTTTCAGTGCAAATAGAAAATGATCTGGAGATAAAAAAGAGTCATAAATTCATTGTTAGAGATGTCAGGGAAAAAAGAATTATTTTCAGGTGGGAAAATCAGGATATACTCCGTGGAGGAGAAAATATCTGAGTTAAATATTCAAAAAGGAAGAGACCCTATCATCTCTCACAGCCCTTTAACCTGAAGTCTGCTTGCTTTCCAAATCCCAAATAATCCCTCTGAGAAGGTGGGGTTGTCCTCTTCTTGCATCCCATTTTTGCTTCTACACCATTAGTACTCCTCCATCTTGGGAGAGTTCTGTTCCTCTGAAGCTCATGCTGTTGTATTTTCTGCCTTATCCCTCTCCTCATTGCTATCAGCCAACAGCCTCTAGTCACGGTCTTTTTTGTCAGGGCAGGAGGTATAGTTGCTTTACAGTGTTGTGCTAGTTTCTGCCGTAGAGTGACATAAATCAGCCGTAAGTACACACATATCCCCTCCCTTCTGGATTTTCTTCCCATCTAGGTCACCACAGAGCGTCAAGTAGAGCTCCCTGAGCTAGCTCTCACTAGTTATCTGTTCCACGTAGAGCAGTGTATACACATCAACCTTGCTCCACCAGTTCATCCCACCATCCCTTCCCCATGTCAGTCTTGGTTTCTGGAACATCTTCTTCCTCTTCACCTTGATCTCCTGATATTCCTGCTGGATTCAACACATACAAACAGGGCTGCCACCTAGACTTTCCACAAGCGCAGGGGATGATCTCCAGCAACTTCTGTACCATTGATTTTCTTACCTGTTTAGACAAACTTTGGTGGAAGATGGTAAAATACCTTAAGAAAGAGATGCCACTTTCCAATTTGCACAATGTCACCCTGTGGACTAGTAGCAGGGTGGTATAGGGATAATTCATTCAACATCTGGTCCCTTTGTTCTTTGACCTCCTCCCCTCCAATCCCCTTGATTGATCATCATTGCACCTGGGCCACTTGAGCTTACGATCACACCCTGCATTTGATCACCTCCACCCCTAGAGGCTAGACTACCTTACAATGACCCTGAAGACTCTGTTTTTCTACCATATCCTCTTGCATTTTTAGCTCCATTACTCAAGATTTTTTGAAATAATTTTTCTATGGATACCATTAATTCTATCTCTCTTCTATCTTTTTCTGTTTGTTAATTCCAGTCATCTTTTATTCTTTCCTATCTAGCTTATATTTCATGATATATTGTTAGAACTATTCTGTTTCAAATACTACCAGCACTCTTGCCCTGTCTCCCTTTTTCACATTCCCTAGAGGAAAAAAAGGGCTTCTCAGGTGGTTCAGACAGTAAAGAATCTGCCTGCAGTGCAAGAGACCTGGGTTCAATCCCTGGGTCAGGAAGAAAACCTGGAGAAATCAATGGCAACCCACTCCAGTACTCTTACCTGGAGAATTCCAGGGGCAGAAGCAGGCTACAGTCCATGGGGTCACAAAGAGTAAGACATGACAGAGAGGAAAAAAAAAAAACAATCCTGATGAACTGACATTTGCCTTCTCTGGACGGGCACTCATGCAACTGAGCATTTCTAGAGAAAGCCCACAGCCACTGAAAGGTTATCTCTCTCCTTAATTCCATGGTAGATTTCCCCTCACTCATGCAATTTCAGCCATGCCTCTTCTTATATCCTACAACGAACTCTATTGGCTTTGTACAAGCTACTTCTTCTTCTTGGAATGTTTTTCCCCTAAACTCTTAGTCTGATTGACCCTTGAAAGTGAAAGTGAAAGTGAAAATGAAGTCGTTCAGTTGTGTCTGACTTTTTGCAACCCCGTGGACTGTAGCCCACCAGGCTCCTCCCTCCATGGGATTCTCCAGGCAAGAGTACTGGAGTGGGTTGCCATTTCCTTCTCCAGGGGATCTTCCCGACCTAGGGATCTAACCCGGGTCTCCTGCATTCCAGGTAGATGCTTTAACCTCTGAGCCACCAGGGAAAGCCTCAGCTTAATGATAATACTGATTAGCAACTAATATTTACTGAGTATGTTCTTTGTGCTGGGGAGTTTTATATAAATTAGTTCAATCTTCTCAGTATTCTCAAGAGGAGACGGTGTTATCGCCTTCATTTTACAGAAGAGAAAATCTGAGGCCAATATTTTCTCAAGTTACGGAGAGGTCAAGTAATTTACTTAAGTCACACACAAAGAGAGTGCTAACTAGAATTTGGATCCTTACTAGCAGACTATAGGCTTGTGTGCTTAGGTAACTTACCACTCTGTTTCCCTATTCTGGGCTGTCTCCTACTCTTTCCTGTTATTCTTCCATAGATGCATCTTCCCAAAGACATCCTAAACATATTTTATAATCATTTTTCTCAATTTGTATCTATACATTTATTCACTTCCTATGTCTTGCATTTTCATTGTCTCCCTCTTCTAATTAGACTTAAGCTCTGAGGGGGTCATATGTTCATTTCACCTTCATTAGCAATTTGCCTGGGCTTTCCCAGTGGTTCAGTGGTAAAGAATCTGCCTGCCAATTCTTCTCCTGCCTGCAGGAGAAGCAGGTTCCATCCCTGGGTTAGGAAGATTCCCTGAAGAAGGAAATGGCAACCCACCCCAGTATATGGGGTCAGCCTGGGTCTATGATAACAATCAGCCAATGCTTGTTAAATGAATGGAGAAAATTGAGAACAAGTCAGGCAGAGTAGGCAATTGTGGCAGACCTAGGTATGAACAAAGGCCAGGCAGGAAGATTTGACATTCCCTAATGTGACAGCCCCATGTAATTGGGACACAAGAGACTTTTCCACCCTGACATCAGTGAGTTGAACAGGACTAAAGAAGTGACAAAGACCATGCAAAACTAAAAAGTGTGACGTATCCTATCTTCCAGGCTTCCCCGGTGGCTTAGCAGTAAAAAACCCACCTGCAATGCTGGAGTCACAGGAAACACAGGTTCAATCCTGTAGGAAGATCCCCTGGAGGATGGCACAGGAACCCATTCCAGTATTCTTGCTTGGAGAATCCCAAGGAGAGAAGAGCCTGGTAGGTTACACTCCATGGGTCGCAGAGTCTAACACTGCTCAAGCTACTGAGCATGCATGCATACATCCTATCTTCTACGGCTGAAGAGCGGTTGTGAAGTCACTGTTGTTGCTGGGTAAGAAAGCCAGATCACTCCATCCTGAGTTGTGGGCTGAAGTGGTATCAGAGGTTCTTCCTTCAGCCTCACATGTGGGTTCCAGCTGGGAGTCAAGGGCACTTCCCAAGCATGCATGGATGGAGCTATCAGGGCACAGATCGCCACACTGGCACCTTCTGTAGAGTAGGCAGGAAGTGCGAGATGGATTAGAGAGGCAAGATAAGTAAGCTGCGATCAGGTAAAATTTTATTACATTTGACCAAAAGTCATTTCAACACACTTAACACAGCCAAAGGAAGGTACATATAATCTTTAAGCTAACTTACAAAGATCAAAACGGAGCAAAGCTAAAGGCAAATTCTGAGCCTACAGAAAGGTGACATTTGCAGCATTAATGTTATGAGAGGAATCTCTGAGGCAATAGTATATCACTGGGTCATTTTAACTGCAATGTCTGATATAGCTTATACTCTAAATTTTAAAGTGAAAAGTGAGAGTCGCTCAGTGGTGTCTGACTCTGCAACCCAATGGACTGTAGCCCACCAGCCTCCTTCTATCCATGGAATTTTCCAGGCCAGAATACTGGAGTGAGTATAGCCATTCCCTTCTTCAGGGGCTCTTCCCAACCCATGAATTGAACCCAGGTCTCCCACATTGCAGGTGGATTCTTTACCAACTGAGCCCCCAGGGAAGTCCAAATTTTAAAGTAGCAGGTATACAAAGATAGTCTTTAAAAGTTATATGTATGTTCATGTGCTACAATAAGTTACTGATCTTTTTAGATATTTTTAAAGAATTAATTCAGTTATAAAATGTCCCCAAGAAAACTGCAGCTTGCTACCCTTGGACAGCAAGGAGATCAAATCAGTCAGTCCTAAAGGAAATCAACCCTGAATATTCATTGGAAGAATGATGCTGAAGCTGAAGCTCCAGTATAACAGCCACTTGATGTGAAGAGCTGATTCATTGGAAAAGACCCTGATGCTGGGAAAGATTGAGGGCAGGAGGAGAAGGGGACAACAGAGGATGAGACAGTTGGATGGCCTCACTAACTCAATGGATATGAGTTTGAGCAAACTCTGGGAGATGGTGAAGGACAGGGAAGCCTGGTGTGCTGTACTTCACGGGGTTGCAAAGAGACCGACACGACTGAGTGACTGAACAACAACTACCATATATGTAAGGCAGGATAAAAGGCACTGGGGAGGTCTGAGCTTTATAGGGTAAGGAAATGAGTTGAACTGGGGTTGTAGCAAGTATTCAAGCAGGGAAGACAACAGCATGTGTCTCAGATTCCACACCCATTTCGTGCAGAGCTGCAGCTTCCAGAGTGGAACTCGGAGCTTGTCTTGGCTACTAATGTGGTCTTCTGTGAGAATGAGGTCCTTGTGATTCTAATTTGCCTTGGCTTTCTTTTTTAATGAAAGTGAGAGTTAGTCGTTGAGTCATGTCTCACTTTTTGTGATCCCATGGACTGTAACCAACCCATCAGGCGCCTCTGTCCATGGAATTCTCCAGGCAAGAATCCTGGAATGAGTAGCCATTTCCTTCTCCAGGGCATCTTTTCAACCCAGGGATTGGATCCATGTCTCCTGCATTGCAGGAAGGTCCTTTACCATTTGAGCCACCAGGGAAGACCTTCTTTTTTCATAATTTTATTTATTTATTTTCGGCTGTACCGGGTCTTTGTTGCTGTGTGGGCGGGCTCTCCTCTAGTTGTAGCCAGTGGGGGCTACTCTCAAGTTGCCGGGGGTGAGTTTTTTGCTGCGGTGGCTTCTTTTGTTGCAGAGCATAGGCTCTGGGGCATGCGGGCTTCAGAAGTTGTGGCACACAGGCTTAGTGGTTGCAGTTCACAGACTGTAGAGTGCGGGTTCGACAGCTGTGGCCCAGGAGCTTAGTTGCCCTGTGTCATGTGGGATCTACTCATATTGGGAGGTGGATTCTTTACCACTGAGCCACCAGGGAAGGCCCTGCCTTGGCTTTCAGAAGGGGTTTATGAAAAGGAATGAGAAGAGTCAAAAGAAACTTGTCTGTCTTCCCCCTGATGAGCTCAAATACCATAGAAGGTAGGCAGTGCTCCTGCATGCTATCTCTGGGTTGGTTTGTGCCTAGGAGATTACATCTGGAGCACAGAAGACCCCCATCCATGTCTGACCTCAGCTCTGTGATCTTATTCCTACAAGCATCTGCAACTCTTGATCACAGGAGTGTGGTTGGTTCAGGCAAGGCAGGCCAAGTGTTGGGGCGCAAATACCTATGGAAGCATCCTTAAAACAATGTCAGCTGGGAGATGGTGGAGAAATGCATCTCTCCGGGACATCACTGAGGTGTGTGGTACCCTGTCGGATTGGCCCCATATACCCCAGAAATCCCCTGTCACTCCTCTGTGCCGGCTTTCTTCCATCTTCACCCCTATTTCATATCCTCACCACCTCAGCCATGCTCTACGAGATCACCTCTCAAACATACAGCATGCACTGGAATTGTTGTTCTCAGGTTCCACTTCTAACAACAAACAAACGAACTTGAATTTGAAGGAAAGAAATCCCAAAAGAAGTCTATAAATCTGTCTTTGTAATTTTGCAAGCAATGGTAAGGTTCTTGTGATCTATTGTAAGCCTGTAGCTAGACCATACCTGTCTTAGTCAATTTGGGCTGCTATAACAAAATAACAAACTGTGGAAAATTCTTCAAGAGATGGTAATAACCAGACCACCTTACTTGCCTACTGAGAAACCTGTATGCAGGTCAAGAAGCAACAGTTAGAACGGGATGTGGAACGATGGACTGGTTCAAAATTGGGAAAGGAGTACATCAAGGCTGTATATTGTCACCCTGTTTATTTAACTTATTATGCAGAGTACATCATACAAAATGCCAGGCTGGATGAAGCACAAGCTGGAATCAAGATTGCCAGGAGAAATATCAAGAACCTCAGAAATGCAGATGACACCACCCTTATGGCAGAAAGCAAAGAGGAACTGAAGAGCCTCTTGAGGAAGGTGAAAGAGGAGGGTGAAAAAATTGGATGAAAACTTAACTTTCAGAAAGAGATCATGGCATCCAGTCCCATCACTTCATGGCAAATAGATGGGGAAACAGCCACAAATTTTTTATTTTCTTGGGCTCCACTGTGGATGGTGGCTGCAGCCATGAAATTAAAAGACACTTGTTCCTTGGAAGAAAAGCTATGAAAAACCTAGACAGCATATTAAAAAGCAGAGACATTACTTTGCCGACAAAGGTCTATATAGTCAAAGCTATGGTTTTTCCAGTAGTCATGTACAGATGTGAGAGTTGGACCGTAAAGAAAGTTGATCACTGGAGAATTGATGCTTTTGAATTGTTGTGCTGCAGAAGACTCTTTAGAGTCCCTTGGACATCAAGGAGATCAAACCAGTCTAAAAGAAATCAATCCTGAATATTCATTGGAAGGACTGATACTGAAGCTGAAACTCCAATCCTTTGGCCACCTGATATGAAGAGCCAATTCATTTGAAAAGACCCTAATCCTGGGAAAGATTGAGGGCAGGAGGAGAAGGGGGCAATAGAGGATGAGATGGTTGAATGGCATCACTGAGTCAATGGATATGAGTTTGAGCAAACTCTGGGAGATGGTGAAAGACAGAGAAGCCTGGTGTGCTGCAGTCCATGGGGTCACAAAGAGCTGGATACTACTTAACAATTGAACAACAACAATGTGTACAACTCGATGGTTTTTATTATACTCAAAATCTTGCATTTACCACCAGAATCTAATTTTAGACGATATTTTGGGTTACTTCAAATGGACTTTGTTTCTACATTAATAGAAAATGAACATTCAACCTATGTGTGAAATCTTGTGTGAGAATGTGCCAGGCACTGGGTTGTGTGGATGAACCAGAAAGACATGATCCAACCCTCATGCAGCCTGAATCCCAGTGTGAAGGACTGGTGCTTAGAGGTGAAAATAGAGTAACAAGAGAATCGTATGCTCTGGTGATAAACAGAATGAATAAGAACAAGAAAGAGAGTTATATTACAGAGTCAAGGACAACCTCTCTGAGGAGATAACATTTAAGCAAGACCAAAAAAATATTAAGCATTCATTAGCTAAGAGTAGACAAGAACAGAATGTTCCAGGCTCCAGGAACAGCCAGAGCAGAGGTGGAGAGTGGCCTGAATTGACCTTGGAGAAATAAGAAAGCAGATCCTACGGCCTTTATACACCATGAGAAGGAATTTGAAATTAATTTTAACTGCATTGAATGATTATCAATGAATAGTTAAGTCATCAAGTGTCATGACTTAACTTGTACTTTAAAGATATTTGTCTAGATGGTAACCAGACCACATGGTGATCTCATTTCACAGTGCATATGTATACTAAATTATTAAGGGGATGACAGAGGATGAGATGGTTGGATGGCATCACCGACTCGATGGACATGGATTTGGGTGAACTCCCGGAGTTGGTGATGGACAGGGAGGCCTGGCATGCTGTGGTTCATGGGGTCGCAAAAAGTCAGACACGACTGAGCGACTGAACTGAACACCTGAAATAAATAAAATGTTACATATCAGTTAGATATCAATTAAAACAAACCATAATACAGTGAAAATATTAGTGTAGTTGCTCTAGAGAAAATGGATATTAGGCAGCCAAGAGGGGAAATAAGAAGGCTGCATAGGAGGCCATGGCAATGGTCTGGGCAAGAGATGATGCTGACTTGGACCTGTGGCGGATTTTGAGATGGGAGGGAGGAGACTGAGTCAAATACATTTCAGAAACAGCAGGTGAGAAAATCAATGCAGTAGGTAGGGTTTTCTATAAAAGGAACAGAGAAAGGGGTTGTAAGCTGGCATCAAGGGAGGAATGTGAGAAAGTGAGCCATGCTCAAATATGTGTGTGATGTTGGTGGGAATACTCCAGAGAAGAGGGTGAGCAGGAGAGCTGGAATGAGTGGGGTCCCAATAAGGCAGCTGGTCAGTGTTAGAGCTGGAGTCCTCAGTGTCTCTGAGGACTCCTTAGGGACCTTCTGACTCACTCAGAGGGAGGCTGGACTCTTGGGACCTTACTTCCGATTTAACCAGAGCCATTCTTGCTTTGTTAATTTCATACTTTTGGCTCATGCTTAAACTTCCATGTGAAGAAAATGATCTGGGCTCAATGAACTTTGAGAACTGTAGCACTGCTATGCCACTTGACAAGAAGTCATTCTCTTGGCAAAAAATTAATCGCTCAGTCATGTCTGACACTTTGCAACCTTATGGGCTATAGCCTGCCAGGCTCCTCTGTCCATGGAATTCTCCAAGCAAGAATACTGGTGTGGGTAGCCATTCCCTTCTCCAAGGGATTTTCCTGACCCAGGGATTGAATCCAGGTCTCCTGGATTTCGGCACATTCTTTATCATCTGAGGCACCAGAGAAGTCCTTCCTTGACAAATCTCTCTCTAAAATTGAAGGCATCCAAAGTCACATGTAGAGGAGGCAGTGTTTTCAGCTCTTTTTGTTATCCAGGACTCCCAAATCTGCTGAGTGGTGGAAACTCAAGCATACGGCAAAGAACTCTTAAGGGTCCATGAGACCAGACTCCAGCCAGCTGAGTTTGTTGGAGGAACCCAGGCTGATGAGGTTGATGGTACCTCTGGTCAGAGGTGTGGGTTGGATTGGGGGATGGCTAGGGAGACCTCCCTGTTAGGGGAAGCACACTGATTGAAACTGCCCACCCTGGCCAGGCACCATTGTAACTATTTGCATGAGTTGTTTTACAACAGGACGTCTTGGTAAGGAACACGGAACTAATAAGCCTCCACCAACCGGAAGAGTTCAGGAAAGGTCAAAACGAGACATCACATGTCCGACCATCTCCCAGAATCCTCTCTGGCATTCATGTTGCCTGAACAAGGTGGAGAAGCTCTATACAGTCAACAAAAACAAGACCGGGAGCTGACTGTGGCTCAGATCATGAACTCCTTATTGCCAAATTCAGACTTAAATTGAAGAAAGTAAGGAAAACCACTCAACCATTCAGGTATGACCTAAATCAAATCACTTAGGATTATATAGTGGAAGTGAGAAATAGATTTAAGGGACTAGATCTGATAGATAGAGTGCCTGATGAACTATGGAATGAGGTTTGTGACATTACAGGGATCAAGACCATCCCCATGGAAAAGAAATGCAAAAAGGCAAAATGGCCGTCTGGAGAAGCCTTACAAATAGCTGTGAAAAGAAGAGAAGCGAAAAGCAAGGGAGAAGAGGAGAGATATAAGCATCTGAATGCAGAGTTCCAAAGAATAGCAAGAAGAGATAAGAAAGCCTTCCTCAGCAATCAATGCAAAGAATAGAGAAAAACAACACAATGGGAAAGACTAGAGATCTCTTCAAGAAAATTAAAGATACCAAGGGAATATTTCATGCAAAGATGGGCTCGATAAAGGACAGAAATGGTCTGGACCTAACAGAAGCAGAAGATATTAAGAAGAGGTGGCAAGAATACACAGAAAAACTGTACAAAAAAGATCTTCATGACCCAGATAATCACGATGGTGTGATCACTCACCTAGAGCCAGACATCCTGGAATGTGAAGTCAAATGGGCCTTAGAAAGCATCACTACAAACAAAGCTAGTGGAGGTGATGGCATTCCAGTTGAGCTGTTTCAAATCCTGAAAGCTGATGCTGTGAAAGTGCTGCACTCAATATGCCAGCAAATTTGGAAAACTCAGCAGTGGCCACAGGACTGGAAAAGGTCAGTTTTCATTCCAGCTTAAAGAAAGGCAATGCCAAGGAATGTTCAAACTACCGCACAATTGCACTCATCTCACATGCTAGTAAAGTAATGCTCAAAATCCTCTAAGCCAGGCTTCAGGAATACGTGAACCGTGAACTTCNGACAGAGGATGCGATGGATGGATGGCATCACCGACTCGATGGACATGAGTTTGAGTGAACTCTGGGAGTTGGTGATGGACAGGGAGGCCTGGCGTGCTGCGATTCATGGGGTTGCAAAGAGTCGGACACGACTGAGCGACTGAACTGAGCTGAACAAGGCGTGCACCACCAGGAAGGACTCTTGAGTTAGAATAATTGGATAAAGACAACCCAGAAACTAATCCCATCACCGTAAAACCCGAGACTGCAAGCCATGTGACAGAGTTGTTCTCCTGGGTTCCCTTACCTTGCTGCTCTCCACCCGGGTGCTTTTTCCCAGTGAAGTGTCTTGCTTTGTCAGCACATGTGTCTCCTTGGACAATTCATTTCCGAGTGTTAGACAAGAGCCCGGTTTCGGACCTTGGAAGGGGTCCTCTTTCCTGCAACATCCCCATGCAGGTCATGGGATCCACTTTGGAGATCATAGTCCTCTTCAGAACGTGTGTGACTCCATGACAAACTTCTTCAGCAGAGGGCAGCTCTTCCAAGTGGCAACATATCCAGGCATTTCTGAATTGTCTTTTTCTCAAGTTCCTCTGTGGAGGCAGGTCAGACACATGCAGGACACCGGGAGCATTTGTGCCCCCTCCTAGAGCACCCTGACCTTCACGTGGTTAGGCCTGGGTGAGGGGCTGTGCTCTGCTTTAGCTCAGATGCTTTTCTACCCTCATTCTCTAAAGGAACCTGTCCTGGTTCTGTAAGTATTATCAGAGCATCCCTATTTCTTTTTTTAATTTGTTGTTATTTATTTTACTTATCTTTGGGTGCATTGGGTCTTCACGGCTACACACAGGCTTTCTCTAGTTGCAGTGAGCGGGGACTATTCTTCAATTGCGGTGTGTGAGTTTCTCAATCCAGTGGCTTCTCTTGTTGTGGAGCAGAGGCTCTAGGGCTCACGGGCTTCAGTAGTTGCAGCACACAGGCTCAGGAGTTGTAGTGCACGGGCTTAGTTGCCGCATGGCATGTGGGATCTTCCTGGACCAGGGATTGAACCCATGTCCCCTATATTGGCAGGTGGATTCTTAACTACTAGACCACCAGGGAAGACCCCAATTATTTTTTTATTCAATGTCATGAGGTACTGGGCAACTCACACAAATTATTTGCACACATACACACATATTCCAGCATGACAGAAACAAACAAAAAAGAAATTGCCTGGCAATAGTTTATACACAAGAGTTTTATATTAACTCTCATGAATTGTATTATTTAGCAAAGAAATGTTTTATAAAACCATGGAGACCTTAAAGGAGTCAATGTATCCAAAACACAGGTATTGCAGTCTACCCCAGGGATGGGACAGGCCCAGAAACAGGCTGGCACAATGCTGGGAGGGATGTTTGGGTCTAGACTGTTGCTTTCTATGCTAGGGGGACCACTGAAGATTTCAGAGAAGCAGGATCAGAGCCAAATTTGAACAATATCCCTGTAGCAGAGGAGGCCTAGAGTGAAGCTGGGTGATCATAAGGAAACTGTCACAGGGACCCAAGAGAGACATGAAGGTGCTGCAAAAGTGGGGGCAGCGCAACAGGAGAGGGGAAACAGAGCTTGAGACCCCGAGGGCTTAGATTTGAAAGATCAGAAGACTGGAAAAGGGAAGGTGAAGGAAAACTTGTGATTGACTAGTTTTCTGCTTTGCTGACTTAGAATAGATCATGAGGCCATTAACTGAAAAAAAAAAAAAAAATAAGGGAAGAGAAGCTGGTTTAAAGTGAAAGAAGCTTAAGATTTAATGGTTATGTGTGCAAACACAAGAGTGCATGTGCTTCATTTAATATCACATGTAGATTTTATCAAGACATTTACATTTAACTTGATAGTCTTTCTGGCCACTATTGATTTTGAATTCTTTTTCTGGTAATAAAGATAGATTTGCACTGAGTCCTCTCCACTCACCTATCCTTCTTTTGTAATCACATCTGTGCAAAACCTGAGACCAAGAGCAGAGCTGTAATACATGGAGGGAAAAAATCACTGCACAGGATGGACCCCCAGCTTTCGGAAGCTTTCACAGCATCCTCTCCCCAGGGAGTTAATTGACTGTGGATAATATCACAAACAATGCATTCCTATTGCCACTGGATTTTTTTTTTTAAGTACCCATTCTGCTATTTCCACATCAAAGCTTATAAGAAATAAGCTGTAAGTGGGTTTCACAGCATTTAAGAAGCTCCTGACATTTTCGAAGTTCCCCAGGGGTTTACAATGAGAGCCTTTCTAGGAATACTGATCTCTAGGAAATGAGAGGAAAATTCCTTGCAAAATTTTGTCTAAATGAAATAACAGAAGGAACACTCGGTATTCAAACTATTCAAAGGAATTGCTTCAAAAAATAAAATAAAATGACAGTAGTGGCTTCAGGTTGCAACTTGCTTTTTGCTTTTGCTTTTGTGGCAATGTGCATGCTGAGTGGGGAATTTGATGAGGAGGGGTTGAATATAATGAGAAGAAAATTGCAAGCAATCGATCTGTTATATACATTATCTCGGTGCCTAAGTGAAGAAGAGGGTAGTGAAATTATCCTTTGAATTCAAAAACCATGCTAATCATCCATCTAGATAATTTTTTCAAAGGTGTGTTTTGTTTGCTTAATTATTGAAACTGGCCTTCCAGTGACTTCAAATCCATTATGAACCACACAGCTCCCTGCTTTGTCCTTGTTGGGTAGATAAGGATTTCATCTTTCTTTTCAAACAAGGATGTACTTTTGATGTGTTCACTTAAAACTTAGCTGTCAGGGAATGATTGAGTAAGCAGACAGTTTACAATGTTTTATCAAGTTCTTGAACTAGGGGAAAAATGTTGAGAGATCATATAATGCACGTTTGGTTTGTATCTGAGAAAGAGACTTTAGTTTGCTAATTGTTCTTCAGGGGAATGGTTCATGAGTATATCTGTACTGCTCATTACTGTATATGCAGCACTTAGCACAGTGCCTGGCATGTGGTAGAACCTCAGTGGACCTTTGAATGACTGAAGAAATGAATAAATGAATGGTGACTTACTATTCCTGCTCTCTACACCCGCAACTGCTCCAAATATGATCACAAACAAGAGATACCATTTGTTGATTTTCTTCACATCAGTTCAGTTCAGTCGTTCAGTCGTATCCGACTCTTTGCGACCCCATGAATCGCAGCACGCCAGGCCTCCCTGTTCATTACCATCTCTCGGAGTTCACTCAGACTCACATCCATCGAGTCCATGATGCCATCCAGCCATCTCATCCTCGGTCGTCCCCTTTACCTCCTGCCCCCAATCCTTCCCAGCATCAGAGTCTTTTCCAATGAGTCAATTCTTCGCATGAGGTGGCCAAAGTACTGGAGTTTCAGCTTTAGCATCATTCCCTCCAAAGAAATCCCAGGGTTGATCTCCTTCAGAATGGACTGGTTGGATCTCCTTGCAGTCCAAGGGACTCGCAAGAGTCTTCTCCAACACCACACCTCAAAAGCATCAATTCTTCAGCGCTCAGCCTTCTTCACAGTCCAACTCTCACATCCATACATGACCACAGGAAAAACCATAGCCTTGACTAGACGGACCTTAGTCGGCAAAGTAATGTCTCTGCTTTTTCTTTCACAGCATCATCTTTCAGGATTTGAAACAGCTCAACTGGAATTCCATCACCTCCACTAGCTTTGTTCGTAGTGATGCTTTCTAAGGCCCACTTGACTTCACATTCCAAGATGTCTGGCTCTAGATTAGTGATCACATCATCATGATTATCTGGGTCGTGAAGATCTTTTTTGTACAGTTCTTCCGTGTATTCTTGCCACCTCTTCACATAGTATCTTAAATATGTGATCATATGATTTATGGTCCAAACCAGGACACTTTTGAGAGTGAAAGGGATGCTGTAAATGGTTACACCAAAGCAACTGCCATAAACAGGGACATTTCAGGCAAATTGGGACATATGGTCACTCTATACACAGATTACAAAACACTGGAGGACCAGAGAGCATTTTTCTAGCCCATACCTCATGGCTTATCTATTTCGTTGACACCTTACTTGGCTTGAGACAATTGCTCTGACTTTTTGAGCTAATTACTAAATGTTCCCTAAGCTCAATCATTTTTCTTTTTCTTTTTTTTGCCTTTAGATTTGATTTTTGCACTAAAGTGGCAGAAAAAAATATTTGTGAGGAGAAGCAAAAAGCCTTTTGGGACACTATTCTCACCTCCATGCTTATCTGTGTTTGACACAGAATTGGCTCAAGAAATTCTTGCTTAAAAAAAAAAAAATAGAAGTTCTAGTTTCCAAATGGCAGAATATAGAATGAGTAAATACTGCTTCCACATAAAATCCATATAAATGATTTAAAAACACATAAAAATTGAGAAATTTTACTTGACAAGGGACTAATGAAAATTTGAAAAATAAAAGCACATGGTTTAAGATGAAATTGGCTGATTCACTTTGTTGTACAGCAGAAGCTAATACAACATTGTAAAGCAATAAAATGAACTACTGCTATTAAAAAAAGAAGATGAAATTGGAAAATCACTTCTCAGAACATGTGTAGGAGTAACCAAAGAACTCCATCGCTAAAGATGGTTAGAGATAGGGGGCAGGTAGGCCACCAGGGCGGAGAAAGCAATGGCACCCCACTCCAGTACTCTTGCCTGGAAAATCCCATGGACAGAGGAGCCTGGTAGGCTGCAGTCCATGGGGTCGCTAGGAGTCGGACATGATTGAGCAACTTCACTTTCATGCATTGGAAAAGGAAATGGCAACCCACTCCAGTGTTCTTGCCTGGAGAATCCCAGGGACTGGGGAGCCTAGTGGGCTGCTGTCTATGGGGTCGCAGAGAGTCAGAGATGACTGAAGCGACTTAGCAGCAGCAGCAGCAGGACACCAGGGGCAATTAGCAGGAACACCAGAGTGACAGCAGCCATACACATTGACCCCCTACACACACACACACACACACACACACACACACACACACACACACACAAACCATATTTGTTCTCACCCAGGAACAGTAGAAGCTTAGCACAGAGTAACAAGGCAGTTCTCCCAAGTGTCTGCAGTGTCCCCGGGGCATCAGGTAGGTTTCTGCCCTACCTGAGGCCATGACTCTTTCCTCCAGCGCTCTCACTGAAAACAAAGCAAGCCTCTCCCTCACCAGGCTGTGCAAAGAGAGTTAGAAAGTTTACTAAAGCTCAGCTACCAAAACACACTCATAAGAAAGATGAAAATATTCTCCAACTTTGAGGAACAAAAACACCTAAAAAGGGTGATTTAAGAAGAAAAACACAACTAGAAACTAGACATATGAAAGAATTTATCCTAGAGGAAGTAGCATAGAACTGTAACATAAGCTTATTTTATATTATCATGCAGATAAGGAACAATTATTTAATTCAAAAAACTAGAATGAATGATTATGAAAAAGAACCAATTAGATATTATGGAAACAAAGTAAAGAAACTCTTTGAAATTTAAAAAAAAAAAAAAAAAAAGCCTCAAAGAAAGAAAGAAAGTGAAGTCACTCAGTTGTGTCTGACGTTTTGCAACCCCATGGACTGTAGCCTACCAGGTTCCTCTGCCCATAGGGTTTTCCAGGCAATAGTACTGGAGTGAATTGCCATTTCCTTTTCCAGAGATAACTAAATAAACACAATTGAAGAGCAAATCAGTGATCTGAAAGACTGCACTGAGAAATTATCCCAGAATTTATCAAAAATGGAAAATATATATATTTTAAAAAGCAGCACTAAAGAAAAGTTAAAAACAAACCAGCAAACATAAAAAACAGGGCCGGAAATCAGCATCAGTTCATTCAGTTCAGTTCAGTTCAGTCGCTCAGTCGTGTCTGACTCTTTGCGACCCCATGAATCGCAGCACGCCAGACCTCCCTGTCCATCAGCAACTCCTGGAGTTCACTCAGACTCGCGTCCATCGAGTCCGTGATGCCATCCAGCCATCTCATCCTCGGTCGTCCCCTTCTCCTCCTGCCCCCAATCCCTCCCAGCATCAGAGTCTTTTCCAATGAGTCAACTCTTTGCATGAGGTGGCCAAAGTACTGGAGTTTCAGCTTTAGCATCATTCCCTCCAAAGAAATCCCAGGGTTGATCTCCTTCAGAATGGACTGGTTGGATCTCCTTGCAGTCCAAGGGACTCTCAAGAGTCTTCTCCAACACCACAGTTCAAAAGCATCAATTCTTCGGCGCTCAGCCTTCTTCACAGTCCAACTCTCACATCCATACATGACTACTGGAAAAACCATAGCCTTGACTAGACGGACCTTACTCGGCAAAGTAATGTCTCTGCTAGCGGGGGGTATTGAGAAAATACAGAGAATCCAAGGAAATAGTAATGTGACACAAAAGCAAAAAATTTCTACACCTGAAGAAAGACTTAAGTCCTAAAATTGAAAAGGCCTGCTAAGGAAAACAAAACAAAACAAACATAGACAGTAGCAACAATGGTGACAAAACCCAGCTCAAGACATTTCAAAGTTATATCAAGGTTAAATGAGAGCCCAAAAAGTTAGAACTGAGAAAAACATGAGAATACCCACCAATAAAAGAATCATATTGACACCATCCTCAGCAGCAGCACTGAGCATATATTGGAGCACCATCTTCAAAGAGCTTAGGGGAAATGCCTTGAGACTGTGCTTTTACATACAATGAAACTGTCACTCATAATTGAGGGTGGATAAAACATTTTTGGACATATCAGTTCAGTTCAGTCGTTCAGTCGTGTCCGACTCTTTGCGACCCCATGAATCGCAGCACGCCAGGCCTCCCTGTTCATCACCAACTCCCGGAGCTCACTCAGACTCGCGTCCATCGAGTCAGTGATGCCATCCAGCCATCTCATCCTCGGTCGTCCCCTTCTCCTCCTGCCCCCAATCCCTCCCAGCATCAGAGTCTTTTCCAATGAGTCAACTCTTCACATGAGGTGGCCAAAGTACTGGAGTTTCAGCTTTAGCATCATTCCTTCCAAAGAAATCCCAGGGTTGATTTCCTTCAGAATGGACTGGTCTTCATAAATCTTTTCTTAAGAATTACTAGACGATATACCCCAGGAAGAAGAAAATGAATTCTAAGAGGAAATAGTTGAATGCATTAATTGTGTAATCTATAATTGACAATGAAAATGACTTTTTCCCTCAGGAAACTGTGTTTCATTTTTTAAATTGCAAATATGAATTTAGATAATTATAATTTTATAACTTGCTTAAAATATACAGTATGTCACAAGCCCACCAAGGTACACACTGAGGAATAATCAGAGGCTTGGGACTCTCATTAAACCAGACTGTGTTCTTAGGGGATACCCTACTTGTCCTGAGGCCAGAGGAGGGGGAGACCAGAGCCCAGGACCAAAGAAAGATCTAAACTCCCCATGTAGAAGATATGAGAACTAATGTAACAAAATATCTCTAACACAGAGCCGCCACTAACATTTAATATAGCTTAATGAAGATCTGTATTTCTGTCAACAACTAGTTTTTTTCTCTATGCCATTTTCAAGGACTCTTCAAAGGTTAGCAGGATTTTGATAGAGTATACATCTGATAAGTCAAATAAAATTGAGTATTAGCAGAATATTGAGAGCCCAGAAATGCTTTGAGTTGAACTATAACTCTTTACCCAACATTCCTCAATCTTTCCAAGGAAGATACAAGGAGTTTTGAATTGAAACCATACCCAAGCCCCTGAGTCCCCATATTTTGAAATAAAAGGCTTTTATTTTAGGCCCCCAGGCCTCCCTTGAGTCTCCAAAGGCTAGCTCAAGAGTTAATGAGTAGGAAATGTGAAGATATAGAAACAAAGAATAGATATTGGGCTGAGAAACAGGCAATAATTTAGACAATAAACCAGTCGCATTGCAGATTCATCTAACTCCCAGTTACCTAAAGTTGTAGACAAAGGTTTCACACACATTCCTAAGTTGTTTTTATAGGAAGCAGAACCCCACCAGATGAAAACTGTTGACTGCAAGCCCTAGTCTGGTTAAAACCAGAAGATTGGTGATCAGCTTGAAACTTCACCCTGATACCAATCAATATGAGAATTGCACACACTGACCACACACACTCCCGCCCCCTCTCTCCCACTGCATTTAAAAACCCTTCCCTGAAAGCCATGGAGGAGTTCTGGTCTTTTGAGCGTGAGCTGCCTTTCTCTTTGCTTGGCAACTGCAATAAATGCTATACTTTCCGTCACCCCAACTTGGTGTCAGTAGATGAGTGAGCAGAACCCAGTCCAGATTGAGTTACATGATATAATTTTTTTTCCCTTGAGCATGGACCTCTACTATCCAGGTGGCAGATGGCCTCAAGTGAAGAGTTCTTCCTCTTGGCAGCATGGTGTAAAAGCAGAAGTTTGGTAAACGAGTGTTGCTTGTAATTACTACCAAAGAGAGAATGTTAGGTTTCCCTCTCATTAATGTCATGCTGGCATCATTCCTTTGGTGGACATCTGTTGTTTGAAACACCTGGCTCATCTCCATCTTCCTGAAAGCACTGTCCCTCATCCTTTCCCTTTCTCACAGCAGGAGTTGCCCTGATCCTCCCTCCCAGGCCTCAGGAGATGAGCTCATACTTTGTGAGCCAAAATTATTCTCCAGATCTCTCTGTTCACCCCTAGACTTGAGAGAGGAGGGGGCCCTTCCTCTCTGGAAATCTGTGAGGGTGTGATCCTGGCACTAATTGTATCTCCCAGTACATGGAAGAAGAAAGTGTTCAGATGGAGAGAATGAAGCCTGAGAGACAGGGATAAAGGGGCAGAGGGATAGAGTTCTAGTGGAATATGTCCCTGGCTCCTGCTTCACTAGTTATACCCCTTCCTATCCTGGATCCTTGGTCAGTAAATTCACCCTCTTACCTAGCTAGTTCAAATGGACTTTCTATCATTTGCAACTGGAAGAGTCCTCTCTAGTTCAATGCCTTCCCCAGAACACATGCACAGTAAAAGTCACTGGCTCAAGAGGAGCAAGCCAATAATTAGTTCTGCATGAGATCAGGCTCTGAAAGAGGAAGGCGAGTGGGCCAGAGCATCTTTTTAGGGGCACGTGTAGGGGGCAGGGGTAGACAATGTGAGAACAATTTTGCCAAAAGGAGGCAAACAATTTTCAAGGATCTTTCAAAGGTTGGTGGGATTTTTATAGGAGAAATATTGTATGAATCAAATAAAATTGACTACTAGAGGACTGTTTAGATTCTGGACGTCCTTTGACTTGTCATATATTTCTTATGCACTTTTTGACCTCCATTTCTTCATTTGTTTGTAGGTGTTAATCAGCTTTGATCTGAACCAGGAGCAGAGTAGAGCAATGCTTTTTAACAGAGTGGGACTCCTTTTGTCTCAGTTTTGAGTGAAATGCCAATAGAAAGCCAGAATGCATATGGAACAAACTCTCATCTGTGAAATTTATGAAGGAGAAGATAAAGAACTACTAAGCCTTATAGAACGCTCAACCAAATGAGAGACATAAACAGAGAAAGTACATAAAAAGAGAGAAAATTTGGTGATGACACTTCTTTGACAGAGATGTTATATCACTCTGTTCCCTAAGAGAGGCAGTGGGTTCTTTCTCTATCATCTCAAGCTTTGTAGAAGAGGCTCTTGCAAGTGACCTGGAGAGTTTTGAAATGTGTTTGAAGTTGGGAAACACAAAGACCAATGCCTAAGAAAGTTAAGGTATCCCTGTGTCAATATCAGGAGCAGCTTGAGCTTCCAGAGTTTTCTGAGCTGAAAGATATGTGAGAGCTTCCTGTGGATTATATATGACTCACATAAGACATAGAATTAATGTTGGGTCGTGTTATGTCCTGTCCAAAAGGGCCACATAGAGGGACACTCCCAGTAACAAACTGGAGGTGAATTCAGAATTTTTAGGGTTGTAAGAGGAATTGCAAGTGACAGCCTGAAATAGAGCTCCAACCACCATGTGACAAAAAATGTAATCAGGGAGGTCAATCAGGGAACCTCTGAAAAGACCATGAAAGCACCTCTTGACACAAAGAGTTGGCTTTTCTCATCAGCAAAACTCAGAGACGTGAAGCCAGCTTACAACAGTGCCAATGTGACACAGACATTTCCTATTCTCCCACCACTCATCTCCTCCCTATTTCTCCTCCTAGAAGGATCAGGAAGTAAGAATGAGGGAAGGAGAATTCCAATGTGGAAAAATGGAAAAAAAAATCCTATCCTGCCCCTCACTCTATGCTGCAGGCTTCCAGCATCAAGCAGTTCCAAGCTAAAGAAGTAGAAAATATTTCCAGTTTAATGTTAAGTTAGGCTTCAGTTCAGTTCAGTCGCTCAGTCATGTCCGACTCTTTGTGACCCCATGAATCGCAGCGGTTTGAATAATATCTGACTGGACATTGTAACTTTTCAGTTAACATTGTTTGGGGACTTCAGATGACTCTAGAGCTGTCTAACACTTAAGAATGAGTACAAAGCCAGGGTTCTTGACCAAGTTTCCATTCTCAGGCAAGCTAGAATTAACTCCACTTAATGCACCTAAAAAATAAAATTGCATATTGAATGCACCATCACTTAGATTTGCTTAACATAGCAGTTGAAGGAATATATAAAACCAAACAAATGTAATACTGACTGAAATATATGAGAAATCTTGTCAATAAGCATAAAGAAGTCATTTTAGTTATTCTCTGAATTAGGTATTCTTTCAGATGCTATATTTATTCCTGGGTTTTATAACTTAAATCATAGTTTGCCATTAGAAGGATGATTAGGGTGCAGAAAATTAAGGCCAGCAAGGAAAGCTAGTTTNCTTGTCAATAAGCATAAAGAAGTCATTTTAGTTATTCTCTGAATTAGGTATTCTTTCAGATGCTATATTTATTCCTGGGTTTTATAACTTAAATCATAGTTTGCCATTAGAAGGATGATTAGGGTGCAGAAAATTAAGGCCAGCAAGGAAAGCTAGTTTAAAGCGTCTGCCTTTGATGCGGGAGACCCGGGTTCGATCCCTGGGTCGGGAAGATCCCCTGGAGAAGGAAATGGCAATCCACTCCAGTATTCTTGCCTGGAGAATCCCATGGACAGAGAAACCTAGTAAGTTACAGTCCACGGGGTCGCAAAGAGTCGGACACGACTGAGCGACTTCACCTTCACCTTCAAGGAAAGCTAGAGGGTTTGCTTATTTAACAGAGAGAAATGAAACTTCTAATGCCACTAATTTTTAAAAATTCTGTATCACCTAAAGTTATAGCCATGCACCCATATCTCACAGATGAATTTTAATTACATTCCTAATATTGTGCTGCACTAAATAATCCAAAGAGCTTCAGGTACAGCAATAGTGAGGAAGGAAAATCACAGAAGCATCAAATATCCGAGGGTCATAGTTTACAGCCTATGATTGCCAACATCCATTATATCTTTATTTAGCAACTATCATATACCAGATTCTATAGATAAAGAAAAAGAGAAGTATAGAGTCAGAAGGGAATGTAAGTGGATACAGGAGGGGTGAGAGCCACTGCTGAAGCTGGGACAGTGGAAAGTGTCTTAATCCACTTCTACTTAACTCATCAGTTAGATTGATAGACCCTCTTATTCCCTCTTAAAATGTATTAACTGAGGTCTTCAGCTCTCTGAGGTGACTTCGGCTAGCCTCTAACATTCTTATGCACTTCTGTTCTCATGTATTGAGTTTCTGTTGTTTAGTTATTGATCAGGAGTTACTTATGTCCATTTCCCAAATTTATTTATGCCAATTATGCTTATTATTGTAATGAAGTAATTAAAACAAACACTATACAACCCAGCAAAATATGAATAGGAAAATAAGTACAACTGTTGCTTTTGAAAATGGAATGCTTTGGAAAGATACAATAGAGCCAAGTCACTAAAAACATCACTATTCAATAATTCAGATTCTTGGAGAGTTCTTGAAAATTTACAACTAAATGGTAGAATGTACCTGTCATTCTCTTAACTTTTCTACCCAAAATGCTATGTGATTGAGCCAATTTTGTAGCTCTGCTTAATGCCAAAAGAGAACAAACATTGGCAGAGAACATACTTTCATCTTTTCACATTGAGTAGCACTGTCAAAGCCATTGTCTTGGCCACCAGCTAGGAAAAGTAATAACCTCCAGAAATTCTATTATCTGTGTGCCAGTAGGGCCATATGACCATTGCAAGGCAAGTCTTTCAGCATCACCCACCCCATACTTCATGTCAGTTCATTCATTCATTCAATTAATATTTATTGGGCTCCCACAGGGAAACTGGCAAAGAGACAATGCCTTGTACTGAATGAACAGGAGAGAAGATTCCATGATCCATCTGACTCCATCAGTACGATGCAGTGGAGGAATCCTGAAGAAGAATATAGCTTGTGATGTCCTCCCTCTTTTGATGAAGCTCACTGTGCTGGAAGGGTTACTATCCCAGGACTGGCTTTCTAGGGTTTAGCATTCAATTATTTATATCCACTCCAGCCTCTTCCAGGTGGGAGGTTAGGCTTTACCAAACACAATGGAGTGCTGATTACACAGGGCTTACAGACCTCTGGTATGGCCTCCAGTCTGACTGGAAGTGCCTGAGTGGAGCCAAGAAGCCCAGCCCAGGTAGCAGAGAGGCATCTTAGTGATTCTGAGTATGCAGAGACACAGCTGGTTCTTGTGCATAAAGCAAACTTTATCATCAACTTCTATAGCATTGATCAATTTCTATTGACTATTAATTTTCCATGACATTCTATGAAGTGTCAAAAAGTTCTCATAAATATTCATTATAGAGGATGTAAGATTATTGAGTTTTAGTTAATTCTTTTTCTAATAGAGTTTGAAAAATGACTTTGATGTCATATAAAATTATAGGTCAAACCCTTTCCAATCTTAGGAGGGTGTTTTAAACACTGAGACCTTATTCACATAGCACATTTAGCTTCTATTAGACAGGAATTAAGTACATGAAAATAAATTGATATGAGGATTTGTAAATATTCTTGATAAATTTGAGAATTTGAAAATAATCCCCCCTCTGTGTGTCATATGTTTCTAACTATAAGAAATCCAATATCTTAAATAGGCATTGAGGTTACATTCTATTTATCTCACATCATGTGGCTACAAGCTTTTATTTTGAAGAAACATCATTAGGATAGACAAAATTAGAATGGATATTCCACCAACTCTGTGTGTTGTCTCAAGTCAGCTATTACAGTAGAGCAAATCAAATTGTCCTAATGGTTTCTTACTATTAATGTTAATTTCAAATTCTCTTAGAGTTCTTTCTCAGTTTACTGAATGCCTATCTGTACAAGAATGAACTTTATTTGTAAGAACACTGGATTCTTACCAAATGTGTATTTGGTGATAGGAGGGAGGAATGAATGGGGTATCCAGATACTAGATACTCCTGGTGATCAGCAGTCCACATGGTTCTCTCATCTGCTCATCAATGGACTCATTCTATACAAGTTGTTGCTTATAGAAGAGAAACAGAGGGAACGAGAAATCCCTTTAGCTCATTCCCAAATCAGAACCTCCAAAAGAGGGATCAAAAAGATGAGTATTCAAACACAAGCAGGGAAAATTAAGTTACCCTCTGTTCTAATAGGACCTTGCATTTCTGTTTGCCTTTGCCCAGTCTCTCCTGGGTAGCTTTGGGTTGCGATGAAAATGCAAGTGTCCCTACATTCTTCCCTAGCCTCGTTCTAGGTTCTTCCTTCCTTTAGGTGAAGTCAAAGGCACTTGTGGTGGTGTGGAGGCTGTTAGGAAACCCAGGAGGGCATGTCTGTGCATCTGCTTTCCTTGAATGGAGGTGACAATTCTGATAGGAGCAGATGCCTTTGCAACACACACACAGAGGACATGCAAAATTTAATCACGAAAATTCTAGCTAGGCAGAATTTGGTCGTAGACAGGCAATTTTTACTATGGTTTTGTGTCAGTCAAAAGTAATTCTAAGTGAGAAGAAACAATGTATAAACTTACCATATGAGGGTAATTGATAGCTGCCAGGGACAATACTATGGGTGTTACATACACAGTCACATTCCATCCACACAATGTCCCCTTGTGTTGGTATTTTTTTCTAGTTTAGTATTATTTTTATGATCACAGGAAAATTAAAAGTCAAAGAGTCTTCTTACAGCCTCATAGCTAAGAAAAGGTGAGACTTGACTGAAGTATAGGACTATTTCAATTCAAAGTTCACACTACTGACTCTACCAAATATTATAATTAAAAGGGAGAGACTCTAAAAGCAATATTTAACTTTGAAAATATTTTTCTAATCTAAAGATATAGAGGTATTTATTAGCTTGAAACATACAAAATTGATAATATTCAACCGCTTGACCTGTAAAAATGACTACCTCATACAGCTCAGCCTGATATATTTATCACTTCTTTTGCAGAAGATTTTCACAGATGGGGAAAAGAAAACATATTCATGTTGAAGAATTTCCCCCCACACATTTCCTATGACTCACAAAGTTTTATTGTGTAAACTAAAAAGGAAAATAATGCAAATTCACTTAATGAAATTTATATAATTAAGAGCAAACATTTCTTATGCATTAAAAATTAATGTTTTCCCATTTGGATGTAGAAATTGGGAACATCTTGGAATGAATGTATCAGCTCTGATAAAAGCTGATGGTTTGACATGGTACTCTAGAATACCAAAACACAAGAACAAAGCAAGACTATCTAAACCAGGCCTGGGGAAGAGAGGCTCCTTGGGTGGCTGTTTGTTAGAGTTATTTCTTAGGGTAAATTTATAATTTACTATGCATTTGTTCATGACTAACTTAATTATTTAATAATATGAATACAGCTGTTTATACACATCTCATATCTACCTAGCTGCTGCTGCTAAGCTACTTCAGTCATGTCCGACTGTGTGCGACTCCATAGACAGCAGCCCGCCAGGCTCCCCCGTCCCTGGGATTCTTAATGTTTTGTCCTTGTAAATGTTCACAGAAGAAGAGTCCTTTCAAGTACTGTGGTTACTATTTTGTTTATGCCATTGGCCAAATATGTTACTTTTCTCTCTTATAGACAGAAGAAAATGGGAACGATATTTCCGAGGTCCATGTGGCGGAGTGAGCCTGTGATTAGTTTTGGCCAATGAGTAACGTGTGTCACTTCAGAGCAAGGCTGGTGTGAGACCTTCCAGAGGACTCTTTTACTGCTGGCATGGTAGTTGGAAAAACTTGATCAGTTCAGTTCAGTCACTCAGTCATGTCCAACTCTTTGCAACCCCATGGACCGCAGCAAAGCCAGCCTTTCCTGTCCATCAGCAACTCCCAAATCTTGCTCAAACTCATGTCCATCAAGTCGGTGATGCCATCCAACCATCTCATTCTTTGTCATCCCCTTTTCCTCCTGCCTTCAATTTCTCCAAACATTAAGGTCTTTCCCAATGAGTCAGTTCTTTGCATCAGGTGGCCAATGTATTGGAGTTTCAACTTCAGCATCAGTCCTACCAGTGAATATGCAGGACTGATTTCCTTTAGGATGGACTGGTTAAATCTCTTTGTAGTTCAAGGGACTCCCAAGAGTCTTCTCCAACACCACAGTTCAAAAGCATCAATTCTTTGGTGCTCAGCTTTCTTTATAGTCCGACTCACATCCAAACATGACTACTAAAAAAATTATAGCTTTGACTAGACGGACCTTTGTTGGCAAAATAATGCCTCTGCTTTTTAATATGCTATCTAGATTGTTCATAGCTTTTCTTCCAAGGAGCAAGCATCTTTTAATTTCACAACAGTAGTCACCATTTGCAGCGATTTTGGAAAGTTCTGAAAAAAATGTGGTCCACTAGCGAAGGCAATAACAAACCACTTCAGTATTCTTGCCTTGAGAACCCCATGAACAGTATGAAAAGGCAAAAAGATATGACACTGAAAGATGTACTCCCTAGGTCGGTAGGTGCCCAATATGTTACTAGAGATCAGTGAAGAAATAATTCCAGAAAGAATGAAGAGACAGAACCAAAGTAAAACAATGCCCAGTTGTGGATGTGACTGGTGATGGAAGTAAAGTCCAATGTTGTAAAGAACAATATTGCATAGGAACCTGGAATGTTAGGTCCATGAATCAAGGTAAATTGCTGCTGCTGCTGCTAAGTCACTTCAGTCGTGTCCAACTCTGTGCGACCCCAGAGACGGCAGCCCACCAGGCTCCCCAGTCCCTGGGATTCTCCAGGCAAGAACCCTGGAGTGGGTTGCCATTTCCTTCTCCAATGCATGAAAGTGAAAAGTGAAAGTGAAGTCACTCAGTTGTGTCCAACTTCGCGACCCCATGGACTGCAGCCTACCAGGCTCCTCCATCCATGGGATTTTCCAGGCAAGAGTACTGGAGTGGGTTGTCATTGCCTTCTCCTTCAAGGTAAATTAGAAGTGGTCAAACAGGAGATGGCAAGAGTGAACATTGACATTTTAGGAATCAGTGAATTAAAATGGACTGGAATGGGAGAATTTAACTCAGATAACCATTGTATCTACTACTGTGGGCAAGAATCCTTTGGAAGAAATGGAGTATCCACCATAGTCAACAACAAAAACAATCCAAAATGCAATACTTTGGTGCAATCTTAAAAATGACAGAATGATTTCTGTTCATTTCCAAGGCAAACCATTTAATATCACAGTGATCCAAGTCTGTGCTCCAACCAGTAATGCAGAAAAAGCTGAAGTTGAACAGTTCTTTGAAGACCTACAAGACCTTCTAGAATTAACACCCCCAAAAGGTGTCCTTTTCATTATAGGGGACTGGAATGCAAAAGTAGGAAGTCAAGAAACACCTGGAGTAACAGGCAAATTTGGCCTTGGAATATGGAATGAAGCAGCACAAAGGCTAACAGAGTTTTGCCAAGAGAACGTATCGGTCATAGCAAACACCCTCTTCCAACAACACAAGACAAGACTCTACACATGGACATCACCAGATGGTCAATACCAAAATGAGATTGATTATATTCTTTGCAGCCAAAGATGGAGAAGCTCTATACATTCAGCAAAAACAAGACTGGGAATTGACTGTGGCTCAGATCATGAACTCCTTATTGCCAAATTCAGACTTAAATTGAAGAAAGTAGGAGAAACCTCTAGACCATTCAGGTATGACCTAAATCAAATCCCTCAGGATTATACAGTGGAAGCAACAAATAGATTCAAGCAATTAGATCTGATAGACAGAGTGCCTGAAGAATTATGTACAGAGGTTTGTGACACTGTACAGGAGATAGGGATCAACGCCATCTCCAAGAAAAAGAAATCCAAAAAGGCAAAATGGGTGTCTGGGAAGGTCTTACAAATAGCTGAGAAAAGAAAAGAAGTGAAAGGCAAAGGAGAAAAAGGAAAGATATACCCATTTGAACATAGAGTTCCAAAGAATAGCAAGGAGAGATAAGAAAGCCTTCCTCAGTGATCAGTGCAAAGAAATAGAGGAAAACAATAGAATGGGAAAGGCTAGAAATCTCTTCAAGAAAATTAGTGATACCAAGGGAACATTTCATGCAAAGAATGGCACAATAAAGGACAGAAACGGTGTGGAACTAACAGAAGCAGAAGCTATTAAGAAGAGGTGACAAGTATACACAGAAGAACTATGCAAAAAAGATCTTCATGACACAGATAACCATGATGGTGTGATCACTCAGCTAGAGCCAGACATCCTGGAATGCAAAGTCAAGTGGGCCTTAGGAAGCATCACTATGAACAAAGCTAGTGGAGGTGATGGAATTCCAGTTGAGCTATTTCAAATTCTAAAAGCTGATGCTGTGAAAGTGCTGCATTCAATATGCCAGCAAATTTGGAAAACTCAACAGTGGCCACAGGACTGGAAAATGTCAGTTTTCATTCCAACCCCAAAGAAAAGCAATGCCAAAAATGTTCAAACTATCACACAATTGCACTCATCTCACACACTAGCAAAGTAATGCTCAAAATTCTCCAAGCCAGGCTTCAATAGTATGTGAACTGTGAACTTCCAGATGTTCAAACTGGATTTAGAAAAGGAGAGGAACCAGAGATCAAATTGCCAACATCCATTGGATCATCGAAAAAGCAAGAGAGTTCCAGAAAAACATCTACTTCTGCTTTATTGACTACACCAAAGTCTTTGACTGTGTGGATCACAACAAATTGTGGAAAATTCTTCAAGAGTTGGGACTATCAGACCACCTGACCTGCCTCCTGAGAAATCTGTATGCAGGTCAAGAAGCTGCAATTAGAACTGGACATGGAACAACAGACTGGTTCCAAAGCAGGAAAGTACATCAAGGTTGTATGTTATCATCCTGCTTATTTAACTTATATGCAGAGTATATCACATGAAATTTCAGATAGGATGAAGCACAAGCTGGAATCAAGATTGCTGGGGGAAATACCAGTAACCTCAGATATGCAGATGACACCACCTTTAATGGCAGAAGTGAAGAGGAACTAAAGAGCCTCTTGATGAAAGTAAAAGAGGAGAGTGAAAAAAAAATGGCTTAAAACTCAACATTCAGAAAACTAAGACCATGGCATCTGGTCCCATCCCTTCATGGCAAATAGATGGGAAAACAATGGAAACTGTAACAACATTTGATACTGTGCTGCATTTTTGGCCTAGATCCTGGGTGGAGGAGATTGGGAGTGTAGCTCCTAGACTGTTTGTGATGGATATAGACAGAAGAGACAAACTTTATTACTATAAATAATTAGGATTTTGGATTGCTTATTATGGAAACATACCTTAGCCCATCCTGATTGGCAGAGATGTTTTGAATGGCCCAACTATGCTTTTGATCCCCATTCTGAAAATTAGAATTGGGTCTATTAGGTTCAGATGTTTCTGCTGGTTCTGAGAGACAAATCAGACTTATAAAATAGTGCCTGTAAAGCTCATATTTCAGTAGCTTTCCTTTGTACTCCAAAGTGGGAGCCTTCTTGTCCAATGATCAGTCCCCCAAATGAAGTACCTACTGATTGAAGCAAAGCTTTCAAAGAGATAGGAATAGTAGAAAGCTTTATAAGGAAAATTCAGAACTTCCCTGGAGGCCCAGTGGTTAAGACTTTGACTTCCAGTGCAGGGGGTGTGGGTTGGATATCTGGTAGGGGTGCTAAGACCCCACATGTCTCAGGACCATTAAAGCAAAACATACAATAGAAACAATATTATAATAAATTCAATAAAGACTTTTAAAGAGGTCCAAATTTTAAAAATCATTAAAAAAAAAATAAAATTTCAGAGGAAAAAGAAGCTCCATCTGTGAGGGAATCTTGCTCCCTCCCCCATCTCCCATGGAGTCAGATGATCTCCAACCATATCTCTTATTTCACTTGCAATATTGTTAGCAGAAGATTGTGATAACAAAGATGAGGCCTAGAGAGCTGAAAACCCAACCTAACCCATTAATACATTAGTAAGAGTTGTTTATTAACTAGAAATTCTCAGAGCCTCGAGGGAAAAGTATATCTTATAAATAAATCTTAATGCAAAAAAGAGCAACCAAAGGTTCAAAGCACTGGGGAACTGCACAAATGAACTGATTCCATACTGTGAACAATAACACAGGAGACATAGGGGACCAGGAAAAACTGATTTTGCCAACTTCATGATTTCATCTCGGAGAAGAGCCAGTTTTAACATTGATTCCAAGTGAGGGTTTTCTTGGAAAAAAAAAAAATCCTTGTAATTAGAGATGTATATCAGTTAATATGATAGAAGGGGGAAATGGCTTTTTGTTAAGATCTCAGAGTCTCTATAAATGAATGTTTAAATTTGCTGCCAAATATGCAGCATTTATTCGAACTGATAGAAAATTTCTATTAAAAGATGGAACTTTAGATCTGCCATGGAGCCTCCTTACATTTCAACAGAATAGTGCATCTTGTTATAATGTCTTGATAACTGCAGGTTTCAAAGTATTGTTATAGGTCAGGCCATGCCTAGCAATCGTGCATTGGGTTGGAGCATATCACACACAAAAAAAGAACAAAATGTTTATGAAGACAACATTCATCTCAAGAAAAAAGCATGGGGTAAAACATGACAACGTGTTTTCCTGACAAGAAAAATGGAGAGAGAGAGATTCCTTTTCTTTTCTCCATATTTTTCTATTAAAAGATGGAACTTTAGATCTGCCGTGGAGCCTCCTTACATTTCAACAGAATAGTGCATCTTGTTATAATGTCTTGATAACTGCAGGTTTCAAAGTATTGTTATAGGTCAGGCCATGCCTAGCAATCATGCATTGGGTTGGAGCATATCACACAAAAAAAGAGCAAAATGTTTATGAAGACAACATTCATCTCAAGAAAAAAGCATGGGGTAAAACATGACAACGTGTTTTGCTGACAAGAAAAATGGAGAGAGAGAGATTCCTTTTCTTTTCTTCATACTCACCATATCTGCCAGCAGGGATCATTGAAAGAGCTGGCCATTGCAATAGGTAATTTATGCAACTCTTGTCACGCCCAGACACTAATGCAAATTCCCTGCTTAAGAATGCTGACTTTCACAGCACCAAACCAGGGCCCAGCGACCAGAAATCTCCCTCCAATCTTGCATGGAAGAGTCACATTTTTAAAGCCTGTCATCCTGCATAGGGAACTACCATTTAACTGTCATTAATACAGCTTTTAGAATTTAAATTGAGTAGCATATAAAATACTTCTTAGCAGTGGATAATTGTAGTTTATAATTTGTTTTCTCCTTTGAATGTTTCGCTATGAGATTCTGAGCCTTATGCATCGGTGCGTTCTCAGCTTTGAGGGGTTGGTCAAGAAATAAGGTTTTATAAATAAACAAAGGATAAATCATTAGACCCTAAAAGTTTTTCTTAAACCACACTGAACTTTTTAAAATGTGTTTTACTTGTTTTTAATGCCTTGGTTTAATATGTAAAGTGAAATATTTTTCTATGACTGTCATAACAAAATACCAAAAACTGGGTGGCTTAAACAACAGAAATTTATTTTCTCACAGTTTTGGAACCTAGAAGCCCAAGATCAAAGTGTCAACAGGCTTGGTTTCTTCTGAGGCCTCTCCCTGGCTTGCAGATATCCACCTTTTCCTCCTCACATGGCCTTTTCTCTTTGTGTGCACATCCCTGGGTGTCTTTTTGTGTGTCATATATAAAGACACCAGTCAGGTTGGATTAAGTCCACCTCAACAGCCTCCTTTAACTTTAATCACCTCTTTGTCCAAGTACAGCTACATTCTGAGATCCTGGGGGACTAGAGTTTCAACATACAAATGTAAGGGGCATAATTCATCTCATAACACTTAGCAGCTGAAATATGTCATAGACTTTTTTTGATTACTCAGGATAGAGCTTTGGACATTCATTTATTTTTCTATGCCATCAACATCTCTAGAAAGAGTGAGGAGTAAGGGGGGGAGTTAATATATAATACTCTCTAGAAAACATGAGGGGTACAGGTATAAAATGTACTTTTCAGAGAAGTCCCTAGAGTTCTTTTGTCACCTGAAAGTACTAGGCTTTGCTACCCAAAATAACAATCACTAGCCACATGTGGTTATTTAAATTAATCACACCTAAAATTCACTTCTTATTTGCACTGGCCTCAATTTTATTGTTCAGCAGCCACCTGCGGGCATGTCATATATTGGGCAGTACAACACTGAACACTTCTAAACTTAACCAAAGAATTCTCCTAGGCTGCCCTGCTGGATTGTTGCTCTTGTTCTGTTGACAGGGACTCACCCCTTTTGGCTCTGTGATACCCTCAAGAGAGTCTGACGCAGCTGGAGTCTTTGAGAACTTCCATGTTTTAGGTGCCGTTTCTTTTCTTTTGCCTTCATCACATTCATCTCATTCCCTCTCTGCCATTGTTTTTGATCACTGCCTTTACTCTCTAGCATTTTTCCTCCTAAACCCACTCTTTTGCCTTTTAATTTCCTGGGTTTTTTTTCCCCCTCACCACCCATTTCTTAGCTTTCCTTTTCTCCTATCCTTTTTTTTTTTTTTCTAGTGGAACGGTACACTTTGCTCTCAAAGGTTTTGCCAGAGAGTAAGAAATCTCCCTTCCAAACAGTAAATGCCCATCATCTTCATGTCTTTAGCCTCTCTTGGCATTTTTTTGGTATTTCATTCAGATACATCTTAGTGTAAGTGGGCCTGATGACAGAACAGTAGATAAGATGAAGCCACTTAGTCTACTTGGCAAGCACAACAATACAGGAAGCTTCCTGTTATTCTTCTAGTATCATTTTTTGGGGGGTGGATGAGCCTAGTAACTGAGGACTTTGAAGTCAGCCTGCCTGAGCTCAAACAGCAGTGACATCACCTGTTGGCTATTAGGCCTTAATCAGACTTCTGAACTTCAGTCTCTTCACCTGTGTTTTGTAAGTTTTACAGCTTCATACTTTCCTGCTGCCTCTACATCCCTATAGACAGGCTCTGAGCACCCGCCCAGGTGAACAGGTGCACCAGTGTGACAAGGCTGATCCCTGTAACAGGTCCCCCTCTTGCCTCCCTTACTGTGATCCACAATGTTCAAATGCACATGGCTTTTTGCTAGTGTATCCCTCCCTGAGCCCTCAACTAACCAGAATATGAAATAACTCCTGTGTAGAGGAAGATTTAATTGTTCATCATTTTTCAAGATGAGTACACATGAGGAGAGAGTCAAGCAATCAGTTTTATCTCAAGCTAACATGTGTTTGGGGTCCACAATATTCTAAAGATATATACCTGGTATTTTGAAGTAAATAATAGAAATACAAGAAATATCTCCATTTTCAAATGGTAATAGCACATTTGTGCAAAGGAAAACAAAGTGTTGAACAGTTTATGTTTAAATGACAAAGCAGTAGTAGAGTATTAAATGATATAAAAGCTTATTGTTTGTGGACTTTTTGATGATGGCCATTCTGACCGATGTGAGTTTTGATTTGCATTTATCTAATAATTAGTGATGTTGAACATCTTTTCATGTGTCTCTTGGCCATCTGTGTGTCTTCTTTGAAGAGTTGTCTCTTTAGGTCTTCAATCCATTTTTTGACTGAGTGTTCATTGTTTTGATATTGAGCTCCATGAGCTGTTTGTATGTTTTGGAGGTTAATCCTTTGTCCATTGCTTCATTTGCAAGTATTTTCTCCCATTCTGAGGGTTGTCTTTTTGTCTCATTTATGTTTTCCTTTATTAACATGTATATGTGGAATCTAGAAAACATAGTACAGATGAACCTATTTCCTTGACAGGAAGAGAGATGTAGAGAATGGACATGTAGACACAGGGAAAAAAAGGAGAAAGAGGAAGAATTGGGAGATTAGGCTTGACTTATATATACTACCATGTGTAAAATAGGTAGCTAATGGGAATTTGCTATAAAGCACAGGAAGCTCAGCTTCGTGCTCTGTGATGACGTAGACAGGTGGGGTGTTGTTGCTGCCTAGTTGCTAAGTCATGTCTGGCTCTTTATGACCCCATGGACTGTAGCCTGCCCGGCTCCTCTCTCCATGGGATTTCCCAGGCAAGAATACTTGAGTGGGTTGCCATTTAATCCTCCAGGGGATCTTCCCATCCCAGGGTTTGAGCTCACATCTCCAGCATTGGCAGGTGGATTCTTTACCACTGAGCCACCTGGGAAAATCAGATGGGGGTGTGGGGGAAGGCTTGTTAATAGAAGACATTAATGAAATGGGGAATAGTTAGACTACTCATGAGAGTTGCTGATATTTGAGAGTACCTCAAAAGCTTGTAGTATTTTTTTACCCAGTTTTGCTTTGTCCATCTTAACATTTCTCTTAAATTTTCATCTCTTTCAGTTTTATTTTTTTGTATCCAGCTGCCTTTTCACCATATGTCTTCCTTAGCATCTAGAGATATCCAAGGGCATTTTTAGCTCCATACTAAAGAAATACCTTCTAACTGGTTCATTTATTCAGCAAATAATTATTGAACACCTACCATGTTCTGAGAAGCTAGTCTAACTGCTTGGATAGATTAGTGAACAAAACAGATGAAATCCCTCATCTCAGAGGGCTTTCATTTTGGTAAGCAGAGATAGCCATTGTCATCCCATTTCACCGGTAAAGAAACATATTCAGAGAAATAGGTGAATTTCTGAAAATTATACAGTTACACAGAGGTAAAATAAAACTAAAATTCTTCTGTCTAGGACCACAACTACTCGCTGTGAAGTAATTGACTATTAAAATGACTATTCTACTAGTAATTGACTAGTAGAAATGCATTTTATCAATTGACTTTTGGCCTCTAAGATGCAGATCTTTTTTCTCTCATCAATTTTATTAATTCTCTATGTCTTGGTTTTGAAATATTGGAGCTAGTTTATGTTAAAGGCACAATGGGAAGCAGCATGAAGATCTCCAGGGTCTGCTGCTGCTGCTGCTGCTGCTAAGTTGCTTCAGTCATGTCTGACTCTGTGCAACCCCATAGGTGGCAGCCCACCAGGCTCCCCCGTCCCTGGGATTCTCCAGGCAAGAACACTGGAGTGGGTTGCAATTTCCTTCTCCAATGCATGAAAGTGAAAAGTGAAAGTGAAGTCACTCAGTCTTGTCCGACTCTTTGTGACCTCATGGATTGCAGCCCACCAGTTCCTCCACCCATGGGATTTTCCAGGCAAGAGTACTGGAGTGAGGTGCCATCGCCTTCTCTGCTCCAGGGTCTGAGTCTATTACTAATCCTTACCTCTGGGAAATGCACATATTGAGAACAGGTGGTATTTCGATCTCTTATCATGAACTCATTGCCCACTTAGCTCCACTATTGTCAGTTCCTGGCCATCAGTACCATGGACAGCTGCTCTCAATCCAGATTCATTCAAACATTTTACAGAAAATATTGCATTGTCTTCTATTTCTCTGCATGCTAAGTATCACATGGTTATGATGACAATTATTTAAACACTTCTATAATTCATAATTTAGAACACATTACATCTATATTTTCAATTAGGAAGCTGCAAATAGTGCTTAAGAATGTTATTTGAAATTAACATTCCAAACAGAGTATCTCCAGGATTTTTGCTGTTCCTGTTGTGTGTATGTGTTAACCAAATAGTAAATTTATGCTTTCTATAGGAAATTATGCTCTATTTTAATTTTTGCACTATTTCTGTTAATTGAGCATGGTTGCCACAAGTTGAATTATCAAAATATTAAAGTTCAAACAGATATTTGGATGTAGTAATGAGATGCCAAGGAAGTCCCCTGGTCTAAGTATACTCTATAAATATGAATGTGCTCACCATCATTTCACTGGCTGGAAAGATTATAATTTAGGTGACTTTACCACAATGAGCTTATGAAATAAAGCCATTCCAAAAGGGAGGCCAGCTTCACAAACTAGAAAGAGCTGTTTACAAAGAAACTCAGGAAATGAATGCAAGATAATCAGTTTTCATTTTGACTTGGTGATGGTTGGGGAATTCTTCATTATTTATAAGTGGAGAAGTAGACTTTCATGCTGGCATTTTGATAAATGGCAAGAATTAGTAGAGAGAAAGCCTGTGAATGCCAAGCAGGAACTTCTATCAGCTACTGCACGGTCATTTGTTTCAGGAAGGAATGCTTTTCCAAACAACCCATGTTATGGTCTGACCTTTGTGATTGGCTGCAGTGTGGCTTACACATAGAAGAACTGATGTTTGTAACTTTTAGAATCAGTCACCTAAATGAAGGTACACATGAGTATAAATCCTTGCTGAAAGATAATGTAAATAAGTTAGTCAGCTAATGCAAAAGAAAGGAAGGAAGGAAGGATCTTATCTTCCATTGTGGGAGAAATCATAGTAGCAAAATGAATTAATTCAGCTTTCTAATTTCCACAGTGTCATCTAATTTCATGTGCATTGTGTGTAAACAAATAATTTTAAGTACAAATATGTGCTAGGCAATGTTGAGAACAGTGTAAAAGTTATTATCTAACCTGAAAAATAAATTTTTGGGAGCCCCAAATCTGTTTCTTTCGTGTACTGGTTGCTTTGATAGACAAATGATCATTTCCATGCCCCTGTGTTGGAGAGACTCTTGAGAATCCCTCGGACTGCAAGGAGATCCAACCAGTCCATTCTAAAGGAGGTCAGTCCTGGGTGTTCTTTGGAAGGAATGATGCTAAAGCTGAAATTCCAATACTTTGGCCACCTCACGTGAAGAATTGACTCATTGGAAAAGACTCTGATGCTGGGAGGGATTGGGGGCAGGAGGAGAAGGGGACGACAGAGGATGAGATGGCTGGATGGCATCACTGACTCAATGGACGTGAGTCTAAGTGAACTCCGGGAGATGGTGATGGACAGGGAGGCCTGGTGTGCTGCAATTCATGGGGTCACAAAGAGTCAGACACAACTGAGCGACTGAACTGAACTGAACTGAACTGATATGATCATCATCAATCATCCTATAACCTCGAAAGCCAATCTGATCATAAATCAGCTGTGGGATTGGGCACCATGGTGTCAGGACTGTGTCTATGCCCTTGAGCTTTCCTGCAATTAATGCCATTGAGGATTTGTGGGTAATAACTGAGAATAGAAATTAAAGAGGATTGGACTTTTAAGCAATACAAAGTGCAGAAATGCCAGGGGTAGAAATATAGACCAGAAAAGTCATTTAGGAAGTGCAAATGCCTTTGACTTGGTTTGGAATCATGGCGCTGTTTCTTCCTAGCTATGACCCTTTGAAAAGCCCTAAAACTCCCCGAGGCCTTTGTTTTTTCCACCTGTAGTCACACCTACCTCAATACCTCACTGTGAGGATTACAAAAAACTGTTTGTGTGAAAGCACTAACTTAATCAACTCTAGAAATATAATAGATATTATATGCCTGAGAGGTAAGCAGAAAGGCTGAGATATAAATAAAACAATATTTCTTTCCATTTTTGTTTCATTTCAAATGTACTGAAAATCTAAGACCTCTACTTTTACCACAACTTTTGTTTTGTTTTTCCATGATGTTTTTCTTTTTGTAATTAATTTTTATTAAAGTACAGTTGACTTACAGTGTTGTTTTAGTTTCAGGTATACAGCGAAGTGAATCAGTCAAATACATATCCACTCTTTTTTAGACTCTTTTCCCAAGAAGGCCATCACAGACTATTGCGTAGAGTTCCTTGTGCTATGTAGGTCCTTATTAGTTATCTATTTTATATATAATAGTGTATGTATGTCCATCCCAATTTCCCAACTTATCTCTCCTAAAGTTATCCCTTGGCAACCATAAGTTTGTTTTCTACATCCATGACTCTACTTCCGTTTTATAAATAAATTCACTTGTATCCTTTTTTTAAGACTCCACTATGTAAGCAATACCATACATTTGTCTTTCTGTGTCTAACTTAATTTACTCAGTATGACAATCTCTAAGTTCATCCATATTACTGCAAATGGCATAATTTTGTTCCTTTTATGGCTGAGTAATAATCCATTGTGTATATGTACCACATCTTCTTTATCCATTCCTCTGTTTATAGACATTTAGGTTATTTGCATGTCCTGGCTATTGTAAATCGTGTTGAAATGAACATTGGGGTGCATGTATCTGTTTTTGAATTATGATTTTATCCAGGTATATGCCCAGGAGTGGGATTGCTGGGTCATATGGAAATTTTATTTTCAGTTTTTTAAGGAATCTCCATAGGGTTCTCCATAGTGGCTGTACCAAGTTACATTCCCACCAACAGTATCGGAGGGCTCCCTTTTCTCCACACCCTCTCCAGCATTTATTGTTTTTAGTAACATGGCTTTTATTTAATATTCAATACGAGTGAAGAGTTCAGAAATATCAGGTCCAAATCTTCCTTGCAAACTTTTTTCAGTATATGCAGTGGAGGAAAAGTAGTGAAATAATGGAATATTCTGCTGAGTCCCTTTCACTTATCTTAGACAGACAAGTGATTATATATAGAACCATGTGTGTGTATCCGATGTTGATATGTGTGTGGGTGTGTGGCTACATGTGCATAAGTTTGTGGTGTGTTTGTATCAGTATATATGTGTGTCTGCTCTGTGTGTGACCTGTATGCTTGCCTCGTTGTGACATCTGAGTCTGTGTGTGTGTGGTATATGTGTGCCCGAAGGTGTGTGTGTGTGTGTATGTGGGGGGAGGTCTTCATGTGGTAGTGTAATGATGTGTGTGGAAATATCTGATTTGAGGTTCAGGAATTGACATTTTAATTACATTCAAATGTTCTCTGGGAAAAGAATTTCTGTGGGTCCACATCATTTTTTATTTTGGTGTCGCAACTTGAATTCCACTCATTTCCCATGTCCTTGGGCCTAAAGTTGCCTTGGCCAAACAACAGCAAACAATCAACCTCTAAATTAAACAAGAGGGCTTGACCTTTTTCCTCCCATTCTGTAAAGGACATATAAGATTTAAATGCTAAGACTGTGTGAAAAAAGCCTTTCCAAGAAGCAATGATGATTTTGTACTCATTTATCTATTTTTCCTAAATGTTCCTATAAAATATCCTTCAAACCAAATATGACCTTCAAACCTTAGGAGGTTTAAAATAATTAATTCATGAAAGGGGAAAGCCAACTGAGAGAACTTAGCAGACATTTGTTTACTACGTGCATTTTTCAAATTTCTACAAAATAAACATTGAGATGATATGTAGCTCTAACTTTTCCAGAAGATCATTTCTTTTTCCAGATTCTTTCTCTGATTTATTTCCTGGAGTAAATAGTTATTGATTGATAATCTCATAGCATGAAGTAGTAAAATGATGTACTTAACATTGCCAGCACTAAAGAAACAGATGAAAGATATTTCTTGATAGTCACCATTACCTCTTTTATTTTAAAAGCTGTATTTCTGAAAATTATGTCCTTCTGATCTCAAGTGGCTTCCTACTCAGCTCTCTCGTGACAGTAAGCACAAAACTGAGGTAGAAAGTACATGCTCAGAGTTTAGTTTTTATTAGAGATCTTTAAAGGGCACCATGGAAAGCAGTCAACAGAAAATATGATTTAGATGGTGCATTTGTCTGAAACATTAGACAAAGTAAATGGAGCTGTTTTGCTGATTTAGCCATTGCGTGGATTGGTGGCTTGACCCTTATTATATTTCAGTATTTAAGATCATACTTTCTTTGGTAACATTGTATCAGTGACTGATGTAATATTTCCAAAATCCCTGTAGCCTCAAGAAAGGTCAGAAAATGTCCTCAAAATAGGCCAGTGAAAATATTCCTAGCCTAGGATTTACTTTCAGTTGTTGCAATATATATTATCATTGTTTAGTCACAAGTCATGTTTGACTCTTTGCAACCCCATGGACTGTAGCCCACCAAGCTTCTTGTCCATGGGATTTTCCAAGCAAGAATACTGGAGTGGGTTGACATTTTCTTCTCCAGGGGATCTTCCAAACCCAGGGATGGAACTTGCATCTCCTGAGTCAGCAGGCATTGGCAGCCTAATTTTTTATTGTTGAGCCAACAGGGAAGCCTATATAAACACATTAATACATGTTCATTAGGAAATCAGATATTTTCTATGTGGTGTTGTCAAGAGGAAAGACCAAAGATTATATTCTTTTGTCCCAGGGCATTTCTGATTGCCTGCTTATTGTGTGTGTGTGTGTGTGTGTGTGTGCTCGTGTGCATATATTCACACATGCAATGCATGTCTATTGTATTGTGCACACTCAGTCACTTCAGTCGTATCCAACTCTGTGTGACCCTATGGACTGTAGCCCTCCCCAGGTTCCTTTGTCCATGGGATTCTCCAGGCAAGAATACTGGGAGTGGGTTGCCATTTCCTACTCCAGGGGTTCTTTCCAATCCAGGGATCAAACCCATGTCTCTTACATCTCATGCATTGGCAGGTGAGTTCTTTACCACTAGCACCACCTAGGAAGCATATCTTGAGGTCCAAACCCATTTTCCAAAGAAAAAGTATTTTCTATATCTTTTGATAAGCAAGTTGATAAGTTCTATTAACTCAGTGTGTACATTTTCTTCCCTTATTTAAGCAAGGGATTAAAGGGTTAGAACAACATAAAAGGGATTGGCTATCTATAGTGTATGTACTAGGGCTAACTTGCTGACTGCCAAATGACAAAAGTGTTAGGAAGTCCTATCAACCAGACGGAATGCTCATTACTTATGCCTGATGGGCATGGTTAAGAATGCAGGCCAGAAAAAAAGCTGTTTCTGTTTTCCTCATATCAGACTGTCTAGGGGGTACGTCTTCCCACTTTCCTTCCCTCTGTCCCCGTCACTGCTCTTCCATTTTCCCCCCAAATAAAAATCTAATGATAAATACTCACAAAACTGTTGGGAAGTAGTAAGTGAAGTTGGTTTCAAATCCAAGGCACAAGTGTAGTGATTTGTCCTGTGGTCAATGGAATGATGACGCTGGTTGCTGTGTATATTTACTCAAGGCTTTCCTCTACAGCTTCCAATTTTATAACTTCTATGTGTTCATATTAAGAGGTGCTTCTTCATTAGTTTTTAATGCCAGGCTGTCACAAGTGTTTCGAAAATTACAACGTGATTACTGGTTCATTGTTAAGAACAACCTGCTCAGGACTTCCCTGGTGGTCCAGTGTTTAAGAATCTGCCCTTCAATGCAGGAGACACAGAGAATTAAGATCCCACATGCCGTGTAGCCACTGAGCCTCTGTGCCACAACTAGAGTCCGTGTGCCACAATGGAAGATCTCACATCACACAACGAAGACTCTGTGTGCCTCAGAAAGCAGTTGATAAGATCTTTTAATCATATCTAAGTATAAGGCCCCAACATACAAAACAGTATGTAAGGTCATAATTGAGAAGATGTCAAAATTTACAGCTTGTTTTCTTTTGGGAGAGGCATTTTGTCAAAAAACTGAAATACTACTTTGAGGTTTGATTGTGTTAGGTCTGTAACCTAAATTCACACAAAGTGAGCATTCAGTGTTAAAATTTCCTTTCTTTACAAAGTATTACACTGGAAATGAAGAGCAGCCATTGTTGTCTTAACCTACCATCACTGCATGTTCAAACAGTGGTGTTATGCAATAGGTTTTTTGAATAGAAGCCTTAAATGCATTGACTGGTTACATGGGAGGATTATTTATTTTTTTTAATTTTTGTTCATGCCATGTGACATGTGGGATCTTAGTTCCCTGACCAGAGAGTGGACCCACATCCCCTACATTTGAAGCACAGAGTCTTAACCACTGAACCACCAGGGAAGTCCCTAGGAAGATTATTTTTGACAAACCAGCATTTTTCACTTACAAAAACAAAGCAGTTAGCCAATGGACTCTGCAATTAGGCCATTATTTACCTATTTACCAGTGGCATACACTTTATTCCTCAAAGGGATGTAATGTACTATTGTTTGGATTTGGTACTGTAAGCATGTATTACTTTTTTGAAAACTTTTTACTGACATATAACACATGGAGAAAAGTGCACAAATCATAAATTTGCAACTCAGTGAATTTTGCAAAGCCAATCCACTACTGTAATCAGTACGTAGATTGAAAACAGGACACGATCTGCATCCTAGAAGCTTGTACATCCTTTCAGTCACTAATCCCTTTGTCCCAAGTATAACAGCTGCCATGATCTCTTAAACTGCTAATGTTTTGTTCCTTTTTGAACTTTATGTAATTGGCATCATGCAGTAGATTTAATATACACTGGCAGTTTTCCAAAGTGGTTGTACCTAATTGTACTCCTCTCAGCTGTACGTGAGAGTTCCAGTTGCTCCCATCCTTACCAAGACTTCATAGTGTTCATATATTACTTTTATAATAATAACAATAATAATGATGATTAATAATTATAAAACCATCTCAACTTGGAGGGAAAATATGAGACAGGCCATTTATAAGAAAATATAGTAAAAATCATACTCAAGACCCCAACTATGTTATTTAAATTTAAAAATTTCACTCTTTTAATGACAACATCTAATTTTGAGTTAACAAGGCCAATTGTCCTGTAGAATATCCCACCTGTTAGATTTACCTGTTTCCTCAGTCTCACTTAGCTTGTTCTTTTATCCTGTGGATTCTTGTAATTTAAAAGTTAGATCAAGAACACTTCATAGAGGGGCAGGGAACTTCACATCTCATCACACAGAAGGCAAACACCACCTAGAATCTCACCATTAGAAATGGTAGGACTGATCACTGGGTTAAGATGGTGACTCCCAAATCTTTTCCTTGTAAAATTACACATTTATCCTTCCAATCTTCAATTAATTTGGAAGATGACTCCAACTATTTTTATATTAACCAAAAAAAAAAAAAATTTAAGGAATATTAAGACATAGATGTGCCCTGGCAAAATTGTCATGAGTTTATCTACAGTATATGTTTCCCCAAGTTTATCTCTTGACTCTTCTTTCTTCTTCCCCAGCACTTCTCACCCTTACTCCTTCCTTATTTCCGAGGTCTATGGTGGTGCTAGACAGAGATGACAACCGAGTAGGAAAGGTATACCAGAAGAGATCTGGCTCGAAACTCCAAAATACAGCCTCCATAGGTTGGAAAAAGGATATGCACATCCTTTTGCTGTCCTTGTTAGTACAGTGGTGAGTATCCCGGCCTGTCACACGGGAGACCTGGGTTTGACTCCCCGACGGGGAGGCAACACACCCCTTGGGTTTCCCTTGTGGCTCAGCTGGTAAAGAATCCACTTGCAATGCGGGAGACCTGGGTTTGATCCCCGGGTTAGGAAGATCCCCTGGAGAAGGGAAAGGCTAACCACTCCAGTATTCTGGCCTGGAGAATTCCATGAACCGAATAGTCCATGAGGTTGCAAAGAGTCGGACACAACTGAGCAACTTTCACTTCACTTCATTTGCATTTATTGCCTTTGCAGTGGCTTTCATTCTCAAGATGTTTTACAAACATGGATTGTTGGAGCAACTACTTTCCCTACATTTAACAGTGTTCTCTAAAAGCAGTTTATTAACAAATATGGAATAAGCAGTTAATTATTAAAATTATAATTATTAATCCCACAAGAATACTACCAGCTGATGGGACCAATAATAATATAAGACATAAGAGCATAAAAAGGATTAGATATTTTCTTATAGTGTTTCCATAGTTTAGAAGAAGACATAATGAAAAGGAAAGATTCTGATTCTGCCAGTACACATAAGCTGTACAATTACTCATCGAACATTTGTCTTTTCAATTCACTGTGTCAATTCTTGATGTTGTTTTATTGTCCCATGAGGCATATTACTGGGTCTCAAGAGTGGAAAAATGCTAGAAGAATATTAAGCCCAGAACATGAATGATGGACATTCACCATGTGCTGAGCAGCCTGCAAATTATCATTTAATACTAATTTATTAGATAGATGATTGCTGAGCCAAAAGGACATAATACCCTTTATGTAAATATTCAGCCATGGACACTGTGCCCCAATACTTATTAACTCCAAGCTGAATATCAAATGGCGTGCATCCAGAACTAAACATGCTCAAATAGGCAAGTACTTTGTCATGAAGAAGCAAGACCATTCAGTAAGGAGTACATGATGTCCTAAAACTGAGAGAGAGTTTTTTTTCCCCTTGAACAATATTAAAGGCTCAAGACAGAAAAAGTAGGCACTGAAGGAAAAAGCAAATAATGTGGTGGGAAAAAAAGAGCATTTCATCACTATACATTAGTTCACATTTTCTCCTGCCTCTATGTGAACAAATATTCTAAAGGTGCAGTGAAATTCCAGTTGCAATTATTTCTGCAAGTCTTTCAAGGGTTTAGAAAAGAAATTGTCCTCTTTATAATGTAATGCACGACAGTAGGTGACTTCTATAATTCACTGGTTTATCTGCTCACCTTAGCATTTTCAATAATGGATTTGTGACTCTGTGATGCAATTTTTGTGGAGCCTTGAGTTTTATACAGTTGACCTGACAACCCTTTATATATAGTTGCCCACAGAGAACAAAGAGATTTTTCTATTTTATGAGTCTTCCTGTGGCTCTGAGGGATTCCCTGTCACACAGGATTGCCTGCATTGGTTCAAAAACCTATATATCCTTTAAATGATCAGCGCAGAAAGGATTTTTTGCTCCTGTATCCCATACACAGGCATATCTTTTTTTTCAGATTCTAGTATAGTGTTTAGCATGAAACAGATGTCTGCAAAATGATTGTTGAATGAATACATGAGAAAATGCTGTATGATAGCAATTCAAGAGTATGTGCTTGGGGAAACTCCTGAAGTTTAGATGGCAAGAATGTAAACAATTTGGCCAGTTTAAGGATTTCCTGAGCAATTGAAACTATTTAGTACTCTTGCCTGGAAAATCCCATGGATGGAGGAGCCTGGTAGGCTGCAGTCTATGGGGTCGCTAAGAGTTGGACACGATTGAGCAACTTTACTTTCACTTTTCACTTTCATGCATTAGAGAAGGAAATGGCAACCCACTCCAGTGTTCTTGCCTGGAGAATCCCGGGGATGGGGGAGCCTGGTGGGCGGCCATCTATGGGGTCGCACAGAGTCGGACACAACTGAAGCGACTTAGCAGCAGCAACAGCAACAGTCTTTCAGATGATGACTTTCAGTAGGAGTGGGGGCAGAGTGTAGGAGCACAGTTCACTAAGGGAGCTGTTCTTATAATTATGTTCTTTTGCTCTTGGATGGAACCATGGCATTCCTGTGAATCTCATATGGGCAACGTACATTCTCAGAAAACACACAGCAACAAATAACCTAGCAGGAAAGGGCAGGCGTGAGCATTTTTATCAGTGCTGACTAGCAAACATGGCAGCTAGATGCCTGACTTTGTCAGGTATTGTCTGGGGAGGAGACTCGCATCTCTGAAAGAAGTACCTAGCTACAACCTAGCTACAAGTGCTTTGTCCCTTGAAGACTACCGACTTCTTTTAGTCTACAAACTCTTGTGGCTCCGTGTCTTACCTCCTGGGGAAGACTCTGTGACTTTCAGCTAGATCTCCCTAGGACTGACAGTCTCCTTCTGGTTTTGCTGAGAGCCATTCAAATTGTCTGTCACAGTCCACATCACCCTTTAGGTCCCCACCATCTCTCAATAATCCTGGCAAACTGGTCAGGATAGGAGATAATGATCTTTTCAGGAGGAAGCTACACTGTTACTTTGTACTTTATTGAGGACTTAATTCCTATCTGCTCTGCAGTAACCACAGCGTCCCATTAACCCTGCTCCGCCTTGCCATGTTCACTGACCTTCGGCATCACTGCTGAGTCTGCCGTCTCTCAGTCAGTGACATGCCAGGGGCTCCACAGTGAAAAGTGTGCTTAGCTCCTCAGGCCCATTTGGATCCAACCAGTCACTCAGCGTAAAGGGTAGTAGCTCTGACTGTGTGCTAAATCTGTTCTCCATTTGTTGGATGTGATTATAATAAAGCCATCACGTTCCAAAAACAGTCAGAAGAAGAGGGGAGGATGGGACTATAAGGAACCTCTGAACACCACAAAATAAATGATGAATTCAAGAGCCAAAGGGCTATATATTATAAAAATGCTACATAACAAAAGAGAAATCTCTTGACCAGTGGCCAATGTCGCTAACAGTGAATCTTTTGATATGAGTCCCAAAGTAAGAAACAATAGAGAGGAAGAGTTGGCAGAGGTGGGGGAAATGGCAATAAATCAGTGGAACTTAGCAGTAAAAGTGGGAGTGGTCCATTAGATGTGGTCATGGTGGCCGTGAGAAGGGATCATTTGACCATTGAGAGAAAGAGAGCTAATGGGTAGAGAAAGAGAGTGGTTGGGCCACTTGCGTTGAAACTTGAAAGTGTTTGAGGGAAGGGCTGGGATGATTTTATTAATCACATGGAAAAGGCTGAAAATATATCTACTTCATGGCATACAGAAAATAAATTTCACATAGATTAAGGACTTTAACATGAAAGTCAAAACTTAAAAGCTCACAGAAAAAAAAAATAGAATATAATTTTATGAGAAAAGAGCAAGGAGAGATCTCTCAAACAAGTTATAAAAAGTGCACAACTTATGGGAAAAGATGTTGGACTCCATTAAAATTAAGAATTTCTGTTCCTCAAATGAAACCAAAAAGAGGAGTGGAAAGATAAAGCATCAACCAGAAGAAAGTATTTATACCTATAAATAAAAATGTTATTCAAAAGATTTAGCAATAAGTATTGCATTGTTTGTTGTGTCGTATAGTCATCTAATCATGTCTGACTCTTTGTGACCCCATGGACTGCTGTACACCAGGAGTCTCTGTCCTTCACTGTCTCCTGGAGTTTGATCAAACTCCTGTCCATTGAGTTGGTGCCATCTAACCATCTCATCCTCTGTTGCCCCCCTCTCCTCCTGCCTTCAATTTTTCCCAGCATGAGGGTCTTTTCCAATGAGTTGACTCCACATCAGGTAGACAAAGTATTGGAGCTTCAACTTCAGTATCAGTCCTTCCAATGAATATTCAGGGTTGATTTCCTTTAGGATTGACTGGTTTGATCTCCCTGCTGTCCAAGGGACTCTCAAGAGTCTTCTCCAGCACCACAATTTGAAAGTATCAGTTCTTCAGTGCTCAGCCTTCTTTATGGTCCAACTCTCACATCTGCACATGACTATTGAAAAAACATAAGTTCGACTATACAGACCATAAACATCACCAATTAGAATGGAGGCCAACCATAAACTACTAATGCATTCATCCCAACTTGGTATTCCTACATACCACAAAGGATTGGTACCCAGAATATATAAAGAAGTCATAAATAAATATATGTATATATTACACGTACAAGTAGCAAAGTGGGCAAAAGATCTAAATAGGCATTTCACAGAAGAGGGAACGCAAAACACCAAAATAATATATGAAAAGACAGAGCACCTCATTAGTAATCATGAAAACATAAATAACAACCCACAGTAAAATCCCATTCCTCAGACTTCCCTGGCGGCTCGGTGGTAAGGAATCCATCTGCCAATGCAGGAGACATGAGTTTGATCCCTGAACCAGGAAGATCCTACATGCCGAGGAGCAACTAAGCCTGTGCACCATGACTATTGAGTCTGTACTCCGGAACCCAGGAGCCACAACTATTGAACCCACATGTTGCAACTACTGAAGCCCATGCCTCTTAGAGCCTGTGCTCCACAATGAGAGAAGCCACTGCAATGAGAAGCCACGCATCACAACTAGAGAGGAGCCCCGACTTGTATCAAGTAGAGAAACGCCTGCTCAGCAACAAAGATCCAACATAGTTAAAAAATAAATAAATTTTTTAATCCCATTTTTCAGCCACCAGATGTTAAAAAGTTTAGTCAACTGCAGAGGTAGCACAAATGTGAAATAACAGTAACACTCTTTCATGTTGATACAAAGGTAAACTAGTCCAATCACTTTAGGTGGGGAAACAGAATGTTTTATTTAAATTAAGCTAAATCACTTCAGTCGTGTCCGACTCTATGTGACCCCAGAGATGGCAGCCCACCAGGCTCCCCCGTCCCTGGGATTCTCCAGGCAAGAACACTGGAGTGGGTTGCCATTTAAATTATTCAAATATTAATACATGATCTTTTTCAAATGGACATATGTATATTCAGATATACATATTTTGTACATAAGAATATTCACATTTAGAATTATTCACATTTTAAAAGGAAAAGCAGAACAAAAAAATTATAAGGTGGTTGTAGAAAAGTAGATACAGTATAAACTATTAGCTGATAAGTACATCAGAATAAAGTGCATTAAAAAATCAGAACATTAATTACCTGTGAGGAGGGAGAATTATGGGAGAATAATAAGATGGGGAAGCTACAAAGTGGACTTTACCTGGATCTGTACGATTTTATTTCTTTAATAAACTCTGCAGGCAATATGGGGAAAGATTATTATTTAAAAATTTAGATGTGTGACTAGATTGATGCTTGCTATATTATTTTATGCACTTTTCTTTGTCCCTTAGTGGAGAAGAATTCCATTAAATAAAAGCCTAAGTTTTGATATTTTGGCAATTGAACAATGACGTCTCAATGCTTTGGAAAACTCATATATCTAGAATGACTTGATCGAGAGATCAGGAAGACTAATAGGGGGAGGTAGAGGATACTTCTGCAGTAAATCAATTACTTTTAAATGTAATATATATTGCATCATCCACTACATAGAGTCATAAATATATATAAAATTGTAGTTGGTTGAATTTAAGAGTTTTGCTTGTTTTATGCCTGTTTGTTTTTTTTTTCTTTTTGTCCAAAGAAGTCAATATGAATACCATTCATTGCATGCATCTGATTTTGCATTATTAAAATATATCACCTTTATTGATTCTTTGCCTTATAACTCATATTTTTCTTATAATTTTGATCATAATTTAAGACAAGTTTAAAAATTTTTATATAAACTAACCTGTTTGAATTTTAGTTTTAATCTAGGATGGGGAGAAAGTTTGTAGTGCTTTTAAGATTTGAATAAATTTAGTTTACATTTCTATAAAATATAACTGCTTTATACTTTACAATATGCTAAAAGCACAGTATGCCATGAAATTTCCCTACTTTAAAGGTTTTCTTCTTACATTTATTAGACGTAGATCATTTGCAATTTCATCTTTTAACATTTTTATAATGAAAAGGCAATGATCATTGTGTTCTCAATTTTCCATTACCAGACGGGTAATTTTATTCTGGGTTTCAAGTATTAAGTCTCTTCCAGAAGTGTTGAAAAACTGTCATGTCATACATGCCTTTTATTCTTACTAAGTCTAGCATTTGGAAACTCCAGAAGATACTGTAAGTAAAGCTATTATCGAATGCAGAATCAATTCTCTATAGAAACAGATTGAGATCTGGGACAATTGAAAGAAAGAAGACCTACCGTATGGAAATTAAAATAGCTTCTGAAAAATTCAACAATGAAACAGCTCAAATTACACTCCCAGGCAGAAATACCACAGGCTTCTGGCTTACAAAGAAAATCAATCTAAGAAGATGTGCTGATTTACATAACTGATATGGCTGTGAAATGGACATGGGGAGGACAGAGCTTTCAACACACAGAAAGGCAGGGGAAGAATTAGATTTGTGCTAGGAGATGCATAACAGAGAAAGAGCGTTTCAGAGCGAGTGCCATACAAAAGGGAAGTGAGTCTGGAACCAGGGCGAGGGCAGCTCTGCCTGTGTCCCAGCCTGAGAGCCACTCTGGTGCAATGATGCTTTAAAAGGGATTCATTAAACTCCATAATGGGCACCCAGAGGTGATCACAAACTTGCTGTCACTTAGTGCTGTCTTATTACTGTTTCTACACCAGGTGTTATGCAATTTCCCATTCCTCTCACAGATTGCAAAAGCACACTTTGATGTCCCTTTTATTAATTTCACTGGCTTTTAAATTGTCTGAACTGTGGAGACCCACTCTAATGTATCAACCTGCTCATTACAGTTCTCGTCTATTCACAGTTTCTAAAGAATGAATGAAACAGCCTAGAAATGGAAATATGTATAATTGGTAAATTACCCACAAGGGCAGTTTGCCTGCATCAGAGAGTAGAGACATATATGTATAAAGTGAAGCGTAGAGAAGTTAAACACCCTCCTAGGACTTCCACAGCTTTAGAAGGCTGAACTTGGACAGCCAACAGCCACTGGGCTCCAAGTGTGTGCTCTTTACCTTTACTTTTTAATACAGGGAATGCTGACAGTACCAGCCTTCTCAAGCTGTTGTGGACACTCAGTGACTCAGCGACTGTACAGGCTGTTGCTGCCAGGGTTGCTGTGGTCACTATCAAGAGCACAGCTTAGTCATTCTGCAAGGCAAGGCTGTATCCACGGATTTCAGAGCCAGATGCTGTCCCTCAACGTCCCCAGCCTGTGCCTCAAAGGAAGGAAGAAGCATTTGTACTGGACTTGCCTCTCCATCTGCCAATTTCCACTTCAGATCAGTCTCAACATCCCAACTTCATCACTCTTTTTTTTTTTAGTATAGTCGATTTATAATAGTGTGTTAGTTTCAAATGTACAGCAAAGTGAATCAGTTATATGTCCACTATTTTTAAAATTCTTTTCTCATATAGGCCATTACAAAGTAATGAATTGAGTCCTCTGTGCTATACAGTAGGTTCTTCTTAGTTACCTATTATATATATAATACACATATACATAGAAGTGTGTATACAACAATCCCAATGTCCCAATTTATCCCTTCCCTTCTTTACCCATGGTAAGTGTTTGATTCAAAGACTCAGAAAGATCAAAAAAAGATTACACATTCAGAAACAGAAGGGCACTTGATACACAAAAGGGATCCTCAGATTTGGCTGCACATAGTAATTACCTAGGGAGCTTGACAATGCCAACTGTGCCCAGGACCCTCACCCAGAGATTCTGACTTAACTGGGGGTGAGACCAGGGTATTGGGATTTTTCAAAGCCCCTTAAGGTGGTTCTAATATGCAGCCAAGGTTTGGAATCACTGTCCTAAAGACATCTTTTCTCTTATAATCTATTAGTTCATGTGATGTTAAGTATTAGAGTTTACTGATTCAATTGGGGTGCTATTTTTATGTCACTGAAAGGTAATTAACCTAAAATTTACTCAATAAAAATAACTTAAAATCATTTGGCAATTGAATGTGTACAGAAGGGAATGAATGCAGGAGAGAAGAATTATAATTTAGATTTGCTGTTTTCATGAATGCTGCCCAGAGGGTGATCCAATTTCAGATGAAAAGCCGTTGTTCTCTGAACAGAAACTCAGCAACAGTGGACCAGGGAGTTAATCAAGTAAAAACTTAAAATAGAGACTTCAAAGTCTAGAAATAAAGGATTGACTAAATAAAATAAAGGTCATATTCTAAATGCCTTGCTCCCATCAAGGTGGTTATTCTGAGGTAAATACACTGACACATAAAAATTCTCATAATGTGTTATTCAAATTATTATGAAATATTAATAGTATATACCCAAGTGTCTTTTTTCTTTGTAAAGTAAGGAATAGATGCCCATAGAAAAAACATCTAGAAGGATGTATTCCAAAACGTTAACAGTGGTAATTGCTGGACGATAGGGTTAAAAGTGATTTTTTCTTCTTCCTTCCTCTTGATATGTTATAATTCCATCACAATACTTAAGTATGACTTGTGTAACCAAGAATATAATTAAAAATAGAAAGCCAATGCTCTTGTTCCAGTTTTGTGCTCATGAAAATGTTCTTCTGGTCTATAATGTTCTAAATGTCTCTAATGTTCTGGTCTAAAATGTTCTTCTGACTGATTGAATGGATCTAATCCCACACAAAAATACTATCCTAGCTGGTCTCATTCATCCAATCTCAGGTTGCTTAAAATGACCAGTATAATTTTCACTGTGAATTTCTGTTGCTGTCAAGATCTGGTCTGCTACAAGTCAATGAGCCAGAGTCTAATCCCCCAGCCTGAATGGGGGGTGGGGGACACCTCTCTGCACAGGTGCTCCCCTCCTCACAGGTTTGATCACAAGCACGTGGCTCTGTGTGTGTTTTTCATTTAGACACTTTGCCTCAGCTTCTTTTCCCCTGGTTGGGCCACTTGAAGATTCAGGTCACGTCAGTATGGGTTGATTTTGAGCTAGAGCTGGGCTTTGCTTTCCTGTTAAAGGAAATAGTAAAAGCAGCTAAAGATATGTTGCTGGAAGAATGTAGACACCATCAAAATAGAGAAAGCCAGCTTTTGCATTAACGGTTTTTTATTTTGAAAGCCTGTGCCTAATAGAGCCACTGGGCATCCCAAGTGGTGCTGGTAGTAAAGAGCCCACCTGCCAATGCAGGAGATGTAAGAGACTTGGGTTCAGTCCCTGGGTCAGGAAGGCTCCCTGGAGGAGAGCATGACTACCCACTCCAGGATTCTTGCCTGGAGAATCTCACGGTCAGAAGAGCCTGGTGGGCTACAGTCCATAGGGTCGCGAAGAGTCAGACACGACCGAAGCGACTTAGCACACAATAAAACCATATCACCAACACAGGGTTTTGCATGCAGTGAATGCTTGGTAACTGAATAAATGAATTAGCAAACAAACAAACATAATCAAAAGTCATCCATGAAGAATGAAAATGACTCGCCTCCTTGTAGGGCCACTCCTCAGTGAGCCAGGCTTATCTTCTTGCACTTTTAGATTCAGACTTCTTCACAGATGAGTGACACAGGGTTCCTGTGGTTAGAAGCAATTGACAGACTTCTTGTGCCAGAGTTCACATGAGAAGCCATGTGAAAATACCTTCTGAATGAAAAAGAAATGTGGAGAAAAACCCTTTCTCTATAATACATGCATTTGTGGAATCTCCACATCCGTTTCAGAAGCTGTTTTTCTGGTCTCATACATCAACATGTATTTTTCTACAATATTGGCTTAGTCATTACAGTCAGGAATTAGAAATATCTTCGGAAAGTCATTTACTTCATCTACCCTCTACCTGTCTCTGCCCCACCCGTTAAGAAAAACCCCTAACCTCTTATACACAGGACCTCCCAGGAAGGAGATCCTATCATTTTTTTCTTAGTAACCTTTACTAAAGTCTTATTTATCAAAGTAAAGTTAAGGGATTATTAATTTGATCCCAGGTATCATGGTTTATAATCATCATCATATGTTATCATCCTATTGAAAAAACAAAAAATAATTTCCTTAATATAGCCTTTCTAATCTGAGACAAATCTAAAATTAATCATCTATAATTATCAAACCTAATTTAATTAAAACTAGCTGTTCACCATCTGGTCTTATTTGTATAAATTCAAGAATCTACCATTTCACAAGAAATTCCTCTATTTAACCAATTATGTTAAGCATAATTATTATGTAATTAATCTCAGTTCAAATTACATTTGTTGTCACTTGACAGAAAAGCAATTTATGTGATAAAAAAGTGGTTGACCAACTAATTACTCTGCCAAATTGGGGTCTTTTATCTCCATGTCTCACCATTTTTTAAAAAAAGAAAAGGTATTTACAGGAAAACGGTCCTTTTGAAATATGAGACGAGCTATTGTCAGTGCGAAAAAATAGAGAATATATTTGGAATGAATCATCTTTATGTCTTGAAGTTTTAAGACCTTTATTTGGATAAATTAGAAAGGATGGGAATAAATAAATGGTGGAAACAGAAAGCAAATTATAAAGTTATATGCAGTAAACCAAGAAAATTCATAAGGAAATTGGAACTAGGTAAGAATTTATGTACCCCCCCAAAGCAATCTTCCTTCAGGACTCTTGATTGCCACTACTTTCAGATGCCAGTTTCCCTCCTTGTGATGATAAACTTGCTAATAAAAGAGATGAATAGTTGTTGATTATGAAAAAGATACCTTTATAAATAATGCTTATCCCTATGCATTTCTTTTTGAAGACTTTCAGAAAATCAGTGATGCTGTCCTAGGGAGTTAAAAGAGTACATGTTCATCTAAAATCTTATCCTATGGAAAGAAGCTTGATCACTGAAAGAGCGGGTGAATTTCTCAGTGAGAAGAGACCATTTTAAAGATAAGACTGCTTCCTTGAGTAAGGGCTGGGAAGAGAAACCAGAGGATAAGGCAAAAATAAATAAACAAATAAATGAAACACTTAGGAGTCTTATTTTAGCTACAATTTTGCACTAGACAAGTGGGGCCAAAAAAGAAAGAGAAAATAAAAAATAAGAGAAAAAGAAATAAGAAACTGACTTGTGCCAAATGCAATAGATGTTCCGTAAGACAAAGGAAGCACTTCTTTCTACAAAGTCAGTGAAGAGTCCAGTGTACAGTGTTTCTCTATTTGTTCCATACATGTTGTGTGCTACAAGGTGGGATAAGTGTACTGGGCATTCAAAAGTTGTCAAGTTTCCATAAAAAAGAGGCCAAGAAGGGTTATAAAAATTTTTATCAACCTGATTAAGTGCAGAAACATGGTGGAAAATTTTTTGTAACTTTAGCAATGGTTTTAAGTCTTAAAAATTTAAACTGCATATTAGATAATAGTTTATGTTTTTAAGTCTCCCAAATTTGATAATTGCACTGTGTTTATATAAAAGAATATCTTGCCCTTAAGAAATATACACTGAAGTATCTAGGAGTAATTGCGGCAAATTTTTAAAAATTAACTCCCAAATTGTTTAAGATAAATATATATAAAACAAATATGCTAGAATGTAAGTCACTAATGACTGGGTGAAGAATGTATGGGAGTTTTTTGTACAATTCTTAGCATTCTGTCATTTGAAATTATTTCTGAATAAAACTTTACTAAAGAAAGACGTTAACCCAAAAGAGTTGTTATCCACAAAAAAACTAAAAATTCATGATCAGTGCTTTGGGCTAAATCATGAAAGATACTTAGGTTTGTGACTGGAGCAGTTTTCACCTCTTCTTTCTTCAACCCACATCCCAGCTCCACTCCATAGAGTAGAGGGCCTCTTAACAGTTATGATAAACTAACTCTAACAACAAAGGTATAAGCTGGGAGAAAATCTGATACAAAGAACACAACAGCTGATGCTTTGTCCCTAATGGGAGCGGAAAATGTTCCGTTTTTTTCTCTGAACACGCATCTCAGCAGTAGAACGTAGACCCCCACTTTTCCTCCGGCTTCCTTGAAAACCAGATGGCATCTCTCGGATAGAATACTCCTGACTACAAAGGTGGCGTATGGGTCAGTGCCAAGATGATCACTTACACGGCATCTGCAGATGGTGGTCCACCACGTCCTGAGGCAGGAATAATGAGAACAACATCCACTTCATCATCATCTGCATATCCAAACACACACCAGGGGAAAGTTAATGAAAACAGCACTGGGGCAGGTCCCGGGAGGGAGAGAGGGTCGGCCGGCCTACCTGAGATGAAATGAGAACTGTGGCAAAACATATGCAAAATATTGAGTTTGATTTTTAATTGAGAATTAAGGATGATGAATCTAAAAATGTGTTGCAAACAGTAAAGCACTACACAAAGGAATCAGTTATTTCTATGAAGCTGAAAAGTGAAAATAAATATGGCTCTCAAAATTTGCAGAAGTCAGTAAATCTTCTCTAAATTTAATAATAAAACTTCCGTCAGGAAAGAGATGATGGATTTAATATACTTTCAGAACTGAAATGGCAGTTTCCATAATGTATACTAGTGATGCAAATGGTAAATTGAAAATTTTATTGAATTAAGCTTGATAATTATAGCTGATTGTGCTTAGTTCTGAGCTACAGTATGATAAACGAACTAGATGGCTACCAGGACCATAATAAATGATGTAATTGCACATTCTCTGACTTGCCTGAAATTATACACAAAAATGCATCCCTGATTTCCAATGCTATTTATTTATACTTCTGATCATCAGCAAGCAGTTGACTTTTGCTGGAGAGGAAGAAAAAAGAGATTATTGGATAAATGGGCAGATGGATGGATGAAAGGATGAATGTCTGGATAAGGGATGGATAGAAGGATGAATGAACTGAAGGATGGGTGAGTGCTAAAATGGACAGAGAGAAAGATGACGGATTGAGAAGTGAATAGAAGGACAGAAAGAGAGCTGAATTAAAGGATGGAAAGGATGGAAGAACAGATGGAAAGAGTCTGGGTCTAACATCAGCAAGCACGTTGAAAAGACTGGATTTTAACAAGCACAATTTTTGATGAAATACAGTTCTCAAATAATCCATTGTTCCTATAATAATAAAACTGAATTGGAAATCAAATCATCCAAAGGGAATGGCTAATGGTTTAGCAGAAAGTAAAGGTGAAAGTCACTCGGTCGTGTCCAACTCTTTGTGACCCCATGGACTATACAGGCCATGGAATTCTCCAGGCCAGAATATTGGAGTGGATAGCTGTTCCCTTCTCAGAGGATCTTCCCAATCCAGGGATCGAACCCAGGTCTCCCACATTGCAGACATTCTTTAACAGCTGAGCCACAACTTCTGCTTTTATCTCAATACCATTTCAATTTCGATTTTCCTTGGTTTTCTTTCAGTTTCTCTAATCATTTGTTAAATACAACATTGATATACTGCCTTTGTGAAAGCTTTATGCCTATATTTTATTCAGTTAAAAGTATCCATTCATTTGTTCATTTGCCATTTTATGCAATAAATATTGAATGTCAACTCTGTACCAGGCACTGTGTCAGGCATGGAGATATGACAGTAAGCACCCAAAAGCATTCCTTGCCCTCATTGAGCTAAGTGATCAGGCAGAAGGAAAGGATGGGTACTAATCAAAAGTTCATATAAATGAAATACTTAGTAATTATAATTTAGTAAGTAATTAGAATTATAGCAAGTGCTATGAGGAAGGGGCACGTTGAAATTGAATAAGATAATGGGTTTCTGAGAAATCTGCCTGAGATTCACAGTTAATTCAATGTTTTTTGTTTGTTTTTTTTTCTAAGCCCATTTTTGATGAGCTGAATTTACACACCGGTTGAAATACTTAATTGCTTCAATTTCCCAGGGCATTATGTATTGCTGTGATGTCTTCCTGATTTCAAGATGGTTTAGGTGTGTATCTGATTCATAATCATGAAGTGATCTATGAAAAAAAATGTTACAATCAGCTAGGTCAAGTTGATATTATTGTTTCTTGTAGTGTCCTGGAAAGATCATCCAAATTGGCAAATATATATTTTGCTTTAATGTGTGGCCCTATTTTTTGTCTTGAAACTGAATCTGTGTTTATTTTTCTCTAGCTTTTCCCACCTCGCCTTGACAAGACCTCCTTTTTAAGATACTTGCTATACAAAAAGTTCTAAGATTCCTTTCTTCTCTCCCTAGGCTATAAAAATATGTCTGGCTGTTTTCTTCTGTTTATTTGTATTGTTTTCTGGTCCAAGTTATAGTTGATATTTGTCTCTGTTGACTTAATTTTTTCAGAGATGAATGTCTTTCCGATGTCAGTCTCTCCGTTACCAACTCCAACCCATGCACACTAGTTCTTACTCCAAGAATCAGCCTACAGATTTCCATCAATACGTAAATATGCCTTTTAATGGTGTGATGGAAAAAGCACAGGATTAAGGGTCTGGAGACTTGGGTTAAATTAATTAGTAAATCTCTATGAGTCACTTAATCATCTCTACAACGTGCCTGTCAGATAGTATGGCCTTCCATAGAGCTATTGTGATAAATAAGATAAAGCATACTTAAAAAGCATATGCTAATTTAAGGCATTTATAATGTAATTATTATTTGTTTATATTGCTTTCCACTACCTTTGCCCATTTTGATTAAAGCGATGATTCAACAGCCTTCAACAGAGTAGCACAATGCCAACCACATCATAAGCACTCAACAGGTTAACTTCCTCATTCTTCCCTATTAAAAATGTCAAATATCAACTCTAGTGAAGAATAAACATCGATTAATGGAATCGGTTGCACTAATTCCCCTAAGATATCCTTTGGAGGCATTTTTTTCCTACTAGCAGTTAGGTGTATGAATATGGCATTTGGCCATAGCCTTGATGAAAGTGAAAAAGGAGAGCGAAAAAGTTGCCTTAAAGTTCAACATTCAGAAAACGAAGATTATGGCATCTGGTCCCATCACTTCATGGGAAATAGATGGGGAAACAGTGGAAACAGTGTCAGACTTTATTTTGGGGGGCTCCAAAATCACTGCAGATGGTGAATGCAGCCATGAAATTAGAAGACGCTTACTCCTTGGAAGGAAAGTTATGACCAACCTAGATAGTGTATTCAAAAGCAGAGACATTACTTTGCCAACCAAGGTCCGTTTAGTCAAGGCTATGGTTTTTCCTGTGGTCATGTATGGATGTGAGATTTGGACTGTGAAGAAGGCTGAACGCCGAAGAATTGATGCTTTTGAACTGTGGTGTTGGAGAAGACTCTTGAGAGTCCCCTGGACTGCAAGGAGATCCAACCAGTCCATTCTGAAGGAGATCAACTCTGGGATTTCTTTGGAAGGAATGATGCTAAAGCTGAAACTCCAGTACTTTGGCCACCTCATGCGAAGAGTTGACTCATTGGAAAAGACTCTGATGCTGGGAGGGATTGGGGGCAGGAGGAGAAGGGGACGACCGAGGATGACATGGCTGGATGGCATCACTGACTCGATGGACGCGAGTCTGAGTGAACTCCGAGAGATGGTGATGAACAGGGAGGCCTGGCGTGCTGCGATTCATGGGGTCTCAAAGAATCGGACACGACTGAGCGACTGAACTGACCTGAAACAGAGTAGATGCTAGCATATTTGGCACTTCTGTGCAAATATCAAGAAAGTGTCTCTTTCTCCCAACTCAGTTCTGTGCCAATTTCAGTGTTGCTAACATCCAGATGAGCCTCTTTTGTTCAGTGCACAACCTACACAATCACAGATCCTGTAACTATGCTGGAACTGGGAACTTAGAGGTTTCTACCATTTAGCTATCATGATAATATCATGCAGACTGAAAATATTGTCCCAGTTATTCTTAGTTCCATGGATTTTTCACAGACCTTTCTCTCCTATATCTGTTGACTTAAAGTCATGATACATAAGATAAGTATGTTTGTCCCATTATGGAATGTTATCTTTTAAGATATTTCTCTCTCTTTTTAAACCATGAGCCATCAAAAGGGTACCTTATTACTAAAACAGAATTAGTTGAGATTAACAAGCCTATCTTTCACTGGATTGTTCTCTCCCAAATTGAAAATATCCCCTCTATTAAAATAACACAAGAATTTGCGGTTGAAGAGTATGATTTGGAGACCTCAAACTCACTGAAACTTCCCACTGAAAATATTGGCTATGTATCTGTTTGTCCTGTGCTAAAAGAAGGAGTCTCCTACTCACAAAGTTTTTGGGAGGGACCAGACTGGCTAAACCCTTCAGTTACTTTCTCTGGCCCTTCTGTCACATGACCTGGAGTTTCTAGGAGTCATGATAGAAACATTCCCTAATGGTTGTACCTTCTTATGGAAAAAGAGATCTACTGTAGGAGCTGCAAGAAAGGATTTCACCATAAAGCTTACCCTTTTAAAGAATTTGTTTTCAGGCACTCATAACAATGCAGACAGGAAGTGAAGGCTGAATAGAGAGGAGATAAGGACTCGCAGTGCAGTGTGTGCTGGGTACAGGGCAGACAGGTGTGTGGATATTCCAAGCAATGGGGCTTGCTTGGTGACTCAGATGGTAAAGAATCTGCCTGTCAATGCAGGAGACCCAGGTTCAATCCCTGAGTAAGGAAGATCCACTGGAGAAGAGAATGGCTACCCACCCCAGTATTCTTGCCTAGAGAATTCCATGGACAGAGGAGCCTGGCAGGTTGTAGTCCATGGGGTCGCAAATAGTTGGACTTGACTGAGCGACTAACAGATAGTTCCTTCAGATCATGTCCTGGGGACATGGAGTGGACATAACCATTATCTGAGGCACCAAGAGTTCTTTGTACCATGTTCAAAGCAGCAGAGGCACAAATAATTCCTCAGCCTCTGAAATCCCTCTTTGTACTACATGGTGATGCTGCAAAGTGGTTTGGTCTGGGACTCACCTGCAAAAAGCCTAACATTTCAGTTACTTTGGCTAAAGTAGTATTTCCAGTGTGCTGGGGACTTCACCATCGTTTGTATCATTGTTTCTATGGGAAAATATGCCATGCATTTCAAAAACTAATTTACAAATGGATTTCAGAGCATAACATATGAGTAAATTGGAATTTACTTAAAAAAATAATCCTCATTCAGAGTGGAATTAAATAAACCGTTGAATATGATCATGAAGCTATTTGCTATTCTTTACACACACAAAAATGCTAATTTTTGATTCTCTGCATCAGAAAAAAACTGTTAATACTTGTATAGGTAACTTAAGGTGTTTTGTTCATGGTACTCTTTGATATCTGAAATGTTCACAACTGAGTTGTGACTGTTATAACTCCCATCGTGTAAGTGAAGAAACTGAAACTCAGCAAGTTTACTCAGCATTTTTCAGGCATTGAGTGAATAGAAGAGGAACTCAACCCTAGATTCAATGGCAAATCTTATGTAGACTCCTTCTACAGCATCCCACTGTATTGCACCAACCTTCTGATGATAAGAGAGCGAGAGGAAGCAAGCGATGCTGTTGTCTAAAGGGAAGGCCTTGATCACTTTTTTCAATCAGAAAACTATTAGCAGGTTGCTTCATTAACTAGCTGGAAGCCTTCCCCTTTTCTTATAATCAACACTTGGCTCGTTCTGGTACCACATCCTTTCCTGAGCAATCAGCAGCTTGCTTTTGATGCAGAGCTGGAGCATTTTCTAAAAGCAGAAGTATATTTTCAATAATGAACTATTCAAAACATCATTTAATCTCCAAACTTTGAGTTTTAAAACAGTCTTACAGCCACTTACTTCTCTTTGAGCAATATTCACATCCTTCTCTGGTTACCAACAGGCAAAGAAAATAGAAGCCTTTGCCTCCAGCAAATGTACTTAGAGGGCACCCACAGACAGGGATTGCAGTGTGAAAGCCTATTGAAACAAGACAGAGTAAGGTAAATGGATCAGGAGGTGCAGTGACTCATTAGCATGATTTTGCTTTGGTCCTGAACCTAGGGCTTATTTCATAAATAATCAAATTTATTCTTAAAAATGTTCAAGAAATGAGACTCTATAAGAAAGTAAAATATCCTATTCCATTATTTCACAAATGTTGTCATCAACAAGCTCATCTTTACTGCATGTATTTCTCTATAAATAAAACCAAATTTCTCAATCTTTTTGTCTGTGAAAGAAGCAGATACAAATTCAGAATTCTTCTTTTAAAAAAACTCTTGGTAAATTTTTTTGAACGTTAGAACCATGATTATCTGTTTGTCTCCATGGACCTTTGTCTAACCCATAGCAGGAACTTGCTAAATAATTGCTCATCAAATGAAAATTGATATTATTTATTCATTCAGTAAGTATTCATATTGCACTATCAGTACATTGTACACAAGATATTGTAGTCAGAGAGAATAACAAGAAAGTTATTGTCCCAAAAGCTTCAACAGAGTGGCGACGGTGACAGTCAATGAACGTGAGAGGTCCTGCAAAGGCAGAACAATTTTGCAATTGAATCTAGAGAGCAAAGAAGAGGGAGAAATCTAAGACAGTCAATCTCTTTGAGACTGGGTGACTAGGAAGACAATGATGCTAATAGCAGAGTCAGGGAACATAAGAGAAGAAGCAGATCTTTCGAGGAGGAGATAATTCTCTTTTAAGTCCCTTCAGCTTGAGATACCACATCCAGGAAGAGAGTGTAGTGGGTCAGTGCGAAGTGGAACATGGAAAAGAAGTCAGAACAGGACAGGATGTGGGCCTCTCTTCACTGCGTGTCTGACTTCTTAAATTGTATAAGAGAGCTATGTGCAGGAGGGAAAAGAGAAGGGAAATGATGACACTGAGGCTGAGAGGCAGAAGGAAGAAGAGCCAGAGAAGAAGGGAAACAGCAGAGCCCCAGAGACCTGAGGGGACAACCATGCCCGGGAGTTACTAGTAAGCAATCGCCAGGAGGGAACTGAGTGAGAAAAAGCCCCCTGGGAAAGAAGCCTGGGTAGCCTTTCGCAGAGTCCTCTTCAGGGATAATAGAAGCTGAAAGAGAGGACAGGAAATGAATGGTGAGATCGTGACAGATGTGTGCATGCATGCTCAGTCGCTCAGTTGTGTCTGACTGTTTGTGACGCCATGAAGAGGACTGTAGCCCGCCAGGTTCCTCTGTCCATGGGATTTCCCAGGCAAGAATACTGGAGTGAGTTGCCATTTCCTTCTCCAGACGGGTGTGTAGATTCTGTTTTCAAATCATTCAGAGATTCAAGGAAGAAGATAAAGGCTATTTCAGGGATGATCCCAGAGACCCCAGTCACACCCACTCTTCTAAAGGCTGGCTTCTCTAAAATTCCAACACTACTTTTACTACATCATCTTTTTATGCCTTTTTTCCCCCCCTAAAATCTACTTTTAGAATCCATTAAAATGTTCCCCTTTTCCTTTCTGTTTCCAGGCAATTGCCATCTTTGCATTTCTTGCCTGTAGTATTTATAATTCTAAAGTTATTTTCTTTCTTGGCTTCACAGCCAAAATATTCATCTGCCCTTATTATCTCTCCCCTTGAGTATTGCTGCCTCTCGCTTTATTATATTTTCCTGCTCCAATCTCTTTCCTATGAAATCTGCCCACCTCTTTGGAAATGGATGCTACTTCCAACTATGCCTTTACTTAAACCTCGGCTGGGTTTGTACATTAAATCTTATTCTGGACCCTTTTAAGTTAAGCCTAAAAGTGCTAGAAAATGATAAAATTGATTTTTGACCTTTCTAATCATTGTATACTTTTGAACTGTGGTGTTGGAGAAGACTCTTGAGAGTCCCTTGGACTGCAAGGAGATCCAACCAGTCCATCCTAAAGAAGATCAGTCCTGGTGTTCATTGGAAGGACTGATGTTGAAGCTGAAACTCCAATACTTGAGCCACCTGATGCGAAGACCTAACTCATTTGAAAAGACCCTGATGCTGGGAAAGATTGAGGGCAGGAGGAGAAGGGGATGACAGAGGATGAGATGGTTGGATGGCAACAATGACTCTATGGACATGAGTTTGGGTAAACTCCAGGAGCTGGTGATGGACAAAGAGACCTGGCGTGCTGTAGTTCATGGGGTCGCGAAGAGTCGGACATGACTGAGCGACTAAACTGAACTGAACTGAATCATTGTATTTGCTTTCTAGACTTTGCAGAACTGGCATAATAAATATTTACTAGGAATGAAATTTAGGCAAATACAATCTCACAAATGCATCAGTGGTAAGGTCTGACATTCCACATTTTCTGAATCATCTGTCTTTAGCTCCTTAAGAATTATCTGTAGAAAAATAAGGCCGCATGGTAGTATCATCAACTACTGCATAGCTTTTAGGGTGATTTTTATCTATTCTGTAACAAAAGAATTAACTGATAGACTTGCTATTTGAGAAAATAGAAACTTACCAATCTATCAGTATTGAACTTTGTAGTATATAGTTTTCCTTCTTTGAAGACACATGCACAGACTATTTATTGCCTGTTTGTCTGTCTACTCAGTCATGTCCAACTCTTTGCAACCTGTGGACTGTAGCCTGCCAGGCTCCTCTGTCCATGGAATTTCCCAGGCAAGAATACTGGAGTGGGTTGCCATTTCTTCCGCCAGGGGATCTTCCTGACCCAAGGATCAAACCTGTGTCTCCTGCCTTGATAGGCAGATTCTTTACCACTGTGTTACTTGAGAAGCCCAGACTGTTTATTAGAGGACTGGAAAAGTTAGCGTCAAATTTCAATAATTGAAACAGTTAATACTTTGACATTTCTATTGCATAAAAAGATAATATTTGAATTTTACTTTTAAATAACTATTTTGTCTTTTGTAAGCACTCATGATTTTTCTTCAGTCTTTTATGAGATTTTCAGCCAAGATATGGATAAAGTTGATTGGACATAAACAGCCTTGAAATTTTAAAGGGTATAGATAGTGAATGCAATACGTTAATAAGCACAAAGAATATCTGGATTGCATCCATATTATGTAAATTCTGAAATATTTTATAAATTTTATCTCTGGGGAAATTTTCACAAAAGGAACCTCTTCCTGCTCTGGATTAGCACTTAATTGTAAAAGATTTTTTTTCCCTTGTAAAGGGCTCAAAAATCTTTACTTTTGCATCCCTGGAGATAGAAAAATGTTTTACTAAAAAATCAACTGTAGAATTTATTCCAGGCTAATTATGACTGCAAGATTTTCTGAAGAGTGACTTGCCGCCAGGGTTATCATTGGTTCATAGTTTACACTTAGCATACGCTAATGAGTCTGAAATAAACCTGGCCCAAACATGTGAGGAGACAAAGCGTCATTATTACCCAGCTCTAAGCTATCATTTGTTCACTGGGAGAAAAAAAAACTTGGGAAGAAGCTTGCCAATGAACCAGATGTCACCATCAGTAGACAATTATGTTTCACAGTTTGGCACCTGGGGCCCACAGTCATCATCCAAGGAGGAGGAGAAATAAAAAGTAGAACATTCTGGCAGGCTACAGATGAAAAGATTCCAAACAGCTTGTCGGAAAAATGGAGGCTGACAGGCTGCTTCTTTCATTCTCAACAAGGGGACCCCGGGACCCAAATCTACTCTGTTCTACTTGTTGAGGATGTCAGGAGTCTGATAAGCAACCTAGAGTCTTAAAAAGGCACCCAGCACTCATGAGGGCTGCCACTGAGCAGGTGTGTGAGTGTTTCACACCCCCATAAAATTTGCCATCTTGTAATGGCAAAGGACAATGGCAAAGACAGCTTCTTTGGAGGTAGATCATCAACGGAATCTAAGATGTTTCCTTCTTCAGTAACATTTAAGGACTGAAAGGGAAGGAGTTGTGATTTTGTGGCTGGCTTCTATTAAGTACTACCCAAAACAAATTAGACGGCACTGTCTAAAACACCTTGTTAAATCCTATCTCATCCCATAATTAATCTATGATTAAGAAATTAGAGATTGACTCTGAGAAATCTCATCAAGGCCTCTCATAGGCTTAACTGGGAAAAAGAAAATGAATTTCATCTACTGAAATGTGTTTCAATCTAAAATGGGCATTTTACGATCCTATCACGGCACCAAACAAATACCTAGATGACCTGATACATACATCTTTTCTGCTTTTATGTAATCTAAGAATTAAATACATAACTTGAAATAATTCATCTTTCTTAAATTTTTGCTAGACCCTTTTTGGTATATGTATGTACCAGTTTGTACATGTGTATACCGGTTTACCCGTACAGGAAAACTGCCCATCTGCCCATATTCAGATAAAAATGAAAGCTAGACATTAGGTTTATTAGTTATACCTGCACATAACCAGAATAAACAGAATCCTGGTCAAGTAGAAACAACTTTTTCTATCTTTCTCTTCCTTTATAAGTCACCAAGTCTTGGAGAGTACAAAAGTATAATTTAATTTAAAGATTATATTTTTTGTGTTTATTAGGTAGTTATCATGTATTTCCATGATCAAAATCATATTTTTCTAAAATTGTTGAAGTATTTTTGTGAATTTCGAATAGTTTTTAATGTTTTGTTTGGATATAGCTAATCAGCCCACTTAAATTTGTCTATAAGTTCACAAACAATTGTTTTCCACAAATGAACCTTACCTTGTTTCCTAAAATATGACACCCTTTGGGCAAGGGGCCAGATTTTCCGTTATACATGATGTATATAATATTGAATATCTGGCTAATTAATATGTATTAACTAATAATACCTATTGTTGTCAGTCGCTAAGTGGTATTCAACTCTTTGTGATCCCATGGACTGCAACCCATCAGGCTCTTCTGTTAATGGGATTTCCCAGGCAAGAATACTGGAGTGGGTTGCCATTTCCTTCTCCAATTAACTAATACAAATATATATAATACATATTATGCAATTAATGTAAACAATGTAATTAATTATATACAAATATATGTCTAAAGATTGTGGTTCTACAGTATATCTTTCAGGCTTTCAATAATTGTATTTGTCAATTCATGATGAGGAAATAGATTAATTTGTCCCTGGAAATGCCATGCTTTTAACGCAATGGCTTTCAAACACTGATCTGTGAATCATTTTATCAAAAGTTAAAAACAAAACAGTAGGTCACAAGTCCCTCGATTATGACCACATCCTAATTCCTTGCCATTAGCACTCTCCACTGAAACCCCTCCGTAAGCACTAGTAGAAAAAACATTGCGGGGTGTTTGAATGATACACATGAGTTATATCATGAATAATTTCCTAATTTGTCAGATGTGAAGAAACATTATGATCCTCTGATAATTGTGAACATTAATGCTATCAGCCTGCGTGGGACACTTGATAGACAGGGAATTGTTCAGTAGTAACTGAAAACAATACACCAAAAATCAGAAGGCCCTGTTCTAAGGCAGAATTTGCACGATCAGGTCCAGAGCCTTTCAATTTACATAAAGCATTGTTATTCCCAGGCTTCCCTGGTGGCTCAGACAGTAAAGAGTCTCTAATTCACAGCACGCATTCTCAGAGCTGTGGGAAGTTCTGGTCTTTCCAACCTCTGGAAACTAAGGCGGGGTTAGCGTCAGCTCCACAGCTGTCCCTGGGCTAGCTGCTGAAGTCTTACGACCCCCTCACCCTCCCTCCAGATCTGTCTAGTCTGTTTCTAAAGTGAAGGGAAAATGTCTGGAGTTAATGGCCACACTCATCACCAGCTCCAGCTGAACGATTCTTGGAATGAATGGAAAAATAAAAGGACTGCTTTGGCTCTGCCTCAGCTCTCCTGGTAACTCTGTGTCACTCAAGGTCAAGGAGAGTACTGAAGTGGGTGGAGAATTCCTGCAAAACACTTCAAGGCCCATTGAAAACTGAAAAGAACTTGCTTTTGTAATAGTACATTCAGTATTGTAAACTCTTCTGCAAAGTTTCTTGACAGAATGACACCTTTGCTACATCTCTGATATATAGTCTAGAAATGGTAGGGAAAGGGCTAAAATAAAAGAGAAAACTATTACTCAGCCATTCATGTCAGCTTTTTAAAAATTAGTATATAGAATCTTTGACTTATGGAGTTTCTACCCTTAGTTTGACGCTCCATGGTGAATTTCTTTGTATAATTTACAATCTAAAATGTTATTAGAAGTTGTGCTTCCCTACAACTGAGTAGATTTCAGTAGAGGAGGGGAAATCCAAAAGAAAGTTTTAAAACTTACAGAGAATTGACTATATGGTACAATGTTTCCTGGCATTAAAAAAAAAAAAAAAAGATTTCCTCAATTTCTTATCCTGTAGAATGGAAGTAATGGGGATAAATGTAGGGAATTCTTGTATTTTAGTGGAAATCAAGAGATCTGGATTTTTGCTTCCAGCATCCTCATCAACTCTCTGTATGCCATTGGGAAAGCCATAAACCTCTCCAGGCTCTAGCATAATCCTCTGTAAAATAAGTGACTCATTTATTGATTCATGGGAAAACATTTCCTAGGTACTCGCTAGACTGAGGCATTGTGCTGGGCTCTGGGATTAAAAAGTCAAATAAAAGGACTCAGTCAAAAATTGAGCAGAATTCTCTGTGCTATACAGTATGTCCTTCTTTGTTATCCATTTTATCATTTTTAAAATTTATTTCTAATTGAAGGATAATGGCTAGCAGTGTGTACTAGTCAATCCCAAACTCCCTAACTATCCCGTCCACCCCAACCTTCCCCCCGCGTAACCAAAGTTTGTTCTCTAAGTCTGTGAGCTTGTTTCTGTTTTGTAAATAAGTTCATTTGTATCATTTCTTTTTAGATTCCATAGGTAAGGACACCATATGATACTTCTCTTTCTCTTTCTGACTTACTTCACCCAGTATGACAATCTCTAGGCTTTGTTGTCCACCTGAAACTATTCAGTTCAGTTCAGTTCAGTTGCTCAGTCGTGTCCGACTCTTTGCCACCCCATGAATCACAGCACGCCAGGCCTCCCTGTCTATCACCATCTCCCGGAGTTCACTCAGACTCACGTCCATCGAGTCCGTGATGCCATCCAGCCATCTCATCCTCGGTCGTCCCCTTCTCTTCCTGCCCCCAATCCCTTCCAGCATCAGAGTCTTTTCCAATGAGTCAACTCTTCTCATGAGGTGGCCAAAGTACTGGGGTTTCAGCTTCAACATCATTCCTTCCAAAGAAATCCCAGGGTTGATCTCCTTCAGAATGGACTGGTTGGATCTCCTTGCAGTCCAAGGGACTCTCAAGAGTCTTCTCCAACACCACAGTTCAAAAGCATCAATTCTTCGGCGATCAGCTTACTTGCATCAAGAGGCTTTTTAGCTCCTCTTCACTTTCTGCCATAAGGGTGGTGTCATCTGCATATCTGAGGTTATTGATATTTCTCCCGGCAATCTTGATTCCAGCTTGCGTTTCTTCCAGTCCAGCATTTCTCATGATGTACTCTGCATAGAATTTAAATAAGCAGGGTGACAATATACAGCCTTGACGTACTCCTTTTCCTATTTGGAACCAGTCTGTTGTTCCATGTCCAGTTCTAACTGTTGCTTCCTGACCTGCATACAGGTTTCTTACAACATTGTTAATCAGCTATACTTCAATATAAAATAAAAAGTTTTTTTAAAAAGCCAATTAAGATGCTTTCCTTGTCTTCAAAGAGCATACAATCAAGCAGGAGGTGACAGCAACATAACCAGGTACAAGACAGGGATAGATATGCCCATGGAAACATTAATGGGGAACCAGGGCAATCCAGGAGACACATGTGTTGGAGTGGGCATGGAGTCATTTCTAGGATTGGTGCATCTCGAATTAAGGCTTTAAAATAAATAGGTTTGGGGACTTCATTAAAGATGTGATTTATGTGCTGCCAAAGGACTTTGCAAGCCCAAGAAATAGTAAGAAAAAAGCACAGAGGTGTGAAAGCTTGTGGCCTTCTAGGAAATCCAGAGGGGTTCAGAGGGGAAGTTGGGAACCAGACAGCAGAGTTGACTAAGGAATCTAGGTTTTAGTCTATGAACATAAACTTTCAACATGGCCAAGCAGAACAGACCTGCATTTGGAAAAACAACAATAACAACAAAATAGAGATAGAGGAGAGTTGAAGGGAGAATTAATGGGGGCATGGTCTTGCCTTACCTTCCACCCATTCTAGGAGAAGCTGCCCCACCCACTGGCCTTGATGAAAGCAAATCAGCACTATTATCTACCATGAGACTCCACCTTTCATTAACTACATGTGGTTGGATGAGGTCCAGGCACCTGATCCAAGAATGGCTTATTTTGGATCTGGATGAACTGGCTTATAAAGAGCTGTGTTGCAAGTCCACTTTGGCAAAATGTAGAAAGCACTATCATAATTATTCCTGTGTATATTCGCGTGTGCTCAGTGCAGTGAGCACACTGCACTTACTCTTTGTGACCCCATGAACTGCAGCCCACCACACTCCTCTGTCCATGGGATTCTCCAGGCAAGAATACTGGAGTGGGTTGCCATTTCCTCCTCCAGGGGATTTTCCCTGCTCAGGAACTGAAACCGTGTCTTCCATGTCTCCTGCATGGCAGGCAGATTCTTTACCACTGAGCCAATGGGGACACCCCAAGTACTCATGAAGATGCAGGAAAATGGAAACCCTCAAGCACAGTGGGTAGGGATGCAAATTTGTGAGTCATTCTGGAGAGTGTTGGCAATATTTAGTAAAATTAATTATGTATGTATCTAGCAACTTCACTCCCTTATCTGTAAAGCAGAAGATTAACATACACAAAATTGTTTATTGCAGCATTATTTTGTGAGCAGGAAGTAATGTCTATCACTATTGGGCATGGATAAGTAAAATGTGATAGATGTACACACTGAAAAAGCTTGTAGCAGTCAGAATTAGATGTATATACAGAAACATGAATTTTAAAAGCAGTGTTGACTGAAAAAAGAAATAGAAGGAGGGCAAAAATATAATAGCATTATTTATATATCTTTCAAAAACACATGCCATCTAAGGACATATATTACACATATTGGAGTCAATGCTTTTGATGAAGTTCCATCAAAAGATGGAAACAGTGAGGATAAGAAATGAAAGAAAAAATAAAATAATTTGGCCTTGCATAGACAAACTGTGGAGTGGCCATGATGAGATACCTCACATCCAAGGTCAGAGAAAAGCCAGCAAGATGGTAGGAGGGGCAAATTTGCATTTAGAATCAAACCCCATTCCTGCCACACATGCTTAGAGGGCTCAGACAAAACTTGTGTGCACCAGGACCCAGGGACCCCAGACCCAGGGACTCAGAGACTGAGACAGAACTGTGTTTGAGCATCTCCTGTGGAGGTACAGGTCAGCAGTGGACTTCCACAGGGACAGGGACTCTGGGTGCAGCAGACTTGGGTATGGCATAAGCCCTCTTGGAGGAGGTCGCCATTAACCCCACCATAGAGATGCCAGAACTTATACAGGACTGGGAAATAGACTTTTGGAGGGCACAAGCAGAAACTTATGTGCACCAGGATCCAGGAGAAAGGAGCAGTGACCTCACAAGAGACTGATCCAGACTTGTCCAGGAGTGTCCACGTCTCCAGTGTAGGCATGAGTCGGTGGTGGCCTGCTGTGGGGTTAGAGGCAGTGAGTGTAGCAGTATATGCATGGCATCTTTTAAAGGAGGTCATCATTATCTTCATAACCTCCACCATAGTTTGGCCCCAGAAAATAGCAGGGAGGGAACATAGCTCCACCCATCAACAGAAAATTGGATTAAAGATTTACTAAGTATGGCACTGCCCATCAGAACAAGACCCAGTTTCCAACTCAGTCTCTCCCAACAGGAAGCTTCCATAAGCCTCTTACCCTTCTCCAGCAAAGGGCATACAGCCTGAAAACCACAATCACAGAAAACTAATCAATCTGATCACATGGACCACAGCTTTGTCTAACTCAATGAAACTATGAGCCATGCCATGTAGGGCCACCCAAGATGGATGGGTCATGGTGGAGAGTTCTGACAAAATGTGGTCCACTGGAGAAGGGAGTGACAAACCACTTCAGTATTCTTGCCTTGAGAACCTCATGAACAGTGTGAAAAGGTGAAAAGATAGGACACTGGAAGATGAACTCCCCAGGTCGGTAGGTGCCCAGTTATGGGAGATCAGTGGAGAAATAACTTCAGAAAGAATGAAGAGGTGGAACCAAAGCAAAAACAAAGCCCAACTGTGGATGTGACTGAATATAGAAGCAAAGTCTGATGCCGTAAAGAGCAATATTGCATAGGAACCTGGAATGTTAGGTCCATGAATCAAGGCAAATTGGAAGTGGTCAAACAGGAGATGGCAAGAGTGAACGTCGACATTCTAGGAATCAGTGAACTAAAATGGACTGGAATGGGTGAATTTAACTCAGGTGATCCTTATATCTACTACTGTGGGCAAGAATCCCTTAGAAGAAATGGAGTAAAATTAGTTATCAAAAAAATCCTAAATCCAGTACTTGGATGCAATCTCAAAAACGACAGAACAATCTCTGTTCATTTCAAAGGCAAACCATTCAATATCATGGTAATCCAGTCTATGCTCCAACCAGTAATCCTGAAGAAGCTGCAGTGAACGATCCTATGAAGACCTACAAGACCTTCTAGGACTAACACCCAAAAAAGATGTCCTTTTTGTTATAGGGGACTGGAATGCAAAAGTAGGAAGTCAAGAAACACCTGGAATAACAGGCAAATTTGGCCTTGGAGTACAGAATGAAGCAGGGCAAAGGCTAATAGAGTTTTGCCAAGAGAACGCACTGGTCATAGCAAACACCCTCTTCCAACAACACAAGAGAAGACTCTGCACATGGACATCACCAGATAGCCAATACTGAAATCAGATTGATTATGTTATTTGCAGCCAAAGATGGAGAAGCTCTATACAGTCAGCCAAAAAAGACAGGGAGCTGACTGTGGCTCCGATCATGAACTCCTTATTGCCAAATTCAGACTCAAATTGAAGAAAGTGGGGAAAACCACTAGACCATTCAGGTATGATCTAAATCAAATCTCTCACAATTATGCCGTGGAAGTGAGAGATAGATTCAAGGGATTAGATCTGATAGACAGAGTGCCAGATAAACTATGGATGGAGGTTCATGACATTGTACAGGAGACAGGGAACAAGACCATCCCCAAGCAAAAGAAATGCAAAAAAGGAAAATGGCTATCTGAGGAGGACTTACAAATAGCTGAGAAAAGAAGAGAAGTGAAAGACAAAGGAAAAAAGGAAAGATATACCCATTTGAATGCATGCAGAGTTCCAAAGAATAGCAAGGAGAGTTAAGAAAGCCTTCCTAAGTGATGAGTGCAAAGAAATAGATGGAAACAATAGAATGGGAAAGACTAGAGATCTCTTCAAGAATATTCAAGATACCAAGGGAACAATTCATGCAAAGACGGGCCCAATAAAGGACAGAAACGGTATGGACCTAACAGAAACAGAAGATATCAAGAAGAGGTGGCAAGAATACACAGAAGAACTACACAAAAAAGATCTTCACGACCCAGATAATCACGATGGTATGATCACTGACCTAGAGCCAGGCATCCTGGAATGGGAAGTCAAGTGGGCCTTAGGAAGCATCACTATGAATAAAGCTAGTGGAGGTGATGGAATTCCAGTTGAGCTATTTCAAATCCTAGAAGATGATGCTGTGAAAGTGCTGCACTCAATATGCCAGCAAGTTTGGAAAACTCAGCAGTGGCCACAGGACTGGAAAAGGTCAGTTTTCATTCCAATCCTAAAGAAAGGCAATGCCAAAGAATGCTCAAACTACCACACAGTTGCACTCATCTCACATGCTAGTGAAGTCATGCTCAAAATTATCCAAGCCAGGCTTCAACAATACGTGAACTGTGAACTTTCAGATGTTCAAGCTCATTTTAGAAAAGGCAGAGGAATCAGAGATCAAATTGCCAACATCTGTTGGATCATCAAAAAAGCAAGAGAGTTCCAGAAAAACATCTATTTCTGCTTTATTGACTATGCCAAAGCCTTTGACTGTGCAGATCACCACAAACTGTGGAAAATTCTGGTACAGATGGGAATACCAGGCCACCTGGCATGTCTCTTGAGAAATCTGTATGTAGGTCAGGAAGCAACAGTTAGAACTGGACATGGAACAACAGACTGGTTCCAAAGAGGAAAAGGAGTACATCAAGGCTGTATATTGTCACCCCGCTTATTTAACTTATATGCAGAGTACATCATGAGGAATTCTGGGCTGGAAGAAGCACAAGCTGGAATCAAGATTGCCGGGAGAAATATCAATAACCTCAGATATGCAGATGACACCACCCTTATGGCAGAAAGAAAAGAAGAACTAAGGAGCCTCTTGATATAAGTGAAAGAGGAAAAAGTTGGCTAAAAGCTCAACACTCAGAAAACTAAGATCATGGCATCTGGTCCCACTGCTTTATGGCAAATAGATGGGAAACAGTGGAAACAGTGAGAGACTTTATTTTGGGGGGCTCCAAAATCACTGCTGATGGTGACTGCAGTCATGAAATTAAAAGATGCTTTCTCCTTGGAAGAGAAGTCATCACCAACTTAGATAGCATACAAAGCAGAGACATTACTTTGCCAACAAAGGTCCATCTAGTCAAGGCTATGGTTTTTCCAGTAGTCATGTACAGATGTGAGAGTTGGACTGTGAAGAAAGCTGAGCACCGAAGAACTGATGCTTTTCAACTGTGGTGTTGGAGAAGACTCTTGAGAGTCCCTTGACCTGCAAGGGGATACAACCAGTCCATCCTAGAGGAAATCAATCCTAAGTGTTCATTGGAAGGACTGATGCTGAAGCTGAAACTCCAATACTTTGGCCACCTGATGCACAGAACTGACTCATTGGAAAAGACCTTGATGCTGGGAAAGATTGAAGACAGGAGGAAAAGGGGATGACAGAGGATGAGATGGTTTGATGGCATCACTGACTTGATGGACATGAGTTTGAGCAAGCTTCAGGAGTTGGTGATGGACAGGAAAGCTTGGTGTGCTGCTGTCCATGGGCTCTGAGAGTCGGACATGAGTGAGCGACTGAACTGACCTGAACTGAGACAAATTATAGTGTGCCTCAATATAATTAACTCAATTCTGTATGTCAGGGGGGAAAAAGTAAAATATGAATTTAAATAATCATGTTCTCTCTTAAGAAACAAATAAACGAGGCATAATTTACATTTCTAAGCAGCTTAAAGGGGATTTGGTTACGTCACATTTACAACGAGGCATCAGAATGAAGAGCTGCACGTTTGCACATGCTTGCTTCTAGCATCCTGAGCACTCTTAAAGGCAGAACGACCATCCAGCTCCCAGCTCCTTGAGGTCTTCCCCTGTTGTAGCATGTTTCCTGAACAATCTTGAGCAGTTTTCTGTTCCTACTCTCAAAAGAGCCAAAGTAAAATGAAAATATGCACAAAAATGCCCATAGTTAGGGATACCTGTCAGGACTTCACTGACAATCCAAGGAAGAAACGGTGAATAACTCAGGAAAGAGGTCAGTCCTGGAAATGCAGATTTGGGGATCAATAGATTGCAGAGGATTATTGAAATCCTATAAGAATGAGTAAGACCATGGTTATAAATGTAGAGAAGAAAGTAGTCTTTCAAGGACCGTGTAAAGAGAGAAAAACGAGCAAAAGAGACAGAATTAAAAAAAAAAAAAGAAGAAGAAGAAGGAAGAAAGAAAAAAATAGCTGGAAAGAGAGAACTAGGAGGGAACACTTATGGAAACCAAAAAGATAAAACAGGTGGCCGGTTTTATTCACGGCTAAGCCAGCGAGTCTGTTGACAAATCAAAAGTTTCTATTGATCTTCCAATTGCAAGGGCATGGTGATTTTCTCCAGAATGGTTTTTGTGCTGTGGTAGTGGTAAGAGTTCATTACCCCACAGTCCAGCAGGTCAAAAATTAATGGGGTGGCATTCTGGCCAGTGCCCAGGCTGATGTTGGCTTACCCAACACCAAAGAGCAAAATCCAACTCTACAGATTTTCTATTCTGACATAAGGAAGAAAATAGCTGAGAGTAAATAAAACTTGGGCTACCCAGGTGGCACTAGTGGTAAAGAACACTCTTATCAATCAGTTCAGTTCAGTTCAATCACTCAGTCATGTCCAACTCTTTGCAACCATATGAACCACACCAACTCCTGGAGTTCACCCAAACCTATGTCCATTGAGTCGGTGATGCCATCCAACCATCTCATCCTCTGTCGTCCCCTTCTCCTCCTGCCCTCAGTCTTTCCCAGCATCAGGGTCTTTTCAAATGAGTCAGCTCTTCGCATCAGGTGGCCAAATTATTGGAGTTTCTGCTTCAACATCAGTGCTTCCAATGAACACCCAGGACTGATCTCCTTTAGGATGGACTGGTTGGATCTCCTTGCAGTCCAAGGGACTCTCAAGGGTCATCTCCAAAACTACAGTTCAAAAGCATCAATTCTTCAGAGCTCAGCTTTCTTTATAGTCCAACTCTCACATCCTTACATGACCACTGGAAAAACCATAGCCTTGACTAGACGGACTTTTGTTGGCAAAGTAATGTTTCTGCTTTTGAATATGCTGTCTAGGTTGGTCATAACTTTCCTTCTAAGGAGTAAGTGTCTTTTAATTTCATGACTGTGATCACCATCTGCAGTGATTTTGGAGACCAGAAAAATAAAGTCAGCCACTGTTTCTCCACTGTTTCCCCATCTATTTCCCATGAAGTGATGGGACCGGATGCCATGATCTTAGGAGATGTAAAAGACCTGGATTGAGCAGATCCCCTGGAGGAGCGTATGACAACCCAGTCCAGTGCTCTTGCCTGAAGAATCCCCATGGAGAGAGGAACCTGGCAGGCTACAATCCATAGAGTCGCAAAGAGTTGCACATGGCTGAAGTGACTGAGCATGCTTCCAAAAACAAAACTTAATGAGATTAAATTAAATAAAGGTACTTCTAATAAAAATGAAACCAGAATTACCTTAAATGTAACCAGGAATTACACTTAAGTATTTGTAAAGTATTGGAGACAATAAATGCAGACTGTCCATTAAAAGATATGTCTAGGAAATTTCACTCTAACTCTCTTCCAATTCTGATAGTGAATGATTATAGTTTATAAACATGAAATGAATTTAAATATGTTAAGAACTAAAAATCATTTATTTTTTATCTCAGGATGCTGATTATGAAAGGAATATATGTTCATGGTAAAAATTTTTTTTGTTTTGCTCATGGTAAATTTAAGCAATACAAATATATTGTGTCAAAATTAAGCTCTCACTTTCACTTTTAACCATCCACATCTCATTCCTCAGAAAAGCCATTTTCTAGGCACATGCAGATATATATTCCACCCTCCCTTTTCCCCTTGGTATCCGTATGTTTGTTCTCTACGTCTGTGTCTCTATTTCTGCTTTGTAAATAAGATTATCTATACCTGTTTTTTCAGACTCCACATATATATGCTAATATATGATATTTGTTTTCCTCTTTCTGACTTACTTCACTCTCTATGACAGTCTCTAGGTCCATCCATGTATCTACAATTACCCAATTTTATTTCTTTTTATGGCTGAGTAATATTCCATTGTATACAATTGGTATGTTAGATCATTTTTCTCTCCCACAGTTCTTGTCTTGTTGCAGCAAAGAATTGAAATGACAGACCAGGATAACTCAGGCAGGCAAGGTTTACTGAGCAAGCAGTAAGCAGTACACTCTCAAGTTGTCCATTCTCACATCTAGAGAGTGTACCAACCCTGCAGGAGTGACCCTGCTTCATTTTTGGCTTCCCTTTTTTAATCCTTTGTTCCTTCCCTGGGGGTTCCCTGGAGCATGATTGGTTCCACCCTATGCAAATAAGGTGCATGCCTGAGCCCAATCAGGGAAAAGGGCGTGTTGGGAGGCTTTTCCTGCCCTAAGTTTTCACTCATGTCTACTAGCCTGATCACTTCCTCTGATTGCCATTTTAGACCCCCATTTTTCCCTACTCTAACTGCCTAACAGGGAGATTGGGATTGATATATATTCATTATTGACACTACATATAAAATAGGTAACTAATGTGTACCTAATGTATAACACTGGGAACTCTGCTCTTGCTCTGTGGTGACCTGAATGGGAAGGAAATCCAAAAATAGAGGGGCTATATGTATACTTGGCTGTACAATAGGAACTAACATAACATTGTAAAGCAACTATACTTCAATAACAAATTTTAAAAACCAAACATATATGTATATAATATTTTATGGAATAGAATCAATTACTCCATTGAAAATATAATATGTATAGGCATGAGTGATATTAAAAATATTGTGTAAAATCAGTGTGACAGGGCACCTACCAACTGGAATATATGCCTGTGGTAAGTGGCTATGCTGCCTGGTGTGCCATATTTTCTTTCACATGCCTCAGCAGAGACTGGGACAGATAGCATGGTGGTGAGAACCCTGTCTGGCTGTGGTGATCTCTCCACTGGAACCATCCTCTGTGTGGTCTAGACATGTTCCTGGCTGCACAGCCATCCAGCTTCTTTGGTTCTCTAAAATTTTCCTATCATTCATGACATGCTTTAATAAATTCCCTTTCTATGTAAATTAGCCAGAGCAGTTTGGTTTTTTGCAAGCAAAGGCAGAGGTATATTAAGAGAATGTAAAGCCAGATTCTCATCTCATTTGAACCAAGAGTTTTGAAGACCAGCAAATCTTGTGATTTGTGGCTATCTGCAAGGAAGTGGCTAAGTCCCTGAGATTACTACTTTTCTTTCTGTTCCACATAAAGAATTGGCATACAGCAGGTGTTGACTGCCAGACCCTAGCTGGAGAGTGATCTACAATCAGGACAATTATTTTGAACAAAACAATTTCTATCCTTTAGCTTTAAATTAAAAAAAAAATACATATTACCTCATTTTTTATTTTTATCTTTTTGTAATTTAAAAAAAAGCAATCAAGAGAAAAACAAGGTAAGATCTTCATTTGCATTTTTCTGTCTGCTCTGGAGGAAAAATCTACTCTTTATAAAAATTTTTTTCTTGATTACATCAGCAAAAGACATTCAGAATACAGTGTTTTCAAATTACTGCTTCAGGTCTTGATTATTTTTGAAGTCTCCATGAAAAAGTAGTTAAAGAAAAAGTAAAGAAGGAAAATTTTCAAATTTCTCGAACATAGCAACAACGTGTATTCTCACGTTACAAAAATTGAGTTTTTAATTTTTGATGGAATATAACACACTGAGAATTGTTATGTATGTGAAGAAAAAGGGAACGGAATATTCCAAGTGCAGAAATACATTTCATATGTTCATTGTCTTTGGTTTTGATATATGCTTAACTGTATTGCATTCTAGGAGCAGCTAATTTCCATATAAAGTGTAGCTACTTTTCAATTTTGCTGTGTCTTGTCTGCAGTGGAAGCTTTGATTTGTATGCCTTAGGCTAGATCAGAGCAATGCATTTTTTTTTTTTAAGTTCCTCTGTCTTGTACAATCACTGAGTTCCAACACCGATTAGAACATGGATATTTAGGAAGACATTACCCAAAAGGGAAAAAATAAGCAAATGGCATCAAGAATGGTTACTAAATCAAAGCAAGATTATCAGAGAGAACCTAATGGCAATTATCTTGAATTGTATGCATTTGAGCATAGGCCCACATGGATCTTGGTCTGTTTTGGTGATTATAGCAGTTATTTCAAGTCTAATAGCAGAAAGGAAATTGTGCAGGCATATCAAAGCATCTGCCATCATTCTGTCCTTGTTTAATGTTTATTAAGTGCTGGTAAGGGTCTGTTTCCTGACAGTGGCGTGCAGAATCATTTATTTTACATGCAGTGTGACTCGGGCAATAGCATGACCTCTCACTCCCAAATATTTCTTAATGGCGTTCTTTCATTTGATTTGTTCCTTCAATTCTCTTTGAAGATGTGTACTTCTGAAGTAGATTAAGGAATTCTATTCCTTGGAGGAACAAAATCAACTATTCACACAATAGCAGCATATGCTACAACCTAATGACTTCTGATTACCATTTAATGGAAAGAGCTCCAAACTGGGAATCAGGAGATTTAAGTTTTAGGCCATGAGCTATGGCCATGCATTTCTGAGCAAGTTGCTAATCTTCTTTGAGTCTCAGTTTCTTCACCTCTAAAATGATAAGATGACCATAAAGATCTTTTACAGTTTGGGAATTCTGACCTGTGATTGGATTATTGTCTTTGGAATTTAGCACCCTGAAAGAATGGGAATCAAAAGAGTTCAGTTTTGATGAATTTGGCCATGAGAGAGGGAAAACAGATGCTCAATCATTCCCAGGTGAAGAGCAAGTAAAGGGATTTGTTAGGGAAGAGACAAGAACATTGAAAAAATTAAAATTAGGGAAGAAAACAAACTTCCCTTGCTTCTACACCTTGAGTTGTCATATATTTTTGAAGTATTTTGAATATTTCTCCTTTTTGATAATATTAATAACATTAGAATCTGATTGGTTTTCCTTTTTAAAAATCTTTTTTGGGTTGGCTTTATTAGTACTATTATTTTAAAAAGAAAGTGTCTTTCCATCTTGATTATTGTATATCCTACAAAATAATTACTGTTAACAGGTTGGATTTTCTTCCTCTGGATTTTTTTCATACCTATATACTATGTAAGAAGATTGATATATATTTCTACACTCCCCCTCCCATAACTTGGTCCTTTTCATTTAATACTATTACAATATGATTCTTTCTGCCTACTAAAGGAATATTGCAGATACACATTTCTGTATGTATATCCCTGAAGGATTTTAGTAAACTCTTCCCACGAAATCGTTCCAGAAAGTGGCAATGCAAGGCTAAGCACATGCACTAAGGCAGGCTAGCTAGTACCAGCCTTAACCCGGTTATCACAGAGCTAGAGACAAAGGTTTCCACATTAGTACTTTCTGAGGAGTGTGATCTCAGAAGATAGGAATGAGAGAAGGGACTGATTTGGATAAGGAAGGAAAGTCTATCAGTTCAGTTCAGTCGCTCAGTCGTATCCGACTCTTTGCGAGCCCATGGACTTCAGCACACCAGGCCTCCCTGTCCATCACCAACTCCCGGAGTTTACTCAAACTCAAGTCCATTGAGTTGGTGATGCCAACCATTCATCTCATTCTCTATCGTCCCCTTCTCCTCCCACCTTCAATCTTTCCTAGCATCAGGGTCTTTTCAAATGAGTCAGCTCTTTGCATCAGGTGGCCAAATTATTGGAGTTTCAGCTTCAACATCAGTCCTTCCAATGAACAACCAGGACTGATCTCCTTTAGGATGGACTGGTTGGATCCCCTTGCAGTTTAAGGGACTCTCAAGAGTCATCTCCAACACCACAGTTCAAAAGCATCAGTTCTTTGGTGTTCAACTTTCTTCATAGTCCAACTCTCACATCCATACATGACCACTGGAAAAACTATAGCTTTGACTAGACAGACCTTTGTTGGCAAAGTAATGTCTCTGCTTTTCAATATGCTATCTAGGTTGATCATAACTTTCCTTCCAAGGAGCAAGCGTCTTTTAATTTCATGGCTGCGTCACCATTTGCAGTGATTCTGGAGCCCCCAAAAATAAAGTCTGTCACTGTTTCCACTGTTTCCCCATCTATTTGCCATGAAATGATGGGACCAGATGCCATGATCTTAGTTTTCTGAATGCTGAGTTTTAAGCCAACTTTTTCACTCTCTCTTTCACTTTCATGTCATCTGCATATCTGAAATTCTTGATATTTCTCCCAGCAATCTTGATTCCAGCTTGTGCCTCATTCAGCCCAGCGTTTCTCATGATGTTATATGTAGTGTTTCTCATATGTAGCATTTCTGCATATAAGTTAAATAAGCAGGGTGACAATATGTAGCCTTGATGTACTCCTTTCCCAATTTGGCCTATAAAGAGGAGAGTGAAAATTTTGGCTTAAAGCTCAACATTCAGAAAACTAAGATCATGACATCTGGTCCCATCACTTCATGGGAAATAGATGGGAAAACAGTGGAAACAGTGTCAGACTTTATTTTTGGGGGCTCCAAAATCACTGCAGATGGTGATATACACACACACACACACACACACACACATCCTACATTTCATAGACAATGGAACTAAGATGTACAGAGATCAAGTAAATAGCCAAGGTCTCATAGATAGTAAGTGACTGAGATTAGACTTGTATCAGTGAAAGCTGACCATGTACTTTCACCTTTTGTAGGTAGCCTCTTCTCTATATCATGTGCTACTAATTTTCATATTTATCTCAGGTCTGCCCCAGGAGTGTGACCTTGAAGGAAACTGAATGTGAGTGAAAGGTTTCAGGTCAAGCCAAAAAGAAAGTTGGTGCAAGATGGTGGCCTTATCAGCTGGTTCATCCATGGAGTTACTTTGGCCAGAAATCTCTTAGAAGCTGAAAAATAGTTAGATCTAAATTGAAAGCATCTGTTCTCTTCCTGTCATCTGTTTATGGCATCCATTTTAAGTCACTAACAACTCATTTATTCTCCATAAGGAGAGTCAGAATAGGATGGTATTTAAGAGGGTGGACTCTGGAACTCAACTCTTCAGTTTAATTCCTAGAATGGCTATAATTATGTTTCTGTTGCATTTCTTGAAAGTTGGGCAGGGACAATGCTGTTTTCTTCTTCATGGGAACGCTTGTCAGGTCACATCCCTATCTCTTTCTAGGTTAATGGGGTCATATCTCTAGTTTTTCTTCAATAACATAAGGATGGAAATAATGTGTGACGATTCCAGCCCAAGATGCCTAAGAGCAAGAGTACCTTGTCTGAGTTCTTTTTCTTGCCTTATCTAAATCTGGATGGAGAAGAACTGAATGCAAGGGAGGATTTAGAAGCTTAAAGAATAGTGGAGCCACACATGGAAGAAGGTTGGGTCCTTTGATAAATACATGGAATAAAGCTTCCACCCCTGACACTGAACTACGGTGGATTATGCTGTGAATCAAAAACAAATCTTTATTATGTAAAACCATTGAAATTTTGAATTGTTTCTTATAACAGCTTGCTTTCATTAAGCTGACTAATGTGAATTTATATCATCATGTGACTGAAATGATTACTCTCTTAAACTCCAAATTACTTTGGTTTAGGATTGCTTTCCCAATCTGTGTCCCTTTCCAGAGAAGCCTTGACAAAGTCCCATTACCTATGTGTCATTTTTCTGCCATCAACTGTACTGTCCTATACTTTAACACTTCTGTATAGATTTCAAATTTCAAATGTTAAAACAACTTAGTTCAGACACAAGTATTTACAGCTGTTAAATGTTGATCTGTAAATCTAGGCAATGCCAGTAAAATTGATATAAATAGCAACTATCTAAGTAAAATATATTGAAACTCTCTGCTGTGAAATCTGACTTTTTCACTGTTTGATTGGGCTACCTTAATGAACAAAACAAATAATATGGCTCCTGTGGTCATAACTCTCATAAAATTTCTAATATTCATGTTATCTCTTCCTATAAATGTTATTCTTTTCACAACAAATAAGAAATTCTTTCACATTGCTATCCCCTTAGCAAATTAATGATTAAATCTAAGTCTTCATGAAAACATTGCAAGAAGAGCTCGCTAATGCTTATGAATTGCCAAAGAGATGTAATTCTAAAGGCTATGACCTCTTAAAAAGTACTTGGAAGAAATGTTATGTTCAGGATTTCATTGTGTTCATTTAGAAGTTATGCCTTCAGGGTCTTCTGTTTGTGCTGGATCAGTCCCAAGAAGGATAGGAACAATTTGTGTATTACTCAGCCTTGGCAGATGAGTAGATCCTCCAATAACCTTTTCATCTCCAAATGTCTCAAACAATTTTAAACCTAAAAGATTATTGATTGATTTGGCTACACTCCTTATAATCTTGACAGTAAGAAGCTCAAAACAATTTCCTTTGCATCCATCATGCATGCTATTCTCAAAGGCTGAAAGAATACAGGGTACTTCTGAACTTATACTTAGCCAACAGAGTTAATAGATATATGATACTAATATATTTCATTAAGAGCAATATATTGATATACTCATATATTGAAATAAACAATATATTGATCTATATTTTTAGTTGCCTGTAAATAAACAAAATCTTTGGGAAATTGCAGAATGATTTAAAATAAATGTTTAAAAATATTATTTATATCAGGAACATATTTAAAACATTTCTTCTGCAACTGTTTGTCTACTAATTTCACAGTTATCTTGATTAGTGCTGTATGTATAAAGACAAATCAGATGTGGTCATTGATCTTTAAAAAATTGCAAAAAGTTAAGTTAGATAGAAAGACAAATATCATATGATATTAATTTTGTGTGGAATCTAAAAAATATATACAAATAACTTTTATACAAAACAGAAATAGATTCACAGACACAGAAAAAGGGATTGATTTCCTCTTTGATTACAAAGGGAAACAGGGGGATTAAGTTAGGAGTCTGGAACTAACAGATACACATTCAGTTCAGTTCAGTCCAGTCACTCAGTCGTATCTGACTCCTTGCGACCCCATGAATCACAGCACTCCAGGCCTCCCTGTCCATCACCAACTCCTGGAGTTTACCCAAACTCATGTCCGTCGAGTCGGTGATGCCATCTCATCCTCTTTCATCCTTTTCTCCTTCTGTCCCGAATCCGTCCCAGCATCAAAGTCTTTCCAATGAGTCAACTAACTCTTCTCATGAGGGGACCAAAGTATTGGAGTTTCAGCTTCAACATCAGTCCTTCCAATGAATACCCAGGATTCATCTCCTTTAGGATGGCCTGGTGGGATCTCCTTGCAGTCCAAGGGACTCTCAAGAGTCTTCTCCAACACCACAGTTCAAAAGCATCAATTCTCCGGCGCTCAGCTTTCTTCACAGTCCAACTCTCACATCCATACATGACCACAGGAAAAACCTTGACTAGACAGACCTTTGTTGGCAAAGTAATGTCTCTGCTTTTTAATATGCTGTCTAGGTTGGTCATAACTTTCCTTCCAAGGAGTAAGCATATATTAATTTCATGACTGCAATCACCATCTGCAGTGATTTTGGAGCCCCAAAAAATAGTCAGCCACTGTTTCCACTGTTTCCCATCTATTTGCCATGAAGAGATGAGACCAGATGCCATGATCTTAGTTTTCTGAATGCTGAGTTTTAAGCCAACTTTTTCACTCTCTCTTTCACTTTCATGTCATCTGCATATCTGAAATTCTTGATATTTCTCCCAGCAATCTTGATTCCAGCTTGTGCCTCATTCAGCCCAGCGTTTCTCATGATGTTATATGTAGTGTTTCTCATATGTAGCATTTCTGCATATAAGTTAAATAAGCAGGGTGACAATATGTAGCCTTGATGTACTCCTTTCCCAATTTGGCCTATAAAGAGGAGAGTGAAAATTTTGGCTTAAAGCTCAACATTCAGAAAACTAAGATCATGACATCTGGTCCCATCACTTCATGGGAAATAGATGGGAAAACAGTGGAAACAGTGTCAGACTTTATTTTTGGGGGCTCCAAAATCACTGCAGATGGTGATTGCAGCCATGAAATTAAAAGACGCTTACTCCTTGGAAGGAAAGTTATGACCAACCTAGATAGCATATTGAAAAGCAGAGACATTACTTTGCCAACAAAGGTCNTGACATCTGGTCCCATCACTTCATGGGAAATAGATGGGAAAACAGTGGAAACAGTGTCAGACTTTATTTTTGGGGGCTCCAAAATCAGTGCAGATGGTGATTGCAGCCATGAAATTAAAAGACACTTACTCCTTGGAAGGAAAGTTATGACCAACCTAGATAGCATATTCAAAAGCAGAGACATTACTTTGCGGACTAAGGTCCGTCTAGTCAAGGCTATGGTTTTTCCTGTGGTCGTGTATGGATGTGAGAGTTGGACTGTGAAGAAAGCTGAGTGCTAAAGAATTGATGCTTTTGAACTGTGGTGTTGGAGAAGACTCTTGAGAGTCCCTTGGACTGCAAGGAGGTCCACCAGTCCATCCTAAAGGAGATCAGTTGGGTGTTCATTGGAAGGACTGATGCTAAAGCTGAAACTCCAATACTTTGGCCACCTGATGCCAAGAGTTGACTTATTAGAAAAGACCCTGATACTGTAAGGGGTTGGTGGCAGAAGGAGAAGGGGACGACAGAGGATGAGATGGCTGGAAGGCATCACTGACTCGATGCACATGAGTTTGAGTAAACTCCGGGAGTTGGTGATGGACAGGGAGGCCTGGCGTGCTGCAATTCATGGGGTCACAAACAGTCGGACATGACTGAGTGACTGAACTGAACTGAACTGAAAATGCTTTATTGAGCTGTCCACCACTACAGGTGGCTGAATGCTTAAATTTGCAGAAATTTCTGAGGAGCCATACGAAATATATTCCAAACCCATCCATTTGGGCATGGAGTGGGGAAAGAGGGAAGAGGAGAAACATTTAAATATCACTTCTGGCCCCCCCGGTCAGAGATTTGCCTCAAAGGATATTCACAGCCCAGCACTTCTGGTTTTCACGTGTGTTGACGGTTGTGTTTAATCTTATAGAGTCCTGAGTTATAAGTCATCCAAGAAACTCTGGGTTGGGGCAAGAGATAGCTCAACTTGCATCTGAGCCCACACTGAGTCACCACAACTGTGTCACCCCAACTGTAACTGAAATAAGATATAGGTGAGGTGAAGAAGACTGGAAATGGAACACAGAAGATTTCAAGTACACTATCAACCTGTCACAGGAAAAGGTAACAATTTACACTTTACCCAACCATGCCAAAATGTCCTTCCCTTTAACAATAGTGGCTGGTTAATAATTTTTGCCAGTATGACAGATGAACGTTGGTATTATTTCCTTTTCTGTTGGATTTCTGTGTAATTGAGGTTGAATATCTTTGCATACGTATACTAGTCTATGCATTCTATCTTCTCTGCATTGTCTACTATTTTCTTTCCCTTTTTTTCTATTGTGTTGTTCTTTAGGGTCTCATTTTTTAAAACCAAGAAGACTGCTTTATGTAGTCCATTTTCATGGAGTTTTGTAAGTACGCTCCTTTATAACCTAAAACATTAATGTACTGATTCCCATTGACTAGTTCTTAGCATCTACTGTAAATGAATGACAGTACTTAATCACGTACACATTTTTGTATTAGCAAAATGACTACTGTATTTTTTCAGTATTAAATAAGAATACATCATATTTCATATGTAATGGCAGATATGGTTTTTATTTAAGAACGAATGCATTCTACTTACAAATGTGTTCTAGAACAAAACCACAATTTTAAGCTCCTCTTTACATTCTTTCTTCCTTGGGATAACAACTGCACATCATTTTTTTTCTGGCAGAGAAATCTATTATCCTGTCATAGCCCAACTCCACTCTTATTTGTTACTTGTTAAATGACTTCTGAAAGAATAAAAAGACTTTTCTATAATGTGCTCATGATTTCACTTCAGATCTTATAATGTAACTGCCTCATATGATCTTGTCTTTCAGTTATCAACCAACCAAGCAAGGTCTTCTTGGTTTGATCCCATGTTCTACAGATCCAATTTGTGTTCTCTTTTGCTATTATCATTGCCCTAGTAAAGCATTAAGTGCATGGAGCTTCAAGTAAAGCACACATTGCAGTAATATTATAAAAGATAAAAACAGCAGGATCTACCATATAATTTTATAAACTGTGTGTGTGTGTAATTTTAGGAATGATGAACCTGATTTTCTAACTATGGGTTAGAAGAAAACTAACTGGAGAGAAGGATTGTATAGGGGTCATTATAGAAATTAAGTTAGCACATGTTCTCTTCCCTGGTGGCTCAGATGGTAAAGAATCTGCCTGTGATGCAGGAGGACTGGGTTAGATCCCTGGGTTGGGAAGATCCCCTGAAGAAAGGAATGGCAGCTCACTTCAGTATTCTTGCCTGGGAAATTCCACGGACAGAGGAGCCTGACGGGCTATAGTCCGTGGGGTTGCAAAGAGTCAGACACCACTGTATGACTCACGCTTTCACTTTAGCACACATTCTAATAAATCTTTCTTTGATAAACAGAAACTATGAATATAATTCCTTTTCCTGGTCTAAAAGGTTGGTTGTGACTCAAAGGAAGATACCCACCTCCAACTCCAAGTGTAAAAATAACTTCTGCTTCCTTGCCTGTTATTGGTTAAGCTTGTTTCCCAACTCTGACTAATAAGACAAAAACATAAAGTCATGCTGAGGGGCTTCTGGGGGAAAAAAAAAAAACAACTTCCTTTCCCTGAGAGACAATCACAGAAAGGTACTTTCTCTCTTCTCCTCTGTGTGTTGCCATCCTGGATATTTTGCTATATATGGGAGGGCTATACTTGGCTTGCTACTGATTTGACATGAAGCTGATACAGAGAATAGCATGAGGGGGCATGGAAAGCACCTGAGTCTCTGATGACATCAGTGAGTCACTGAATCAACTGCCCTTGGAAGCTGCCTTATCTCTGGATTTCCTGTGAGACAATGCATTTTCTTCTTGCTAGAGCCAGTTTGATTTGTGATTTCTGTTTGTTGCAACCCAAAGCACCTAACTAAATCTGTTCCTTTCTGCATTTTCCACATCCCATCAGAAGGATGTCTGGAGAAATATCTAGGCACAATTTTTCATTTGAGGTCCAGAGAGACCATGTAAGGAAACTGACATATCACAAGGCTTGCAGTAGAGTCTTCAGAATTTTCCAAGATAAGACCACAAACTCATACTCTGCTACTTAAATGCTGTGTTACCTTGAGCAAATCACTCTGAACTTGAATTTTTTCTATTGCAAGTAGACATGATAATCAAATTAAATATCATTATTCTGACTCGGGAATTGAACCTGGGTCTCCTGCATTGCAGGCAGATTCTTTACCATCTCAGACAACAGGGAAGCCCATAATTATTTATATCTTGTTGCTTATTTTATGATCATATATAACACATTATGAATCTTATGTAAGCTATGATTATTTCTCAATTGTAATATGGGTATAATAAAATCATGATAAATATTATTAGTAGTAGTAATATAAGATAATAATAATAAAAAGGTAAGAGTTTAATCAAGATTAGAATCAAGATTGCAGGGAGAAATATCAATAACCTCAGATACACAGATGACATCACTCTTATGACAGAAAGTGAAGAAGAACAAAAGAGCTTCTTGGTGAAAGTGAAAGAAGAGAGTGAAAAATCTGGCTTAAAACTCAACATTCAAAAAACAAAGATCATGCAGCATTCCCACTGCTGGGCATACACACCAAGGAAACCAGAATTGAAAGAGAGACGCGTACCCCAATGTTCACTGCAGCACTGTTTATAATAGCTAAGACATGGAAACAACCTAATTGTCCATCAGCAGACAAATGGATAAGAAAGCTGTGGTACATATACACAATGGAATATTACTCAGCTATTTTTTAAAATCCATTGAATCAGTTCTAATGAGGTAGATGAAACTGGAGCCTATTATACAGAGTGAAGTAAGTCAGAAAGAAAAACACCAATACAGTATATTATTGCATATATATGAAATTTACAGAGATGGTAACGATGACCCTATATGTGAGACAGCAAAAGAGACACAGATATAAAGAACAGACTTTTGGACTCTGTGGGAGAAGGCGAGGGTGGGATGATTTGAGAGAATAGCATTGAAACATGTATATTATCATATGTGAAATAGATAGCCAGTCCAGGTTTGATGCATGAGACAGGGCACTCAGGGCTGGAGCACTGGGATGACCCAGAGGGATGGGATGAGGTGGAAAGAGGAAGGGGGACTCAGGATGGGGGACACATGTACACCTATGGCTGATTCAGGTCAATGTATGGCAAAAACCACTACAATATTGCAAAGTAATTAACCTCCAATTAAAATTAATTAATTAATTTTAAAAAAGGTCATGGCATCTGGTTTCATCACTTCATGGCAAATAGATGGGGAAAATATGGAAACCATAATAGACCTTATTTTCTTGGTCTCCAAAATCACTGCAGATGGTGACTGCAGCCATGAAATTAAAAGATGCTGACTCCTTGGAAGAAAAGCTATGACCAAACGAGATAGCATATTAAAAAGCAGAGACATTACTTTGCTGACAAATGTCCATCTAGTCAATGCTATGGTTTTTCTAGTGGTCATGTATGGATGTGACAATTGGATCACAAAGAAAGCTGAGCAACAAAGAACTGATGCTTTTGAACTGTGGTGTTAGAAAAGACTCTTGAGAGTCCCTTGGACTGCAAGATCAAACCAGTTAATCCTAAAGGAAATCAGTCCTGGATATTCGTTGGGAGGACTGATACTTGAAGTTGAAACTCCAATATTTTGGCCACCTGATGTGAAGAACTCACTCATTTGAAAAGACCCTGATGCTGGGAAAGATTGAAGGCAGAAGGAAAAGGGAATGACAGAGGATGAGATGGTTGGATGGCATCACCGACTCAATGGACATGAGTTTGAGCAAGCTCCAGGAGCTGGTGATAGACAGGGAAACCTGGTGTGCTGCAGTTCCATGGGGTCACAAAGAGTTGGACACGACTGAGTGACTGATATGATTGAAGAGGTGTCATAAATGTCTCAGGTTTATTAAAAGGATCAAACAAGATAACATATTGAAAGAATATACAAACTCAAAGTATTTATAGCTTTTAATTATTATTATGAAATTTTCTTTAATTCTAATTTCATCGATTATAAGGCACACTATTAAGAAAGCTAAAATGTCACTAATTTAACTATGCCTTTACATTGTGCAACTAGTATCTTATGGCCTTGATTTTCTTTCTCATATATTTGAATGATTTTTAACACCATCTCCTTCAGTTGCCATGGTTGACATACAAGAGGCAATCTTTTTGCATGTAAAAATAAAAATAACTCAGCTTCATCTATTTGTGAGTTTGTCCTTAGGTCCCAGAAAGCACGTGGCCATTGCTTTGCAAATAAATGAAATTGTGGTTACTTCTTCAACAATGAATATTTACTTCATCAATATGAAATTTATGCCCTATTTTGTTTTCATTCACTTCTCTGTACACAAAACTTTCTATTTCAATCTCAAATTATATTATTATCTTTTAAAATAAATTTAAAGTGACAAACTCAACATGTGTAGTACCAGCTGCACACCATCGACAGTAAAATGACAAATGTGAAAATCTGTGTCCTCGGATCGATGAAATAGGGTATCTAAGGAATGATCCCCAAAGAAATGAAGTGGTCAAGTAAAAGGGAGATACTCAAGTTTTTGTGTGTGTGTGTGTCTATTTTATTGAAGGAGAATAAAACTAATTGTGTAGAGATGTTGAAACAAATATAGATAAATTATTTTTTTAACTTTTTATTTTGTATTGAGATATAACCAATTAGTAAACAATGTTGTGATAGTCTCAGGTGAACAGCCAGGGGACTTAGTCATACATAGACATGTATCCTTTCTCCCCCAGTAGGACTTCCCTGGTGGCTCAGACGGTAAAGCATCTGCCTACAATGTGGGAGACCTGGGTTCGCTCCCTGAGTCAGGAAAATCTCCTGGAGAAGACAATGCCAACCCACTCCAGTACTCTTGCCTGGAAAATCCTATGGACAGAGGAGCCTGCTAGGCTACAGTCCATAGGGTCGCAAAGAGTCGGACACGACTGAATGACTTCACATTCTCCCTCACTCAGGGCTGGAGCACTGGGATGACCCAGAGGGATGGGATGAGGTGGAAAGAGGAAGGGGGACTCAGGATGGGGGACACATGTACACCTATGGCTGATTCAGGTCAATGTATGGCAAAAACCACTACAATATTGCAAAGTAATTAACCTCCAATTAAAATTAATTAATTAATTTTAAAAAAGGTCATGGCATCTGGTTTCATCACTTCATGGCAAATAGATGGGGAAAATATGGAAACCATAATAGACCTTATTTTCTTGGTCTCCAAAATCACTGCAGATGGTGACTGCAGCCATGAAATTAAAAGATGCTGACTCCTTGGAAGAAAAGCTATGACCAAACGAGATAGCATATTAAAAAGCAGAGACATTACTTTGCTGACAAATGTCCATCTAGTCAATGCTATGGTTTTTCTAGTGGTCATGTATGGATGTGACAATTGGATCACAAAGAAAGCTGAGCAACAAAGAACTGATGCTTTTGAACTGTGGTGTTAGAAAAGACTCTTGAGAGTCCCTTGGACTGCAAGATCAAACCAGTTAATCCTAAAGGAAATCAGTCCTGGATATTCGTTGGGAGGACTGATACTTGAAGTTGAAACTCCAATATTTTGGCCACCTGATGTGAAGAACTCACTCATTTGAAAAGACCCTGATGCTGGGAAAGATTGAAGGCAGAAGGAAAAGGGAATGACAGAGGATGAGATGGTTGGATGGCATCACCGACTCAATGGACATGAGTTTGAGCAAGCTCCAGGAGCTGGTGATAGACAGGGAAACCTGGTGTGCTGCAGTTCCATGGGGTCACAAAGAGTTGGACACGACTGAGTGACTGATATGATTGAAGAGGTGTCATAAATGTCTCAGGTTTATTAAAAGGATCAAACAAGATAACATATTGAAAGAATATACAAACTCAAAGTATTTATAGCTTTTAATTATTATTATGAAATTTTCTTTAATTCTAATTTCATCGATTATAAGGCACACTATTAAGAAAGCTAAAATGTCACTAATTTAACTATGCCTTTACATTGTGCAACTAGTATCTTATGGCCTTGATTTTCTTTCTCATATATTTGAATGATTTTTAACACCATCTCCTTCAGTTGCCATGGTTGACATACAAGAGGCAATCTTTTTGCATGTAAAAATAAAAATAACTCAGCTTCATCTATTTGTGAGTTTGTCCTTAGGTCCCAGAAAGCACGTGGCCATTGCTTTGCAAATAAATGAAATTGTGGTTACTTCTTCAACAATGAATATTTACTTCATCAATATGAAATTTATGCCCTATTTTGTTTTCATTCACTTCTCTGTACACAAAACTTTCTATTTCAATCTCAAATTATATTATTATCTTTTAAAATAAATTTAAAGTGACAAACTCAACATGTGTAGTACCAGCTGCACACCATCGACAGTAAAATGACAAATGTGAAAATCTGTGTCCTCGGATCGATGAAATAGGGTATCTAAGGAATGATCCCCAAAGAAATGAAGTGGTCAAGTAAAAGGGAGATACTCAAGTTTTTGTGTGTGTGTGTGTCTATTTTATTGAAGGAGAATAAAACTAATTGTGTAGAGATGTTGAAACAAATATAGATAAATTATTTTTTTAACTTTTTATTTTGTATTGAGATATAACCAATTAGTAAACAATGTTGTGATAGTCTCAGGTGAACAGCCAGGGGACTTAGTCATACATAGACATGTATCCTTTCTCCCCCAGTAGGACTTCCCTGGTGGCTCAGACGGTAAAGCATCTGCCTACAATGTGGGAGACCTGGGTTCGCTCCCTGAGTCAGGAAAATCTCCTGGAGAAGACAATGCCAACCCACTCCAGTACTCTTGCCTGGAAAATCCTATGGACAGAGGAGCCTGCTAGGCTACAGTCCATAGGGTCGCAAAGAGTCGGACACGACTGAATGACTTCACATTCTCCCCCAAACTCCCCTCCCATCCAGGCTTTCACATAACATTGAGCAGAGTCCCATGTGCTATACTTACATCCTTGTTGGTTATCTGTTTTAAATATAACAGTGTGTACACATCCATCCAAACTCCCTAATTATCCCTTCCTTTCATCCTCCCCCCTCAGCCATAAGCTTATTCTCTTAAGTCTGGGAGTCTGTTTCTGTTCTGTAAGTAAGTTCAGATAAATGATCATTTAAAAAAAAAAAAAAAAAAGATTTTTAAATGAAGATATCATTTTCCCCTCTACTAAATTAGCAAACCTTAAGAAAATGGAAAATATTCAATTTGGTGCAGAAAAACAGAAAAGGATGTTTCCATGAAAGTGTTAATTTTTACAGAAGAAGATGCTGAAGCCTGCCTGATTTTATCTCTTTTGTACCTGGGTACCTGATGGAATAATTTCTTTGACCTTAATTTCTCTCTCTAATAGAAAATGCAGAAAAGTAAAGGTAATGAGGTGGAGAAGAATACTAACAAGTGACACTAATTCTCAGGAAGAGGACCGTCTTTGGAAAGGCGTTCCCACTCTAGCCCCACGCTCTGGACGTGGACAGGAGCCATGGCTTTGATGGAAGGGAAATTATACTTGGTGAGGCAAGGGGAGGAATATTTTATTTGTTCTTGAAGCTCCCTTCAAGAGAGAGAAAGTGGCAGACAGAAGAGAGGAAAAGGGAAGAGGAAGAGGGAGGGAGCCAGAGAGGTGGAGAGCCTCTGGAAGCAGGAAATCCACAGTGGTGGGGAGAGCATGCACTTTCAGAATGAGGAAGACTTAATGTTTGCCCTGAAGTCTTTTGCTTTTCCTCTCTACTTTCCCCAGGAAAGCCTCACTAAATTCAGCTAAACCCACAAAGGCTTGTTGTCGGTGATTTCTTTTTTCATTATGTTTATAATTTTTTAATTGGAGTATAATTGCTTTATAATATTCTGTTAGTTTCTGCTGTACAGTGTAGTGAATCAGCTATGAAAGTGAAAGTGTTAGTCATTCAGTTGTGTCTGACTCTTTTGCAAACCCTTGGACTGTAGCCTGCTAGGCTCCTCTGTCGATGGGATTCTCCAGGCAAAAATACTGGAGTGAGTCGCCATTTCCTTCTCCAAGTGACCTTCCAGACCCAGGGATCTAACCTCTGTCTCTTATGTTTCCTGCATTGGCAAGCAGGTTCTTTACCATTAGTGCCACATAGTTATGAATAATAAATTTTAAATAAATATTGTCCTTTTATGATGTATTGTCATGCTCAAGATTAGTTGCTTAGTCATGTCGGACTCTGCAACCCCATGAACTGTAGTCCGCCAGGCTCATCTGTCCATGGGATTTCCCAAGCAAGGATACTGAAGTGGGTTGCCATTTCCTTCTCCCGGGGATCTCCCTGACTCAGGAGTCAAACCCTCATTCCCTGTGTCTCCTGCATTGCAAGCAGATTCTTTATCCACTGAGCAATCAGGGAAGCCCTTAGGATGTATTAAGAGATGCTCTATAGGAAGGTGTAATTCCTTTTCATGCTTATTTATTTATTTGGCTGTGTCGGGTCTTAGTTGCAGCATGTGGGCTCTTTGTTGTGGCACGTGGACTTCTCTCTAGTTGTGGCAGGTAGTCTCCGCATGCAGGAGCATGCAGGCTCAGTCCTTGCAGTGAGCAGGCTCTCTAGTTGTGGTGCATGGACTTAGTTACTCTTTGGCATGTGGGATCTTAGTTTCCCCACCAGGGATCAAACCCGAATCCCCTAGATTGGAAGGTGTATTCTTAACCACTAGACCACCAGAGAAGTCTCTGAAAGTGCAAATTCTTAAGTACTATTCAGATCTAAGGTACAATCTGATGAGTATCACTGTTATTATTAAATATAACCGTTTTTAGAAATGAGAAAATACAACACTTAAATGGCAGATTAGTGATGAAATTTGAATGAAACTGGAGAATAAGTGCTACACTGTTTTCAACATTAGAATAACAACCCACAAATGGATGAGCCAGAGATGCTACAACCTTGTTATTGCTGGAAATATAATGGATTCTTTAATCTTTTTATCATTAACTAACAGTTCCCTCACTCCCAAATCCCTTCAGTTCAGTTCAGTTCAGTCGCTCAGTCGTGTCTGACTCTTTGAGACCCCATGAATTGCAGCACGCCAGGCCTCCCTGTCCATCACCAACTCCCGGAGTTCACTCAGACTCGCATCTATCGAGTCAGTGATGCCATCCAGCCGTCTCATCCTCGGTCGTCCCCTTCTCCTCCTGCCCCCAATCCCTCTCAGCATCAGAGTCTTTTCCAATGAGTCAACTCTTTGCATGAGGAGGCCAAAGTACTGGAGTTTCAGCTTTAGCATCATTCCTTCCAAAGAAATCCCAGGACTGATCTCCTTCAGAATGGACTGTATCAGGAAGTTCACGGTTCATGTATTGCTGAAGCCTGGCTTGGAGAATTTTGAGCATTACTTTACTAGCATGTGAGATGAGTGCAATTGTGCGGTAGTTTGAGCATTCTTTGGCATTGCCTTTCTTTGGGATTGGAATGAAAACTGACCTTTTCCAGTCCTGTGGCCACTGCTGAGTTTTCCAAATTTGCTGGCAGATTGAGTACAGCACTTGCACAGCATCATCTTTCAGGATTTGAAATAGCTCAACTGGAATTCCATCACCTCCACTGGCTTTGTTCGTCGTGATGCTTTCTAAGGCCCGCTTGACTTCACATTCCAGGATGTCTGGCTCTAGATGAGTGATCACACCATTGTGATTATCCAGGTCTTGAAGATCTTTTTTGTACAATTCTTCTGGGTATTCTTGCCACCTCTTCTTAATATCTTCTGCTTCTGTTAGGTCCATACCATTTCTGTCCTTTATCGAGCCCCTTAGCAAAGCAGAACTTCTTAAAATTGACATCAGAACTTAAATTTATATGTAAAGTATGATTTATATATTAACACAGGTTAACTCATTTTCAGGTAAGCATTTCTCCTTCCTATGTCTCTCTAGGTTGAGAGAGGTTTTCCTGGCTTTTCTAGTCAATATCCTGGAGTCTGCATAGATTTCTAGAGCAACTGCAAGTTGCACCTATTCATTTCAATACCTCAGAAGATGATGGTTTTTAAAAAGCACCACCAATTCTTAAGGAACACTTTGCAGCACAATCATGATGCTTATAGAAAGATACAATGAAAGAAAAATCAGGTGTCCATCATGGCAGGGGGAAAAAAGTTACATAAACTTGATGTATCAAAGACATTTAAAAAAACTTATTTTATTGAAATATAATTGGTTTAGAGTGTTGTTTTCATTTCTGCTGTACAACAAAGTGATTCAGTTATACATACATCTACATTCTTTTTCATATTCTTTTCCATATGGTTTATCACAGGCTATAGGTCCCTGCCCTATACAGTAGGACCTTGCTGTTTATTCAGTCTATATATGATAGTTTGCATCTGCTAATTCCCAATCCATCCGTCCTCCACCCACCCTCCCCCTTGGCAACCACAAAGCTGTCCCCTTTCAGAGACTTTTTTTTTTTCCTTGACAATCTAACATTTTTGTCCTGTGGAACCTAAATCATAAATTTCCAATAATCAGACAGCAACAACTGAATAAGGACAACGTGTGTGAGTGTTAAGTCATTTCAGTTGTGTCTGATTCTGTGTGACCCTATGGACTGTAGCCCATCAGGCTCCTCTGTCCATGGGATTATCCAGGCAAGAATACTGGTGTGGGTTGCCATTTCCTTCTCCCTGCCTGACCTAGGGATTGAACATACATCTCTTAGGTTTCTGCCTTAGCAGGCAGATTGTTTACCACTAGTGCCACTTGCGAAGAACAAATTCTAAAATCACTCATTCAAAAATGCAGAGCAGAAGATAAAATGACACCCTGGGAAAGCAACTGCTTTTATCCAAGAGCTCTGAAAACTGAGAAACAAGATCAAATCAATGAAATACAGAAGAGTAGAAATGCACATACTATTTATAATTGATTTGTAAATAGCATATATATATATATATATATATATATATATATAGAATTGGAAGGACTGATGCTGAAGCTGAAACTCCAATACTTTGGCCACCTGATGTGAAGAGCTGACTCTTTGGAAAAGACCCTGATGCTGGGATGGATTAAGGGCAAGAGAAGAAGGGGACGACAGAGGATGAGATGGCTGGATGGCATCACCGACTTGATGGACCTGAGTTTGGGTGAACTCTAGGAGTTGGTGATGGACAGGGAGGCCTGGTGTGCTGCGATTCATGGGGTTGCAAAGAGTAGGACACGACTGAGCGACTAAACTGAACTGATACATATGCATATGTGTATATATATAACTTATAGCCTAGCAGATAGCTCTTGATTCTCTGTGCAAATTAAGGAGATATGAGTCAATCCACTGTTAGTAATAAATATAGTAATTAAGGATTCCTGAAGGTCTCTTGCCCCAAGGACCTCTGTCTCTGTACCAGCTCTCTTCCTTAAATGTTTTCAACATGGATGCTTCTGCTTAAAGTACTAAAGGCTTCCATTTAAATGCAACTATATTAGGGTAAAATGAACCAAAAAAAATTGTAACTCCTTCTCTCCCTCCCAGTTGTTTCTTAAAAGGGGTCATATATTTAAAAATAAGCATCCTTTAACCTCTTAGATTATCAGATTTTCTAGTCAGTGATATATCAAGAACCTGAAGGAATGTATCCCTAAATAGAAACTTTTACATATAAAAAAATCTTATGAAATTAATATATAATGTGATTTACAAAAATCAGCAATACAGAAAAACTTGTAATGAGAAGAGTAGCTACATTTTGATGGAGCTCTTTGGAGAAAGAAAGAGTCGGTAATATCCAGGATGCTGCCTAAGTGTCTCATAGCAAGGTGAGGAGATACCAGAAGACAACAGAGGAGATGTGCTGAGGTCAAATGTTACCTATTTAGCTATTTTGCCTGAATCTAGCTCTGAGAGAAAGAAAGAGAAATAGGAAAATTACTTTGTAGTTGCTTTGTCTATTTGGCTCAGTCTTCCTTAATTAGACCTATAAAGTGTTGTTTCACCTCTTACATTCAGGTAGATGTACTAACTGTAGCAAAATGATCTTAAGGCATCTAGGCAGGCAAGGAGAGGGCAAAGGAAAATGCCCATGGTTACCCAGTGGAAGCAAATGGTGCCCCTATTCTTACACCAGGATAGTGTCCGCAGGGTCCAGGGGGTGACTAGGCCTCCATTTCCACCTAGCATCAGTAAGCTGGAATGAGGTAGCACAAGATGAGACTAACTGCCACTCTACTGGCCTCATTTCCAGAGCCTGCCAGGCCCAGAGGAGAGCTGAGACTCCACTGCCAACCTACACCAGCAATATGGAAAGAGAAGATATTCAGTATTCTGCTTCCTTCCAGACAGAAGTGGCACAACATTTTTTAAGTGCTAAAATAAAAGAACAATCAACCCTGAATTCCATAAATAGCAAAAATATCCTTTAGAAACAAAGAGGAAATCAAGACATTTTCAGATGAAGGATAACTAAGAGAATGTGTTGCCAGCAGACTTACCTTAAAGAGAGGCTAAAGGAATTTCTCTAAACAGAAAGTAACTTCCTAGAAGGAGACTGGGACTTCTAGAATGCAAAAAGAACAATGGAATAGGCAAAATCAGGGTAAAAATAAAAAGCATCCTTTTCCTCACGAGTTTTTAAAATTATGAGTTTAGTGCTTGAAGCAAAAGTTACAACATCATCTGAGGTGGTGCTCAATATATGTAGAGATATTGTGAATTTATACCTTTCGCTTATTTGTCAAGTACTTTTGAAGCACCTAGTATGTGTTGGTGGTGATGCAGTGGTGCCAAAGGACATAGAGTGAGTACTGTGAAAGTAGATAGCAGGAGGGATAGAAGAAAGAAGATCCTACAAATTTCCATAAAAGATGAGAAATCTCTGAGGCCAAGAAGTCTTTAACAACCAGATGGGTAGAAGAAACATTTACCTTGGACAGAGAAATATTACTGTGGATGAAGGAAACAGACTGAGAGTGAGCTTTTGATCTCAGTTCTTTTCTGTATTCCACACGACCTAGGGTAGTTCCCAGTTTCATACCTCTCTATGGGAGATCTATCAGCATCAGAAGTCCAATCACTCAGTGCTGATGTTGAAGGGGAATAACAACAGGTCAGCCTGATTCAAATGAACGTCTGATTGACAAAGTTGTTTACAGGGAAACCAGACACATGAACTAATTTACATGATTGGACATGTGAACCCAAGTTCACATCTTTGAAAGCTTGCAACTTGAAGGTTCGTTTGCAGGGGACTTACTGTAACTTTAAAAATCTATTGACTAATATGTACACCTGTGATTGATTCATGTTGATGTGTGGCAGAGACCAACACAATATTGTAGAGAAATTGCCCTCTAATAATTGTATTATGTTCTAGACTCTCAGTATTATACAATTATCTTTCATAATTATTACTCAAGGACAGTTATGTTTTATGAGTATTGTTCAAAATTGTCATCACCAATAGGGTGATACTCTTATGTGTTCCTTCTATAAAAGTTTGTAAGTAATTTAAAAAATACAAAAATCTATTATCTCAAAAAAGCAAAGATCAAAACATTAAAAAATAAAACAAATTCACAAATATTAAAGAGACATCCGTAGCGCCACAGCTGAGGTTCTAGATGATAGATAACATCTTAGATGAGGTGCTGCTAGAGACACCAAAGAAAATGACAGAGTGCTTATGCATTTGTCCTGCTCAGGAAAAAGGTGAAATGGATAGATTAATTGACACATTTGGGAAATCAAATTTATAATATGCATAAGTCTTGAGTTGGGCACAAGTGTGTGAATAACCAAAGGGGGGAAAAATGTATAACTTTCAAACTAGAAGAACAAAAGTTGATCTATCCAGTGAAAATTTTCAGAGAAGGAGGAAAAATAAAGTACAGTAAACACTGAGGATCTTTCCCAAAGCAGTGCCTCACTGAACAGCAAAACTGGGGAAATTTTACTCTGAGGGTACATGCATATTCATGAAGGGGCTTGCGCAGGGGAGAATTCAGCACAGAATTGGGGAAAAGATCAACGGAGTCCAAGCCTCAGTTGATTGAAGTCGTGAAGGTCAACAGCCTCATTTCACCCTCCACATGGATGGGGGCCTTGATTCCTGCACAATTCAAAGATATATTATTATGTGCGTCCCTTGAGGAGAAATCAGGATTCTGCTTCATCACTGAACTCTTGTTTTTTGACTGTTTTTCCTTTGTTCCTGCATTCCCTTGCTTCCTTGAAGATCACCGATTACTGAGACATGTTCAAGGGCAAGATCATGGCCAGGTTTAGATCACACAATGGCTTTGGCAAAAAAAAAAAAAAAGGTTTCTTTTATGTCAAGAAAGCCATGCCTGGTTCTCTTTCTCCAAGAACCTCTCCCCGCCACCCATCAGCTTATAGGCTTTCAGATGCCTTTAACCCAGCATTTAGTGTGCAGTCAGTTGAACCCTGTGTGCCTTCCCCCATACATCTATGATGTTCAAAAATGATTGCTAGGAGTCTAAATTACTATTACCTTGAACAAGAAGCAAAAGAAAGAAATGTTTCACATTCCATGACCGAAATGCTTAGCACTTCACAGTAAAGCTTGCTTTTTGTTCTCCTATTGGTGTTTCCCTATTACTCTGCTCTCTCTGGTAAGTTTAAAGATAGAAAAAATGGAATGTTTAAAATTCAGGCTAAGTCAAGAAGTATAACATATATAACCCAGATATCTGATCCAGCTTTCAAATCCCAGAGACACTGCTAAGCTTTGAAAGCTTGGATATACATGCGACCTAAGCCTTTGAAATGTCTGATGTTTGCCATCTCTGATGGAACGGTCTGCCTCAAGAACGTTGCCTTTATTACACTGAGAATGAAAACCATCCATTACAGAAAGTAGTCTGATGTCTTCATGAGGGACTTGAAAATACATGAAGGGACCCTTGCCCAGTGAACCACAGTGCTGAAGTGCAAAAAGTCAGACACAGAAGGCTTGGTCAGGCTTCCTCAGTCTAAAAATATATATATATATATATATATATATATTTTTTTTTTTTCCTGGAAATAAAAGCCAGTGCAACATGTTGTGCCTGGAGGAGAGAACAAAAGTTATTTTTCCTTGATGACAGCACTGGATTCTGAAATTGAGCACAGCAGGTACGAAGAGCATGTGTAAATTTCAAAAGATATCCAAATGTTACACAGGCCCCTCCCATATGGATGAGCAACACAAAACGTATTAACAATTTTATTTTTCAACACAAAACAAGACGTTCTGAGAAAAAGAACCCCCTCTTCTTGCCTCTCTCTGCTTTGATTTACTGTTAGAAAGGAGAGATTTGGCTCTGATGGAAGTTGGGGGCTGGGAAAGGCCAACCTGCCTGTCTGGTAACTTCTCACCTTCAATTAATTCCCAGCCTCCGGGGATGCATCTCCTGATCCTCTCTTTGTTTCTATAATTGTCACTTTTGTTTGTTAAACGTATCCCTGTCTGCTCTTTATTGAAATACACTGTTTCAGGATCCTAAATCTACACCAGGACGGTTCAGAAATAAATCATGGAGAGGGAGCAGTTTTACCTCCCAATCCTGATGCTATTTGATGCATTTACAAGAGACTCTAAGAAAGGAGATTTTTTTTTTTTTAAAGCATTGATCAAATATGCAAAGTATAACAGAAAGTAGGCAACTGGGTCATATTCTAAAAAGATGTTTGTGACAAGAAAATTTGGATTAGAAATTAGATGGAAGAGAATAGGATTTGTAAAAGTACGTACAGAGGAGTTCTAAGAAGACATGAGAGTCTCAGTCACTGCTGGATATCAGAGACCAGAGGCTGGACTCTGTCAATCAAAAGGCTGTATTGATAGCTGGTCGGAAACAAAGATGAATATCAGAGCTGTGTCATGATTGGCAGTGTACATGCAGGGCGCAGGGGCACGATTCTAGACTTCAGATATTTAAGAAAAGATTCTTTCCTTTGTTTATTTATGGCTAGATCTGCAGACAGATGATTTTTGTGGGAGGGAAGAAACATGTCAAATGCTTCTGTGAGAGGAATGGCAGAGTGGGTTGTAAGTGGTAAAAGAATGAAATCCTTGGTAGTTAGGCTAAGAGAACAAATCATTCTGTCGAGGAAGTACATAAACGAGGTTTTCTAGTCACGATGGATTCATTTTGCCACCATTAGATGAAATAAAATCATGAAAAACCCTGTTTAGATAAAGGTGGGATGGATAACAATGAAAACACGGGGACAGGAAGACAAGTGGATGAAACAGATACCAAGATCCCCAAAGTGTAGGAATTAAAATGACTGGAGATTTCCTTAAAAAAAAAAAGCTTATTTATTTGGCTGTTCCAGGTGCTAGTTGTGGCACTTCCTGCGGCGTGCTCGATCTTTCAGTTGTGGCGCTCAGATTCTTAGTTGTGGCACGTGTGATCTATTTCCTGACCAGGGATCAAACTCACTCTCCTTGTACTGGGAGCGCAAAGTCTTAGCCACTGGGCCACCAGAGAAGTCCCACGACTGGAGATTTCAAACACAGCCTGACAACTGCATTTGCGTGAAGGTATAGTGCTCCTGTGTTAAGCTTCACTCCTCTCCCCGACCCCCCAAAAGGGGAGGAAGGAAGAGAAAGTCTTGCAGTCCCTTACAGTTTTGTGACCTCTTTGTGCACAGATAGACTTATTTTTCTAGGTATTGCAGTGAGAAGCTTCAGTCACATTGAGTTTCTAACATGAAGCGTATGTCCTCAGAATTGTGGAGATCATATTCTAGGCTGGCTGACTGTCTCTGGCTGTGTGGGCATCCATTACATCTATAAACCCAACCAGCGAAAGTGGGGGTGACAGGGGAGATGTTTCAAATGCTGGCACACAGAGGCAAAGCAAGAAGACTGGGCTATTTGAGCTCCAGGAGAACTCTTCAGCTAATTTGACTTCCTAAGTCACCCTGTTTTCTTTTTTGTCTGGGATCTTTCTCAGATGAGGCAGACAGATGGTATATTAGGAAACAGGCTGAAATGAATGGGAAAAAAAGTGGGTGGTACTTCAGTAGAAGGTGAAAAAGACGAGAGACTAAAGTGGACCAGATTCCCAGTCTCCTAGATATCTTATCAGCAGCATCTGTTTGTTTTTAAATCAATTTCTTTCTTATTTCTTCCTCAATAAGACTGCTTTCACTTTAGTGTTTAAATTGGGTGGGAGGGAAGCCTATGGGTTATCTAATGCCTCACCTGAATGGAAAAGAATTGCCTTTAATATTTCCTCTGTGTTAACTGACTGTCTCAGCTCTCGGTGTGATAAAAACAGATTATACAAAGAACCATTCCACTAAAAGCAGGTACCATTGGACTGAGCATCCATTCAAAAGTTTCAGCCTCTCAGTTTGCCTCCAGCAGAGGGTAGAACACTCAAAACAAAAAGAAAAATGGTAGTGGGGGTGGGGTGGCCATTGTAGGCTCCCATCCCATGGTTGAAATTTCTCATAACACTATCACCAAAAAACTGTTTGCTAGGGTTGTGACAGCCATGTCAAAATTTAGCTTAAGACTGAAAAACTGCAATAATTTCTTTTCTTCTTCCCCAGGAAGCCAGCTAGGTAAACAGTGTCATCTGTAAAGCAGATGTTAACTCTTGAAGGAAAGAAAAGCTATAGAGATGAGTATAGGACAAAGGCGCCGGCATCATGTTGGGGCTTGGGCTGCCAGTTCAATTCCTCCCAGCCAAGATGCCTCACAGGCTGGCTTTGGGTATCCTATTTGAACGTGGTGCAATTACTCTGTTTGTGACCCTGAAAAATGGCTTAAAGGACTATCTTTCAAATAGCACTCAATTGTATGTTGCCAGAAAATAGAAATCTCTCCAGTAACTAGCCTTGTTCAGAACTGAGCTATTTTTCTATGATTAGCTTCCTCTCTGTGTTAGTTTCCCAGGGCTACTGTCACAAAGCACCACTAACCCAGTGGCTTAAACCACAGAGATGTGTAGTCTCACAGTCCAGAAGTCCAAGAGCAAGGTGTCAGTAGGATTGGTTCCTTCCGAGGACTGCCAGGGAGAATCTGTTCCCTGCTTCTCCCCGAGCTTCTGGAAATCTTCAGCATTCTTCGGCTCATAGGGGGCAGCCCTTCAATCTCCACCTTCACCTTCACTTGGCATTCTCCCTGTATATATGTCTCTGGTTCAAATTTCCCCTTTTTATTAGGTTTCCCAGGTGGTGCTAGTGGTAAAGAACCCACTAGCCAATGCAGGAGACATAAGAGACACAGGTTCAATCCATGGGTCTGGAAGATCCCCTGGAGGAGGAAATGGCAACCCAGTCCAGTATTCTTGCTTGGCGAATCCCTTGGACAGAGGAGTCTGGTGGGCTATAATCCATAGGGTCACAAAGAGTTGGACACTATTGAAGGGACTTAGCATAGAGATAACTGTCCTATTGGATTAGGATCCACATCTTTTTAAAATTTAAATTTATTAATTTTTAATTGGGGGATAGTTGATTTACAATAGTGTGTTGACTTCTGCCATATATCAACATGAATCAGCCTTAGGAAGATCCATACTTCTGATCTCATTTTAACTCTATTATCTCTGTAGATACCCTGCTTCCAGGTAAAGTCACATTCTGAGATTCTGGGGGTTAAGACTCCGATATATCTTCTTTGAAGGACACAATTCAATCCAAGACACCTCTTAAGTTAGCTGGTGATAATTCAGCTGTTCGTTTTATCCTTCTTAAAAAGGAATTACCTCTAGTCCCTGAAAATGAGAATGAAAGTGAAAGTGAAGTCGCTCAGTCGTGTCCGACTCTTTTCGACCCAATAGACGGTAGCCTACCAGGCTCCTCCGTCCATGAGATTTTCCAGGCAATACCCACGGACAATTTTAATGTAGAGCTGGCTCTCAAAGGACTGCTTCCAGATCCTTCTAGAATTGAGCTGTGCCTCTTCTGGACCTAAGGAGCAAAGGTAACAATTAAAGTGCCATTTAATTCCAAGCTCCTTTGGAGATGATTGCCAGGGCTCCTCCTTTCCAGTACCTTGCCTTTGCTGACAGTCAGAGCTGTGTTACAGTCCATGTCACGAGGGGCTGATGTAGTAGGGATCTGGTATCGGCCATGGAAGACTTACCTCTCTCACCGACAATGCCCCCTCCACAGTTATGGTTGTTCACGTGAGGTTGGAAAGGACCTCAATGTTGTTACCCTGATGGTATCAGCTCTTGGAGAAGTTTAAAAGCAATCCCATTCCCTCAATTTGTTATCCCCTCTACTAAGAATATTGGGAAAATTTCCTTGGTGCTGAGGATAGTTGAGGGCATTATTTAATGTCTGTCATCACCTGATATCACAAAAGTAATGCAATTTACATCATGAGGCTCTCAAAAGCACACCCATGACAAGTAGTCTGATAAACTATATCTGGCTTGGACTTACAAGGAAGGAAGATGAGAAGGAAGATCAAAGAGTTTCAAAGATGATTGCATGATGGCACAATGAATAAGTGGTGTGACAACACAAAGTCACTATTTAGGCATTAGATGAGTCATCCCCTCATTATGCACGTAATTCTCCTCCTGTTCTTGGGCCTGACTCAGAACCAGAAGCTAATGAACTTGAAATAAGCTTGAAGGCCTTTGGCTTTCACATTAGTGCCTGGGTACCACATTCTCATCTGTGCCCCAAGGCCAACGGTTGCAGCTTTTCCTTTAGCTCTTGACCTACCAATGCTCTGCCACACAAACACTAAAAACACCACTGTGAAGACTTTGCATACATCAGCTCAGGGATTCAGGAAAAGGGAAATTAGGATGGAAACCTCAGACTGCTTGAGGGATTAGTTATGGGGTCACAAATACTGATTGCATGGATCACTCACTTTGATACTTATGTATAACCTGATTTCACCCAACCCAATGGCAATGAGGATGCTCTGCAAGCATTCAGAGGGTTGTGCGTGGGTGTTTTGGAAACCATAGTAATAAAAGTCAAATGGTCGTCTTTATGACTGTGGGAAGAAAGAGAGATTTCTTGAGAAAAATGGCAGTTTTCCACTTCTATTATTCTTCTCATGAGTCAGATGGCTATATGATGTGGATTTTGTAAAAACATAGAGAAAGGTAGTAAAAAATAATATCACCAAGAGAAGAAAGTATATTTCAGCTTCAGCTTTTAAAACCTGTATTGCAACACATACATTTTGTTTTTATTATAAACACAAGGCCATTATTTCTGGCAAAAGGAGAAAAATGCTTATGATTTGTGCTGAGATTCCAAGCAAATAATAAGAACTGAATTCTATTATCATTCAGTGAAACAAGGTTGCTTCTCTTGATTGACATCAAAAATTTTTCCTACGGTCTGTTAAAAAGTCACTTGAAATCAGTAACATAGACAAGCTGGGTTCTTAAGGTGAAGAGCAGGAGGTTGAAGTTGAGTTCATGAAATACTTTTGCTGTGCCACCTATTTTCATGGTACTTAGAATAGATTGACCAAAGAAAAAGAAAAACACTTTTGTCTCAGTGATAAATGAAGCAGAATAAGTCATGGGAGGAAATAAAAGATAAAATCACCCGCTGGGGAACCAGGCTTTTTAAACACGTTCATTCTGATATTTCCCCAAGGCTGCTGAAAACTCCCTGTAGTCAGGGTCTCTCTGAACACAGAGGTCAAACAACAGTTCTAGACATGTTCTGCTTTAGGAAAGAAGCTATAGTAGGTTTATTCTTTGTTCTGATCACAGAAGAGAAGGGAGGATCACAAGGAGGCCCACATAGAGAGCAAGTGATAACAAGAAATCTGCACACGGTAGGGTGAGACCCTCCCATCACTTATTACTGACAAAAATAAGAGTGGCTAGAAGTGACCCTTCTCTCAGAAAAGTATTGATGATCTGGTATGGTGACTGAAGCTCAGAAACCCTGAGAGGCGGGTCAAGCTCTATTATTACCAGTTGTGTGATCTTGGGCAGGTCACAGCTGGTTTAGAGTCTCAATTTCTTTCACTTTGTAGGTGGGATTAGACAGATGATGATTTCCAGGGACACATATATACACAAAACAGTAGGAACAGGAGTGAAGACCACTTCATTGTTAGCTGGGTTAATATCTGGATGCCATAGTAATTTGGATTACAGTGGCACCCCACTCCAGTACTCTTGCCTGGAAAACCCCATGGACGGAAGAGCCTGGTAGGCTGCAGTCCATGGGGTCTTAAGGAGTTGGACATGACTGAGTGACTTCACTTTCACTTTTCACTTTCATGCATTGGAGAAGGAAATGGCACCCCACTCCAGCATTCTTGCCTGGAAAATCCCATGGATGGAGGCGCCTGGTGGGCTGCAGTCCATGGGGTCGCACAGAGTCAGACACAACTGAAGCAACTTAACAGTAGCAGCAGCAGTATTATATAATCTCAGTTAAGCTTAATGGGACTTTTCCTTCTGCTCAAAGACCAGATCTTACGGCCATCCAGTCTCGGGACCAGAACATGAAGTTTTGGCACACACACAAAAGTAAAACTAGAGAAATGGCCAGTCTACTTTACAAATCCCAAACTGAGTAAGCTTGCTGCATAAGGCTGGATGAAAAAGTCCAATAAATAGCATTCCTCTAAAGGAAGTGTCTTTTAAAACAATCGTCTTTTAAACCCTGATCTCCTTGATGGCTCAGATGGTAAAGAATCTGCCTGTAACCAGAAGACATAGGTTTGATCCCTGGAGAAGGAAATGGCAACCCACTCCAGCATTCTTGCCTGGAGAATTCCATTGATAAAGGAGTCTGGTGGACTACAGTCCATGGGGTTGCCAAGAGTCAGACACGACTGAGCAACTAACACTACTACTACCCTGATCACCAGTAAGCATGCCCCAGTAGATATGGAGTTTGAAGATGATGGAGACAGGAAATGGAAGGGGCAGATTTCCCATCCACTTTCATCCACCTGGAGAGGCGAATGGCTACCCACTCCAGTATTCTTGCCTGGAGAATCTCATGGACAGAAGAGTCTGGTGGGAAAAAGCAGATACAGGATAGGCTATCTGTACCTATCTGCTTTGCTCCATCTGCCTAAATCAGGACATAAATTCTTGCCATGAAGTGATGGGACCAGATGTCATGATCTTAGTTTTCTGAATGTTGAGCTTTAAACCAACTTTTTCACTCTCCTCTTTCACTTTCATCAAGAGGCTTTTTAGTTCCTCTTCACTTTCTGCCATAAGGGTGGTGTCATCTGCATATCTGAGATTATTGATATTTCTCCCATGTATTTATCTTCCTACAATTTGCCGGCTCCAGAAGCTCAAAGCCCTCTTCAGTTGTCTTGTCACTTATCTATAAACATATTGCTCTTTGCTGAGATGCTAAGCCCAAGTTCTAGCTATACTTTCAGATGTTCATTATTGAGTTCTCCCATGTGACCATATGATGCATGTGTTAATAAATTTATATTGGTTTTTTCTCCTGGTAATCTATCTTTTGTCAGTCTGATTTGCAAAGTCCCATCAGAGTATCTATGACGGTAAAGAGCAATAGTTTTTCCTCTCATACATTGCCAAGACATAGACATCCTTTGCTGAAACAATGCATTCTTAAATAGGGAGATCCCCAGACTGGTTGATTTGGTCAAGAACCCAGTCATTCTGTCTCTGAGCTCTGCCATCTTGTGTTGGAGACAAGCTGACTTTGACAGCATCATCCACCATATCCAGACACGACTCAGTCAGAGGAGAACAGGTCCTATTTGACTCTTTAGCTCCCTAAGAGTGAGAAAGACTTCACCAGGCTTCCTCTCTTTCCCTATTGACCAGTTTGGGTCACCTACCTATTCTCCATCACTGGGAAAGGGACTGGGATCATCACCCTTAGACCAATTAGACTCCTTTGGGGACAGGCAGCTTGCCCTAATGCTTCATGTGGCTACACAGGAGATTGCTGCTGCTGCTAAGTTGCTTCAGTCATGTCAGACTCTGTGCGACCCCCATAGATGGCAGGGCACCAGGCTCCCCTGTCCCTGGGATTCTCAAGGCAAGAACACTGGAGTGGGTTGCCATTTCCTTCTCCAACACAGGAGATTAGAGGATGCCTAAAACACCAGGGTTCATCAAGAAGGACAAAAGAGTAGTTGATTTTGGTTGGATCACAAAAGTGTCTACCACACCCCACTCAGTCTGAACTCGTTCTCATGGTGGGTGGAAAACTAAGTTTCTTGTACCCACTGGCTGAGGATGCTATAGATTGAGAGCTGGGGACTCATGCTCCAAAGATAGATGGGAAATTGGCACTACTTTTTTCCATGAAAAATTACACATGTAATATATTTTATTGTTAATGATTCACACAACACAGAAGAAGATGGAATAAGGCCTAAAAATGCCTGTGCAGGAGGCTTTCCACTTGCCCCTCCAGACCCAGTTTCCGCCCCTTTTCACCTGATCTCTGCTCTGTGTGGGCTACATGAATGGGCCTCTTACCTCTGACTTCCAGGAGGGTTTAGCTCCTGAGGAGCTCTGGAGGAGAAGGTAAAGACGGAGGAACATGCAGTTGGTCAGAGTATTTATTCCCCTGGCATCTTGCCCAAGTGGTCCTCATAGATTGTATCCCTTGACCGCAATAGCTTCTCTCAAAGCAGCCCCCCGACCTGCCACTCTCCCCTCCTGGGTTCCAGGGACCACAGTCTTCCCTTGTCCCTTCAGATCTAAAGATGGTGCCAGTCCTGCTGTTTCTAACCGCTGGGCACCATACGCACCCTGCAGTCCCCATACAGTGAATGTATATCTTAGTATATTATTAAACCCTCCTCAAATTCTTCTAATTTAAGGACATTTAATTAATTTAAAGAAATTAAATTGAAGTAATTTTCTGTTAGAACACTGATACTGCTTCATTCACACTGCCCATTCCCACTCCAGTTATCTACTACAGAAGAAATGATAGACATAAACTTAATAAACATCCTTCCAGACCTTTTTTCCTACATTTTCAAATTTATATATGTAAGTGTGTAATATATGTATATATACATATGGAAATACATATACATATATACATGTGTATACAAACCTTTGTGTATATACATGTATGACATGTTTATAGTTGTTTTATTTTTTTAACAAATTACTATCAAGCTATACATATTCCTCTGTTACTTGCTTTTCAGGTCGCAATCTGTTAGGAGACATTTCCATGTCAATGCATACTGATTTATCTCTTTTTTAATGGCTGAATAATATTCCTTGACATGTATTACCATAATTCATGAAACCTCTTATAAACTTTTATTTTCTTTATAATTTTTAACTAGTACAAACAACATCACAATATAATCTTTTGACATACATGTTTATGTATTTGCTTAAGTATTTCTTCAGGAGAGATTCCTAAGAATGAAATTGCTGGGTCAAAGGGCATTTTTTAAAAATTTTGATTGAAACTGCCAAGTTATTTTCCAAAAGGGTACCACCAATTTTCACTCCTGCCAACGGTGGAAAAAAGCATCAATTCTTCATGCTTGCTTAAGCTCATAGACTCTGTAACATTTTGAGATTACTTTCACTGTGCATAAGGTCTCTGAAATTCATGTAAGGCCTTGTATGTATCAATAGTTCTTTCTTTTTCATTACTGGATAGTAGTCTATGGTGAGGATATACCATCGTTTATCTGTTTACCTACTGAAGTTTCATGTGGGTTGTTTCAAGTTTGCTTATGACCAGAAGAACTGTCAATATTCATATTTTCATAAGTATGATTTCTGTGAGCATATAAGCAGAAGCTTTATATTTTTATAAGAAAATTTAAATTTTCTAATTCTTCTTTCATGGATTGTACTTTTGTGGTCATAACCTAAGAAATCTTTACTTAGTCCTGCCCACAAAGATTTTCTCCTTTGTTTTCTTCTAAAAGGCTTATAATTTTATTCTTTACATTTAAATCTATGAATTGTTTTTCAGTTAATTTTTCTGTAAGTTATGAGGTCGAGATCAAGGTTCATTCTTCTGGATTTAGATGTCCAATTTTTCTGACACTTTTTGTTGTAAAAGCTTCTTCCTCCATTGAATTGCCTTTGAACATTTATCAAACTCAATTAGCCATAATTGTATAGATCTACTTCTGGACTCTATTCTGTTTTATTAATCAATGTGTTTAACTCTTCAGCAATACCACACTGTCTTGAATAGCACAGCTTTATAGTACATATTCAGAGAAGGCAATGGCACCCGACTCCAGTACTCTTGCCTGGAAAATCCCATGGATGGAGGAGCCTGGTGGGCTGCAGTCCATGGGGTCGCGAAGAGTCGGACACAACTGAGCGACTTCACTTTCACTTTTCACTTTCATGCATTGATGAAGGAAATGGCAACCCACTCCAGTGTTCTTGCCTGGAGAATCCCAAGGATAGGGGAGCCTGGTGGGCTGCCGTCTATGGGGTCACACAGAGTCGGACACGACTGAAGCGACTTAGCAGCATAGTACATATTAAAATCAGGTAGTGATTACTTTCTTTTTTCCCCCTCAAAATGATTTTTACTATTCTAATTCTTTTGACTTTACATATAACTTTTGGAATTGACTTGTCTGTATCTCCAAAAATTTCTACTGTAGATTAAAATGAGGAATATTGACATCTTTAATATCTTGAGTCATCCAATCCACGTAAACAGTGTAGTTTATTTTTTATTAAGGTTTAAATTTTCTTTTCTTTCATCAGCATTTTGTAGTTCTCATTATATGGATTATATATATGTTTTGTTTGACTCATACCAAAGTTTTTTTTGTTTTTGTTTTTAGAGCTACTGAAACAATATATTCAATCTTTCACTATTGGCGTTTATGTGAATTATAGTGACAGATTTTCAAATACTGGGCCAGCTTTATATTTGCAGATAAACCCCTTGGTCATAGAGTATCTTTTAACATATTGTTGGATTTAACTTGATAATATTTTATTGGCAATATTATCTTTATTGGCAAGATAAATATTTATCTATGATTTTTTTGTCTATGGTTATTAAAAAATCTATGATTTTTTTTGTCTATGTTTTCAAAAATATTGATACATAGTTTCTCTCTCTCTCTCTCTTTTTGAAATGTCTATCATTTTGGTATCAATGCAATGTGGTCCTTCTAAAATGAGTTGGGAAGTATTCATTCTTCTATTTTCTGAAATAGAATGTGTAGAATTGATGTTCTTCATTTTTTAATGTTGGTAAAATTTGCAAGTGAAATCATCTGGACCTGGGGATTTCTTTTTCAGAAAGTCTTGAGCTACAGATTCAATTTCTTTAATAGTTATAGGACTAATCAGGCTACCTATCTCATCGTGGGTAACTTTTGGTAGTTTGAGATTTTTTGAGAAAATTGATCCATTCTATTTAATTTGTCCAATTTATAAACATACAGTTGTTCATAATATTCAATTATTATCCTTTTAACATCTGTAAGACAGAGTGATATCCCTTCTTTCATTCCTGACATTGGTAACTTGCATTTTCTCTCTTTTCTCCTGTGTCATTTTTTAAGACATTTATCAATTATGTTGATCTTTTCACACAACTAGTTTTTGGTTCAAAGAGATTTTCTCTACTTCTCAATAGAGTTTACTGTTTTCTATTCATTGACTGCATCTCTTGTCATTATTATTTCCTTCCTTGTACTTGCTTTGAATTTGTTTTGTTCTTATTTTTCTAGTTTATACAGGAAAAAGCTTAAGATTATTGAGTTGAAACCAGTTTTGTTTAAAAATATTATAAATGTTTAATGCTATAAATTTCCCTTTTAGCTACATCTCACATTCTGATACTTTTAATTTTTATTTTTAAATTATTCTATAATTGTTTAATTAGATATTTTCTAATTTTCTTTGACTTCCTCTTTGGTGAATTACTTAGATGTGTTTTGTTTAATATCTAGTAGTTACATAGTTTCTTTCACTTTTATGCTATTGGTTTCTAGTTTGCTCTCATCATGGTCAATGAATTCACTTTGTATAATGTTGAATACTTTTAATTTGTTAGGATTATGGTCTCTCTTGGTGAATGTTCCATATATACTTGAAAAGAATGCCTGATCAGCTATTGTTGGGTAAATATCAACTAAATCCACTTATTTGATGCTGACCTTCAGTATTGCTATTGCTTCACTGATTGTGTGTCTATTAGTTCTGTTGATCACTGAGAAGGATCAACAGAACAGTACTGGAGTTTCCAAATATAATTGTGGATTTGTTTATTTTTCTTTTTTTTCAATTCTGTTAGTTTTTGTTTCATCCATTTGGATGAACTGATGCCAGATACACACATATTTAAGACTGTCTGTCTGGCGCCCCACTCCAGTGCTCTTGCCTGGAAGATCCCATGGACGGAGGAGCCTGGTAGGCTACAGTCCATGGGGTCGCGAAGAGTCAGACACGACTGAGCGACTTCACTTTCACTTTTCACTTTCATGCATTGGAGAAGGAAATGGCAACCCACTCCAGTGTTCTTTCCTGGAGAATCCCAGGGACGGGGGAGCCTGGGGGGTTGCCGTCTATGGGGTCGCACAGAGTCGGACACGACTGAAGCGACTTAGCAGCAGCAGCAGTCTTCCCCCTGAATGGACCATTTTTTCACTGTATCACCTTTTTCTTTATCTCTGGTACATTTACTTATCTAATATTAATAGGTTCACACCAGTTTTCTTCTAACTAATGTTTCAAAATGTATTTTTTTATCCTTTGACTATGCATTGTTATATACACATATCGTTATACCAAAGTATGTTTCTTAAAGCCAGTGAATACTCAGGTCACATTTTTTTTAAAAATTCACTCTGAAAATCTCTTTTAATTGATGCATTTTTACTATTTCATTTAGTGTAACTGTTTATATCTTTTTATTTAGGTGTGCCACTTTACTGATTGTTTTCTGATTTTTTTTTCTCAGTTTTTCATCCATCTGCTGAAAGTTTTTCTATTCCATTTTAATTTATCCTTTGTACTTTCACTGTATTTCTTTGCTTAACTTTTCATGATTTACTTAGAAGCAATATTTTACCACTTCAAATAAAACATAAAAACTTTGCCATATATGTATCCCTCCCTCACCTAATGTAGCTATGTCATATATGACTGCATACACTGAAAATGCCATCTTCAACAAATGTTTAAACTATTCTTTTTACATTTGCTTCCTTATAACTTTATAATCAGCTTGTCAGTGTCTTTAAAACATTCATCTGGGATTTTAATTGGAATTGCAGTGAAATTATCACTATTTGGAGAATTACTGTTGCTTAATAAAGTGTTTGACACATAAGAGATCCTCTGTTAATAATTGTTGAATGAATGAGCAATTTGTATCACTGAGAGTCCCTAGAGATGAACATGATATGCCTTTCCATTTGATTATATATTTTAACTTCTCTTTTAAAAAACATTTAGTATATTCTTGCTGCTGCTAAGTCATTTCAGTCATGTCCAACTCTGTGCGACCCCATAGACGGCAGCCCACGAGGCTCCCCTGTCCCTGGATTCTCCAGGCAAGAACACTGGAGTGGGTTGCCATTTCCTTCTCCAATGCATGAAAGTGAAAAGTGAAAGTGAAGTCGCTCGGTCGTGTCCAACTCTTAGCGACCCCATGGGCTGCGGCCCACCAGGCTCCTCCGTCCACGGGATTTTCCAGGCAAGAGTGCTAGAGTGGGGTGCCATTGCCTTATGTCATAGCAATTAATCTGCACTTGAACTGCTCATCATGGTCAACAAAAGAGTCCGAAATGCAGTACTTGGATGCAATCTCAAAAACGACAGAATGATCTCTGTTCATTTCCAAGGCAAACCATTCAATATCACAGTAATCCAAGTCTATGCCCCAACCAGTAACACTGAAGAAGCTGAAATTAAATGGTTTTATGAAGACCTACAAGACCTTTTAGAACTAACACCTAAAAAAGATGTCCTTTTCGTTATAGGGGACTGGAATGCAAAAGTAGGAAGTCAAGAAACACCTGGAGTAACAGGGAAATTTGGCCTTGGAATGCGGAATGAAGCAGGGCAAAGACTAATAGAGTTTTGCCAAGAAAATGCACTGGTCATAGCAAACACCCTCTTCCAACAACACAAGAGAAGACTCTACACGTGGACATCACCAGATGGTCAACACCGAAATCAGATTGATTATATTCTATGCAGCCAAAGATGGAGAAGCTCTATACATTCAACAAAAACAAGGCCAGGAGCTGACTGTGGCTCAGATCATGAACTCCTTATTGCCAAATTCAGACTCAAATTGAAGAAAGTAGGGAAAACCACTAGACCATTCAGGTATGACCTAAATCAAATCCCTTATGATTATACAGTGGAAGTGAGGAATAGATTTAAGGGCCTAGATCTGATAGATAGAGTGCCTGAAGAACTATGGAATGAGGTTCGTGACATT